>CM026404.1:982396-1042292 GCA_014843695.1 Archivesica marissinica
GCACCACTAGTCGCCTCTCCTCCTCATCACCCCCGGCACCACTAGTCGCCTCTCCTCCCCATCACCCCTGGCACCACTAGTCACCTCTCCTACCCATCACCCCGGCACCACTAGTCGCCTCTCCTCCCCATCACCCCCGGCACCACTAGTCGCCTCTCCTCCCCATCACCCCCGGCACCACTAGTCGCCTCTCTCTCCCCATCACCCCCGGCACCACTAGTCCCTCTCACCCTCGGCACCACTAGTCTCCTCTCTCCCCATCACCCCGGCACCACTAGTCGCCTCTCCTCCCCATCACCCCCGGCACCACTAGTCTCCTCTCCTCCCCATCATCCCGGGCACCACTAGTCTCCTCTCCTCCCAATCATCCCCGGCACCACTAGTCTCCTCTCCTCCCCATCATCCCCGGCACCACTAGTCTCCTCTCCTCCCCATCACCCCCGGCACCACTAGTCTCCCTTCCTCCCCATCAACCCCGGCACCACTAGTCTCCTCTCCTCCCCATCACCCCCGGCACCACTAGTCTCCTCTCTACCCATCACCCCGGCACCACTAGTCTCCTCTCCTCCCCATCATCCCCGGCACCACTAGTCTCCTCTCCTCCCCAATCCCGGCACCACTAGTCTCCTCTCCTACCATCACCCCGGCACCACTAGTCTCCTCTCCTCCCCATCACCCCCGGCACCACTAGTCTCCTCTCCTCCCCATCACCCCCGGCAACACTAGTCTCCTCTCCTACCCATCACCCTCGGCACCACTAGTCTCCTCTCCTCCCCATCATCCCCGGCACCACTAGTCTCCTCTCATCCACATCATCCCCGGCACCACTAGTCTCCTCTCCTCCTCATCATCCCCGGCACCACTAGTCTCCTCTCCTCCACATCACCCCCGGCACCACTAGTCGCCTCTCCTCCCCATCACCCCACCACACCCCCCCCCCCCCCCACCACACCCCCCCCCACACCCCCCCACACCCCCCCCCACACACCCCCCCCACACCCCCCACCACACCCCCCCCACACCCCACCATAGTCTCCTCCCCCATCACCCCGGACCACTAGTCTCTCTCCTCCCCATCCCGGCACCACTAGTCTCCTTCTCTCACCCCGGCACCACTAGTCTCCTCTCCCCATCATCCCCGGCACCACTAGTCTCCTCTTCTCCCCATCACCCCCGGCACCACTAGTCTTCTCCCCATCACCCTCGGCACCACTAGTCTTCTCCCCATCATCCCCGGCACCACTAGTCTCCTCTCCTCCCCATCACCCTCTGGCACCAGTGGTCAGTGACCCCCCTCATTAATATGTCTAATATGCAGACACTAATGTAATGGGCTTGTGATAGAGCAACATGCAAATGTAATGTTTGTGAAATCCATGATAACAGATAAAGGGTCAATGTACATGTATGTATAATAACTTCAACAAGGAAGACATGTCTGTAGTGTTTAATGGGGTGGAAACTGATATCACTTTACGGCTAGGAATGAAGGAAGTTAGTCATGTTACTTTCCCATACACAACTGTATTCGTGGGCGTTTATTTGTATTACTCAATCTAAAAGAAAAGTCGAAGTTTAAATCTGAATCAACACATTCTAAGCATGCATGTGAATGTTCACATCTGACCTCTGTATGCATGGGCATGTCCGTATCTGACCCTTGTATGCATGGGCATGTCCGTATCTGACCTCTGTATGCATGGGCATGTCCGTATCTGACCTATGTATGCATGGGCATGTCCGTATCTGACCCCTGTATGCATGGGCATGTCCGTATCTGACCTCTGTATGCATGGGCATGTCCGTATCTGACCCTTGTATGCATGGGCATGTCCGTATCTGACCTCTGTATGCATGGGCATGTCCGTATCTGACCTCTGTATGCATGGGCATGTCCGTATCTGACCTATGTATGCATGGGCATGTCCGTATCTGACCTCTGTATGCATGGGCATGTCCGTATCTGACCTCTGTATGCATGGGCATGTCCGTATCTGACCTCTGTATGCATGGGCATGTCCGTATCTGACCTCTGTATCCATTGGAATGTCCGAATCTGACCTCTGTATGCATGGGCATGTCCGTATCTGACCCGTGTATGCATGGGCATGTCCGTATCTGACCCTTGTATGCATGGGCATGTCCGTATCTGACCCTTGTATGCATGGGCATGTCCGTATCTGACCTATGTATGGATGTGAATGTCCGTATCTGATCTCTGTATGGATGTGAATGTCCGTATCTGACCTCTGTATGGATGTGAATGTCCGTATCTGATCTCTGTATGGATGTGAATGTCCGTATCTGACCTCTGTATGGATGTGAATGTCCGTATCTGACCTATGTATGGATGTGAATGTCCGCATCTGACCTATGTATGGATGTGAATGTCTGTATCTGACCTATGTATCCATGGGAATGTCTGTATCTGACCTATGTATTCATGGGCATATCCGTATCTGACCTCTGTATCCATTGGAATGTCCGTATCTGACCTATGTATCCATTGGAATGTCCGTATCTGACCTATGTATGCATGTGAATGTCCGTATCTGACCTATGTATGGATGTGAATGTCCGTATCGGACCTCTGTATGCATGGGAATATCCGAATCTGACCTCTGTATCCATGGGATTGTCCGTATCTGACCTATGTATCCATGGGAATACCTGTATCTGACCTCTGTATGCATGGTAGTGTCCGTATCGGACCTCTGTATGTATGTGCATGTCCGTATGGGACCTATGTGTGCATGGTAGTGTCTATCTGACCTATGTATGTATGTGCATGTCCGTATGGGACCTATGTGTGCATGGTAGTGTCTATCTGACCTATGTATCCATGGTAGTGTCCGTATCGGACCTATGTGTGCATGGTAGTGTCTATATGACCTATGTATGTATGTGCATGTCCGTATGGGACCTCTGTGTGCATGGTAGTGTCTATCTGACCTATGTATGTATGTGCATGTCCGTATGGACCTCTGTGTGCATGGTAGTGTCTATCTGACCTATGTATGTATGTGCATGTCCGTATGGGACCTATGTGTGCATGGTAGTGTCTATCTGACCTATGTATGTATGTGCATGTCCGTATGGGACCTATGTGTGCATGGTAGTGTCTATCTGACCTATGTATGTATGTTCATGTCCGTATGGGACCTATGTGTGCATGGTAGTGTCTATCTGACCTATGTATGTATGTTCATGTCCGTATGGGACCTATGTGTGCATGGTAGTGTCTATCTGACCTATGTATGTATGTGCATGTCCGTATGGGACCTATGTGTGCATGGTAGTGTCTATCTGACCTATGTATGTATGTGCATGTCCGTATGGGACCTATGTGTGCATGGTAGTGTCTATCTGACCTATGTATGTATGTTCATGTCCGTATGGGACCTCTGTGTGCATGGTAGTGTCTATCTGACCTATGTATGTATGTGCATGTCCGTATGGGACCTATGTGTGCATGGTAGTGTCTATCTGACCTATGTATGTATGTATGTGCATGTCCGTATGGGACCTATGTGTGCATGGTAGTGTCTATCTGACCTATGTATGTATGTGCATGTCCGTATGGGACCTATGTGTGCATGGTAGTGTCTATCTGACCAATGTATGTATGTGCATGTCCGTATGGGACCTATGTGTGCATGGTAGTGTCTATCTGACCTATGTATGTATGTGCATGTCCGTATGGGACCTATGTGTGCATGGTAGTGTCTATCTGACCTATGTATGTATGTGCATGTCCGTATGGGACCTCTGTGTGCATGGTAGTGTCTATCTGACCTATGTATGTATGTGCATGTCCGTATGGGACCTATGTGTGCATGGTAGTGTCTATCTGACCTATGTATGTATGTGCATGTCCGTATGGGACCTCTGTGTGCATGGTAGTGTCTATCTGACCTATGTATGTATGTGCATGTCCGTATGGGACCTATGTGTGCATGGTAGTGTCTATCTGACCTATGTATGTATGTGCATGTCCGTATGGGACCTATGTGTGCATGGTAGTGTCTATCTGACCTATGTATGTATGTGCATGTCCGTATGGGACCTATGTATGTATGTGCATGTCCGTATGGGACCTATGTGTGCATGGTAGTGTCTATCTGACCTATGTATGTATGTGCATGTCCGTATCGGACCTCTGTATGTATGTGCATGTCCGTATGGGACCTATGTGTGCATGGTAGTGTCTATCTGACCTATGTATGTATGTGCATGTCCGTATGGGACCTATGTGTGCATGGTAGTGTCTATCTGACCTATGTATGTATGTGCATGTCCGTATGGGACCTATGTGTGCATGGTAGTGTCTATCTGACCTATGTATGTATGTTCATGTCCGTATGGGACCTATGTGTGCATGGTAGTGTCTATCTGACCTATGTATGTATGTTCATGTCCGTATGGGACCTATGTGTGCATGGTAGTGTCTATCTGACCTATGTATGTATGTGCATGTCCGTATGGGACCTATGTGTGCATGGTAGTGTCTATCTGACCTATGTATGTATGTGCATGTCCGTATGGGACCTATGTGTGCATGGTAGTGTCTATCTGACCTATGTATGTATGTGCATGTCCGTATGGGACCTCTGTGTGCATGGTAGTGTCTATCTGACCTATGTATGTATGTGCATGTCCGTATGGGACCTATGTGTGCATGGTAGTGTCTATCTGACCTATGTATGTATGTTCATGTCCGTATGGGACCTATGTGTGCATGGTAGTGTCTATCTGACCTATGTATGTATGTGCATGTCCGTATGGGACCTCTGTGTGCATGGTAGTGTCTATCTGACCTATGTATGTATGTGCATGTCCGTATGGGACCTATGTGTGCATGGTAGTGTCTATCTGACCTATGTATGTATGTTCATGTCCGTATGGGACCTATGTGTGCATGGTAGTGTCTATCTGACCTATGTATGTATGTTCATGTCCGTATGGGACCTCTGTGTGCATGGTAGTGTCTATCTGACCTATGTATGTATGTGCATGTCCGTATGGGACCTATGTGTGCATGGTAGTGTCTATCTGACCTATGTATGTATGTGCATGTCCGTATGGGACCTATGTGTGCATGGTAGTGTCTATCTGACCTATGTATGTATGTGCATGTCCGTATGGGACCTATGTATGTATGTGCATGTCCGTATGGGACCTATGTGTGCATGGTAGTGTCTATCTGACCTATGTATGTATGTGCATGTCCGTATCGGACCTCTGTATGTATGTGCATGTCCGTATGGGACCTATGTGTGCATGGTAGTGTCTATCTGACCTATGTATGTATGTGCATGTCCGTATGGGACCTATGTGTGCATGGTAGTGTCTATCTGACCTATGTATGTATGTTCATGTCCGTATGGGACCTATGTGTGCATGGTAGTGTCTATCTGACCTATGTATGTATGTTCATGTCCGTATGGGACCTCTGTGTGCATGGTAGTGTCTATCTGACCTATGTATGTATGTGCATGTCCGTATGGGACCTATGTGTGCACATCCATACAGAGGTCAGATACGGACATTCCAATGCATACATATGTCAGATACGGACATTCCAATGCATACATATGTCAGATACGGACATTGCAATGGATACAGAGGTCAGATACAGGTATGCCCATGAATACATAGGTCAGATACAGACATAAAAACCCTCAAACTGTGTAAGAAACCTCGGAGCGTGGTTCGACGCAAAGATGAGCATGGAGCAACATGTCAACTCCGTTTGCCGGTCCTGCTATGGGCAGCTTAGACAAATAGGCCATATTAGACAGTATTTAACCATCGATGCCACCAAATCACTTGTGAATGCATTAGTTACCTCACGCTTAGATTATTGCAACTCTCTTCTGCATGGTGTGCCAATGGCAATACTGAACAAGTTACAACACGTTCAGAACACTGCAGCCCGCCTTATCACCAGGACCTCTCGCCACAGCCACATTACTCCAGTCTTGAAGCAACTGCATTGGCTGCCTGTGCAATACAGGGTTCAGTTTAAAATGCTTGTCACAGTATACAAAGCTTTGCATGGTGAATCACCTGTATACATCCAAAATCTACTTCATGTGTATGTACCCACACGAAACTTGCGGTCGCAGAACAATGCCACTACACTCGTGGTGCCAAGAGGCCGCAAAGTCATGTACGGTGACAGAAGCTTTGCTACTGCTGCACCAAAACTATGGAATGCTCTCCCGGCAGGAATCAGAGAGTCTAGATCAGTATCTAGTTTTAAGACATCACCTAAAACACACTTGTTCTTACAAATACACGGACACTAAACTGGTGTGCATATAGAAGTGTTTTGACAACTTCAACATTAAGAATGTTTGAAGTAGTTTATCTTGTGCTTATTTATATTGTTTTAACAAACAATCCTTAAATCTTTTAACATATATATCTGGTATACATATTCTTTAACTGCATATCGTAGTCTTATGGCGTATGCCTTTTAGTTCTTGCTTTGAAGTCCACCCACGCTGGACAGGGGCCTCTGGCAGGCGAGGATGGGCCTGGTATGCGACCCTTACATTATTTATTTTTATTTTTAAACCTCATTGACTAAATTAGTTAGGATACATTTTTACATTACTTTAAGTTATACTATTGTTTTATTACATGTTTTACTGTTTTTACTTGCAGACTCTTATTGTAAAGCACCTTTGAACGTATCTGATATGAAAAGGGTGCTATATAAATGTGGTATAATAATAATAAATGGTAGTGTCCGTATGGGACCTCTGTATCCATGGTAGTGTCCGTATCGGACCTGGGATAAGGAGCTGACACGAAATGCTGTGCATATGATCATTGACCCCAAGGTGTGCCGGACCTTGACATTGTTCGAACGACGTGGTTGATAGTTGAACTAAGACTCCCCTTCGATATGGTAAGCATTTGTGCCACGTTGTTTCAGAGGAATGAAACGGACACGATTTGCAACGGGCAGACCGACAAACCATGATGCATGGTGACTCCTGTACACGCTCTCGTTTGCATTCGTAGACTGGTAAAACCCCAACCATATATGTAAGATTGATATCGTAAATCTATTTCACAACAATTCCCCTACGACATTATTTAACCCATTTCATTCTGGATACATTTAAAGGATTTTACAAACAACATAGATCCAGATCAGCCGCAGCGTGACGCTGCATGCTGATCAGGATATATGATACTTGCTACATAGCCTTAGCAAGATCATTTGAATAGCAAACAGCATAGGGCTTGATCAGACGGCATGTTCCGTGGCGGTTGATCTGGCTCTATGTTCTTTGCAAATACCGTTTGAACGGTATCCAGAATGAAATGGGTTACAGAATAAAGTCGACCTGTGTTGTGTTTAGGTTTATTCCTTCCTTTACATTGCTGTTTCTGGAGGTTTCAATACTGTAACTGAACATAAATGTTGTAGTTGTGTTAGAACTGGCCTGGTAGTTTATTTATCGTCGCTACCGGTTGCCCATATGAGCGACGCCTCCTGAAGATATTAGTCATTTTAGATTGTTGGAGGATAGTGCAATGATACAGACAGAGACCCATTCCAGAGTCTCCTCTGGTTCTTTTACGTTCACGTGTACAGCACCGACACGAGACCTCGGTTTAAAGTCCGATTTGAAAGACTGTTAATTTTATTATGGTCAGACGGGGGATCGACCCTGCGATCCCTGGATTACCAGTCCAGCGTGTTACCACTGGACTACAGATCCGTCTGTGTAGTTGTGTTAGAACTGGCCTGGTGGTTATAAAACTGTTCTCCAATCTCAAAACACAGTCTCAAGCGTCTGATTGTTCAGCTGGCAGTAAAACTCAGAATCAACCAATCAAATCACTTGAGCTTGAGTTTGAGATCTGAGAAATGTTTTATAACTTCGGGGCCTGTATTTACGTGGATTCGTTTCAATGAATGGAACAGCGAGCGTTACTAATGTACAGCGCGGAATTCAATTCAAAATATTGGTTTACACATATTTATTTATCAGGATACATGTAATATACATTGAGAAATATACATAAACATACATTTATATCATGATATGTGGATTGAACTGAAATCTAAAAGCTTACGGTAATTCGTTCCACTGCGTACTAGATGTTGGTACCAGGTATATGGCAATTTTAATAACTTGGCGTAATATCGAAAATGACCAGAACTTAAATATGTTTAATTCAAATTTGAAACTCATCGAAACGCTTATAAATATCTGAAAATTGGTAGCTAAGGGCTTAGAAATAGAAAAAGGAAATAAGGATGAAAATGGAATAAAATAAATGATGCAGAAATGAGATCTAGAGTTATTTATATGTATATAGTAGTACATTAGCTCTCTGTGATAACAAGAAAATACATGTATGAGCATGTTCAGACATTATCAAACATTAAATATTGATAAATGATAACCCAACACCACAAATCACAGGAGCTTAGTTTATACAAATTTATTTTAGCTCGATTGCGAAACAATTTCTTATAACTTATATTAATCACTCTCGAGACCTCATTCCTGGTGGAATCCATCGCCACGAGGGAGTGAGAAGAGGCATGTGGAATTTAAATGCCTTGCCTAAGGACACATATGTAACGGCTCCAGTGGAGCTCGAACTCCGGGCCTTTCGCACATGAAGCGAACGCACTACCACTGCGCTATCACGACTTCCACTTCCACAGGAGGTTGAAATGTAAGCCATATGCAGCAACGTCACACACTCAAAAACACGCACGCACGCACGCACATATATATATGTGTGTGTGTGTGTGTTTTTGTTTAAGGTTTCAATACTGTATCTGAACATAAATGCTGTTGTGTGTGTTTTACGTTTATGTATCGTCGCTACCGGTTGCCCATGTGAGCGACGCCTCCTGAAGAGATTAGTCACTTTAGATTTATACATTTACTCACATATACACATGTCTATGACTACATACCAAATCGTTCATCATTGGATAATGTTTGTTATTTTGTTCTACTTTCTGTTTGATTTCTTGTAAGTGTACTACATGTATATTTTGACCTATTACAAGTATCGCCTGACATTGGAATGTGTAAACGTGCTTGAAATAAGCACGTTTACACATTTCAATGGCCAACCATGGCCCAGTTTGACTTAGTTTACTGATGTAGGTTCGAATCCCACTGAAGGTGTCGAATTGTTTCATGTGAGAACGCCAGCATGCACACTGACTTGTGGAAGGTCGGTGGTTCTACCCGCGCGCCCGCTCGTGTCTGAAATACTGCTCGGATGTACTCGTGTTCTTCCCTCGTCAACATTAGCTGGAGAGTTGTCATGTAACTAAGCTTCAGGTGCGAATTTAAAGCCAATGAAACAAACCAACAAACAGAAAGGCAGTCCGCTTTTGTTATTAGAAGATAGGATAAATAGAATATTAGGGTACAGTCTTATACGTTTTAATTTATTAGGCTCGTCACCGAAAAAATACACGGTTCGACAGACGCCAACTCGCCAAATAACTTAACACTTTACAAGACAGTAACCTAATATTCTCTATATATTGTCCATTGTTAAAGGAATTCTTGTGTGGGCGTTTCTAAGTGACGAAATCGTGTGGCCTAAACCATTTGTAAAGTGTTTGTTTCTTATAGTGTCACCCCTATTTAAAGGGCCAGCCATTTCTGACTTATGAGACACCTATTTTTAGGAACATCAGTACTTCCCGAATCCTATGCTTGTATGCCAGGCGCCAGGTTGGTAGGAAATTATTATTAATTAACTTTATTCAACTAGCTGGCGGCTCACCAACCGGCCATATCAGAACGAAGTCCTGGCGAGATTCGAACCTTCGACCTCCCGCTCTGTAGGCGGACGCCTTAACCACTGTCTAGGCCACGGAGACGGTATGTAGCGCCATTGTATGTATTGTAGCCACGCTATGGTATAATACATGTAAATGTAACACACTAATGTTAAACATAATATAGCTTCACTACGCCAAACTACTGCTACATTACACGACGATACGGATATATACCCGGGAAATGACAAGGAGGAATTAATTACATTAATAGTGCTTAAAACACTATCGTGATGTCATACCTTTGTATCACAGACACAAGACACAATTTTGTGTTGCCCTATGGTCATATAGTTAGTCTGGGAACAGGCGTCGATATATTTTGCCTGGTCAGTCAAAAAAATATAGTTTAACACCAAGACTATTAATTGGGCCGTATTGAGTTTCTGATCATATCAATGTCATTTTGCCAGAAGTTAAAAAGTGAAAAATCGACAGACTGGAACCCAGGCTATCATATAGTAAGTAATGTTTACTTACTATATGACACTAGGGCAAATAAAAATTAGTTGTGCCTGTGCTTTGTATATGTCCATTATTAATAATATTAGATTGCTGTCAAAGGGCCAGAGGGGCCAGAGTATTATATTAAATACAAACTGTACATGTATGAAATTAACAATTTTAATTAGCAGGATCTTGTTATACAAATGTGTTTAAGTAAGATATAAGCCTCAAACAGATCCACTATGTAAACTATTGGTACTGTCTTCGGCGCTATGCGGCTCACACCACAGGGATTCGGCACGTTTGGGGGTACTAGTATATATATTTACTTAAATATATATACTAGTACCCCCAAACGTGCCGAATCCCTGAAGTAAATATATATACTAGTACCCCCAAACGTGCCGAATCCCTGTGGCTCACACAGTCCAATATTTTACATATTGGATCGTTTTCGGCTTATATCCTATACATAGATCAACATAGAGCTATGCTATGGGATTCTATATTATGTAACATTAAACGTGTATGGAGACAAAAAGAAAGACAAATTAACGTTGTCACTGCTCGAAACAATGATGCACCAATGATCATTTCCTTCCTGAACAATATTACGTGGATGTTTCTATATCAACAAAATAGCACGAATAAAACGATGTTAAATAAACTAATACAAAGACTAAGTAAACATTCTTACCGGGTTATGAACTACGTTAGACATGCCAGCACCCATCGAGTATTTTACAGATTAAATTCTTACCGGGTTTTGAACAGATTGTGACAAATGTACGTCCATATTGCTTTCTGCACACTGAAGATCCGTGTGAGTGGGGGTATTATACCGATCCGACTGAAAGGCATGTGATGTTGATCATGTGATCATTATACATGGTATCTAGCGGGATTAGAACATTATTTTTAAAGACATATTTCCTGATCTTGGAACAGCCTCCCTAAGACAGTCGTAAGCTGCACTACCATTGGCAGTTTCAAGAGGGAAGTGCAGCCTATAAGGCATTTCTAACCTATTCTGATGACGAGATGTACACCGGATTAAGGACGCACTCACGTCCTGTGATGGGGTTATCTCAAAATATAAATTTAATAAGCGTTTAGGCAAAGCCAAAATAAACACTGGTTTCTTTCAAATAAATATAAATCAATAAGCAGGTGTCGATTTTTTTTTTATTAAATTATAATCCAATCCATAATCTTGTAATAGTGTAATGTGTTTCTCATAAAGTCATTGTGCAATTCGTTGTTCTCGCGGATTAGATCCGCCAGTCGTCACCGACGACGCGGGTCGTCACCGACGACGCGGGGGCTCGACTTGCTCATCGTCAGAACTTAGATTCGCAGCGATGTTGTCGCGACGATCTCCGGCTGCAGTAGCATGACGACCAGCCGCTCTTTAAGGAGCACGAGCAACCTGTTTACCCGCCCTCCGTGGGGCACGGCCGTCTGCTCTTGGCCTCTATCATCCTGTACTGGCACTGGCTGGTTATCATCCTGTACTAGCGCAGGCTGGTTATCACCCTGTACTGGCGCGGGCTGGTTATCATCCTGTACTGGCGCGGGCTGGTTATCATCCTGTACTGGCGCGGGCTGGTTATCATCCTGTACTGGCGCGGGCTGGTTATCATCCTGTACTGGCGTGGGCTGGTTATCATCCTGTACTGGCGCGAGCTGGTTATCACCATGTACTGGCGCGGTCTGGATATCACCATGTACTGGCGTGGGCTGGTTATCATCCTGTACTGGCGCGGGCTGGTTATCATCCTGTACTGGCGCGGGCTGGTTATCACCCTGTACTGGCGCGGGCTGGTTATCATACTGTACTGGCGTGATTATGTTATGAACGCATATACCTCGAAAGCAGCCAGGAGAAAGACAAAAGTGTCGTAAACTAAATAGATATATCACAAAATACAGAGTGCGCGTAGAGCATGCTATGGCAGATATCAAATGTTATAGATGTGTTGGTACTGTGTGGAGAAACCCCAGCAATATGTTGTCCCAAACGGTGTCCATATGTGTTTCGTTGTGTGTAGGCGCAAGCAAATGGAACTGATTCTTTAAGAAATAAAATAAAATAGTATGGCTATATCTGATTTCTTTTCTTTGAATTATTGTCGTTACAAGTTGGCATGGATGTATGGGGTTTTCATTTTACTGGCATGGCTAACCCAGATAAATAGAAGGCAACAGTCCATATAGAAATCCTACACACTCATGCCAACTACAAAGGACAGTAATGTACAGTTCACAGTATAGTGTACGCCTCACAAAATAAATAACCCATTGCTACAGCCATGCATTAATTTTATATTGTACAATAAACTTGAGAAAACCCCCAATATTTTATCGTCATCCGATGTTCATCTCGTCATCAGAAAGACTGTGTCGTGCAAATTGTGACTGTGTTGTCTGTCTTTTGTGATGTCCAAACTGTAATCTCGTCATCATGATCAGTGTGTTTGTGTTGTTCATTGTTGTGACTGTGTACACCTCACTACCAGGGGATGTGACTTATCACAGTAGATTATCTGCTACTGCTAGCTCAGTCTTTGCAAATGCCTAAAGTGACAAAGTACGACCACTATATATTGACACACCTGTTGAAATCATATATAATCATGGTACAGCGCTCGTACAAATCAAACCGGCTACTAGCATTCTTAACAATGGTTTTGTTGTCACAGTCAAATGACATTCAACTAAATCCAGGACCAAGTGTAAACCACGATAATGGAGAACGAATCTATATGTGTGGTACGTGCGATGAACCTGTGACCTGGGACCACAAGGGTGTTATATGCGAGACATGTGACCAGTGGTACCATGCTGAATGCCAAAATATCCACAGTGCAACCTATGACATGCTCAGTGACTCGAGACTGAACGCTAGCTGGCACTGCATCATATGCTGCAGTCCAAACTATAGTGACACTGTACATGACCTGTATACCAATGAAATATCGCACTGCTCAAACACACTTGGGTCCATCCCGGACATATCCACAAACAGCCCTGAACCTACCAGACATCACTTTAAACCAACTCACTCATCTACCACAGTTCGAGGGAAGTCATATCAAACTAAACCTACTATTCCACTCCGGATACTTAACATAAATTTTCAATCAATCAAAATGAAACAATGCAGACTAGCAAATGTGATTGATGGTGTCAACCCAGATATCATTTTCGGCACTGAAACATGGCTTGACTCAGACATTAGGAACTCTGAAATATTCCCATCTGGATATAAACTCCACAGGAAGGACAGGACCAAATCTAGAGGAGGAGGTGTTCTGATTGCAGTCAAGACAGAATTCAACAGTGAAGATGTACCAGAACTGGATACTGAATGTGAAATTGTCTGGGCTAAAGTAAGACTAGTCGGAAGTGGTACACTCTATCTTAGCTCGTACTATCGCTATAATGTGTCCGATGAAAATAGTGTCCAGTATTTTGAACAGTCAGTGGCCAGAGCTGGTGGCATACGAAATGCACAAATCATCATCGGCGGTGACTGGAAACTCGGTAGTTTGAAACCAGATACCGCATACAGTAATCTGCATCTGAAATTCACAGAGATTTTGGACACACATAGTCTAGTGCAAGTTGTGAAAGATCCAACAAGAAAATCCAACACACTAGATCTAATACTGACAAACTGTCCTAACAAACTGTTACGTGTGGATATTCTACCTGGAGTGGCAGATCATGACATTGTGTTTGCAGAAATAGACATGCGACCTATCATATACCGACAAAAACCACGATCAATACCTCTCTACAAGAGAGCAGACTGGGACAGTATGAAATCGGACATGAATACACTTGAAACAAAAATCAAGAACTTGTATGACTCTGGATCTCAAAATGTAAGTGAAATGTGGGGAATATTCAGAGACACATTGAAAGACAGCATCAAAACCAACATCCCACACAAGCAATCAATGCACAAAGATGGATATCCGTGGATTGGATCTGAACTAAAGCGCATATTAAAAAAACAGGGCAAACTTTATAAAGTGAAAAAGAAAACTGGTGACCCATTTCACATACAACAGTACCTACAACTGAAACACCTTGTGCAGAAACTCACACGCCAAGCCTACTGGAAATACATAGAGGACGTAGTAACACCCAAAGAGGACGAGAGTGAATTCACTGGCATGAAAAGATTTTGGACGTATATAAAACACAAACGAAGTGACAATTGTGGGGTATCATCCTTAAAAAATGAAGGAAAGCTATATGCAGACCCGGTTGACAAGGCCAATCTACTTAATAAACAGTTTCAGTCAGCCTTCTCGAGTAGTGTTTCTGTGACTATGGAAGAATTCAATGAAAGTAGAATAATGCCACCTAGCGATGAGCATCTTCCTAAAATATACAACATTAACATTACACTGAATGGCATAATTAAACTGTTGAACGCACTAAAACCGCACAAAGCGCCCGGACCTGACAATATCACCCCACGTGTATTAAAAGAACTGGCCTTCGAAATTGGACCCATCCTTCTCTGGATCTACCGTAAATCACTGACGACGGGTATTGTACCAGACGACTGGCGCACAGCAAACGTTGCCCCAATATACAAGAAGGGAGCTAAGTACATGGCGGAAAATTACAGGCCAATCTCACTCACCAGCGTTTGTTGCAAAATGATGGAACATATCATAGCCAGTACGATAATGAAGCACGGAGAGACAAACAATATTCTATACCCACTACAACATGGTTTCCGTAAAGGAAGACCTTGTGAAACCCAGCTCATAGAATTTGTGGACGACTTGTCGTCAAATATGCAAGATGGAAACTGCACCTGTGATTAAGTATCCTCTGTGTTCTCTGTTCAATCATTCACTAAGCCGCAGTACGGTACCGCATACTTGGAAAGATGCTAATGTCTGTGCTATCTTTAAAAAAGGTGACCCATCTTTACTAAACAACTACCGACCGATTTCCCTGCTCTGCTGTATAGAGAAGGTATTTGAGCGTATCATATTCAAGTATCTGTTCAACTTTCTTCGTGATAATAACTTCCTCTCTCCCCTACAATCTGGGTTCAGACAAGGAGACTCATCAGTGAATCAGCTCACCTATTTGTACAATACCTTCTGCAAGGCTCTCGATGAAGGACTTGAAGTAAGAACTGTATTCTTCGATATTAGTAAGGCCTTTGATAAAGTATGGCATAAAGGTCTACTCCACAAGTTAAAAAATGCTGGACTAGATGGCTGTTTATTTAACTGGTTTTCTGACTACCTTTCTAACAGACGCCAATCTGTTGTTCTACCTGGTACACAATCAAATTGGTCAACTGTAAATGCAGGAGTTCCACAGGGATCAATCCTTGGTCCACTTTTATTCTTAGTGTTTATCAACGATATCGTCGATGATATGGGTTCTCAGGTACATCTATTTGCTGACGATACCAGCTTACACATAATTGTTGATCATCCAATTTCAGCTGCGGAAATTCTACAATCCGACATTGAAAAAATATCAAATTGGGCGGACAAATGGTTAGTCACGTTTAATCCTTCCAAATCAGAAACTATGACCATATCACGTAAGACCCTTAAACCATTCCATCCACCACTACACATGTACGATCAACCTATCACTTTAGTAAATTGTCATAAACATCTTGGTGTCCACTTTTCTGACGATGGCTCTTGGCATGCTCATATCAACTCCATCAAAGAGCGGGCATGGAAAAGAATACATATCATGCGAAAGCTTAAGTTCCAACTAGATAGAAGATCTCTAGAAGTCATATATATATCTTTCATCAGACCTCTTATTGAATACGCAGACGTAGCTTACACCAATTGTACACACTATGAGAAACTGGAACTCGATAAAATTCAGCATGAAGCTTCCCGTATTGTTTCTGGGACTACCAAACTAATATCACTTCACGAACTCCATAGAGAAGTTCCATGGGAATCGCTTGAGGGCCGAAGACATAACCATAAACTAATCATGCTTTACAAGATGAAGAATGGCCTAACTCCTGATTATCTTTCTTCTCTAGTCCCACCTACTGTAGGGGAAACTTCTAGGTATAATTTGCGCAATGCAGACGATATCCAATCTATACGGACGAGAACATCTCTATACAACAATGCTTTTCTACCATCGGCTCTGAGGGACTGGAACGAACTTTCAAACGAACTACAAAACTCACCATCACTGGCATCATTCAAATCGCAATTAAAGAGTAACGTCTCAAAATGCCCCAAATATTTCTACAATGGTGACAGGAAATGGCAAGTATATCATGCTCGACTACGTACTAATTGTAGCTCATTAAACCAGCATTTGTTCAGCAAAAACATTTCTCCATCACCCCTCTGCCAATGTGGTCTAACTGAGAGTAATCGTCATTTCTTCTTTGAATGTCTCTACTACAATGACATCAGGGTCCGTCTCTTAGCAACTACCTCTAAATATTGCACCACAACACTATACACTCTATTACACGGAGACCAGAATCTTAGCGATAATTTCAACGCACATATATTTGCAGCAGTCCAAAACTACATACGAGAAAGCAGACGATTTTCATGAGCATCAGTTCACAAAATGTAGAATGCTTGCTCCGGCCATTAAACAATCCGAATGAATATATTTATTATTATTCTCTTTTTATTCTGTCCCATTTCTTCTGAGTCAATCTCAATTTCAACGTTCTCCATTAATTACTACATGTACTTATCCTATTGATTTTCTAACTTACAGTCCATGATTAAAAACAATAATGAATTATACTGACCTTTTTCAAATTTAAATTAATAGTTTAGACAAGATTGCAACACTGTCATACCGTAACATTAAGTACCTTACTATAGGAGAAGACCTCTATAAGCTATAGCTTCCGGTTCTAATCCTTTTTCTTACATGTTTCTAAATGTTGTGTAAAATGTAAAGTTGTACATGTTGTATCATTGTTTGAAATAAACTATGTTTAAACTAAGATGGTCAACACACAGATGTGCTCGTCATGGACTTCCCAAAGGCTTTTGATAAAGTGAGCCATAGCCTGTTGATTCATATGTTACACCACTATGGCATACAAGGACATGTGAACAAGTGGATAGCTAACTGGTTATCAGACAGGAAACAGACAGTTGTTATTGACGGAGAACATTCTGACTATATAGGTGTTGAGTCCGGAGTACCTCAAGGATCTGTGCTCGGTCCGGGCTTGTTCCTATGCTATATAAACGACCTCGCAGAAGGGTTACGGTCTATCGCAAGATTGTTCGCGGACGACACCATTGACTACAAAGCTATTACATCCAACGCTGATGCTCACATACTGCAAGAAGACCTAAACAAACTGGCTCAATGGGAATCCAACTGGAAAATGAAATTCCATCCTCAAAAGTGCAATTTCCTGACAGTAACTAACAAGAGAAAACCAATTCAGACAAATTACACTCTTCATAGCCATACCCTTGAACCAGTCACTTCAGCAAAATATATGGGTGTCACAGCAACACACAATCTACGCTGGGACGCACACATTACAAACATTTGCAATAAAGCAAACAAAACCCTTGGTTTCCTGAGGAGAAATCTCAGAATCGCGTCAACATCAATCAAAGAACGAGCATATTTCACTCTAGTTAGGCCACTCATGGAATACGCCAGCTCAGTTTGGGACCCGTATACGGAATCAAATATGAACAAACTGGACATGGTTCAACGTAGAGCTGCCAGATACGTGCTAAATAGACAGCACAACACATCCAGTGTTACCGGCATGCTGCACCAACTAAAGTGGAGGTCTACCAGAGACAGGCGAAAGGACGCGAGACTGGCCATGCTGTATAGAATAGACAGAGGACTTGTTGCTACCGGTAAAGGTGACAGACTGGTTCCCCCACGGCGTAAATCACGCCATGATCACCAACGTGCCTACCAGCTTCTCACCTACCGCATTGACACCAGGAAGATGTCATTCTTCCCAAGGACAGTCAGAGACTGGAATGCCCTGCCTCCAGACATTGTGGAAGTGGACACCCTGGATACATTCAAGTCCCGGGTGTCAGTACTCTAAATCATTAACAGATACCTGTTTTTAACCATATTTGAACTGTAAATAGCTGTTTCGCTGAAGGATATACTCCCTCTGCGCATGTGTTAACTCTTACTAAGCAAAATCTTCAACGAGTTGAAGGAGGCTTATAAACGGCAGAAGAGGTTAGAACTGCTTATATAGACGATGATAACAAAGCAAGCATTCGATGTATTATTGTTAATTATACTTCCGGCTGCCAACGGAGCAAATATTTTAGTCGGGAATTTCAATTGTCTGCTTCATTCTGGACAGAGATCTATCCAGATTTGATAGACTGTATGATGGATGCACCCTCGAATTTTCGACAATGTAAACAATCAATAAATTTTACAAATACATAGCATAGTGGCTGAACTTGCCAAGATGTCTTAGTTCGGATATATTTTAATTTTGGATGAAACACGTATTATTGTTTTGAACACAGTATTTGGGGGCAGTTGTTATCAACACATTGATGACATAACTTTATGTACTGATACATATGTAATATACCTGCTGTCAGTAGCAGTGTGTTGACCTTTGATAACTTCCTCAAAAGCTTTGACAAGTTCACTTCTTGTTTGTTCTAATATCCCGGCGTGAAGAGTTTTCGCCCAGAACAGGTTTTCGCCCAACTGTGGAAATAGCAAGTCGTGAGAGATCACGCAATATTTCACGCTCCAGTTACCGGAATTATAAATAAACATACCTTGTGCACTTCCAATCTATTTCTAACTGATCATAATATATCAGACAAGGTAAATTAGCGGTGAAAACTTTAAACCTACCACAGTTTTCACTAATTTCACTATATCCGTTTTATGTCACCATATAAATATCATTTCTTAAAGAAATTGGCAATTTTTTCTCCAAAATGACATATGCATCGTCTGCCATGCCAATATATTTACGAATAAAAATGTCATTATAGTCTCACTGCTCCGTGTTTATGAGTTATGTCCGTTATTACACACAAGGGGTCCTTATTCATAATTTCGATTTTTCACCTTCAGGTCCACGGGTTGTCACATAGGTTCTCCAACTGATATATATGGTTGTGTAAACCTAGTTTTTCTTTGTTGGGCACCGTGTGATGTGTTCGATGGATGGGTCCATTTACGGTTCTGCATTTAGTCAGAGTAATTAGGAGGGATGACGACTTCTTATGCCCCGTGTGTTTGACCTAGTTAAATTAAATGTTAGTGTTTTAGATACAGTATATAGACAAAATGCTGTCCAACAAATGAATTTTGAGTGAAAATGATAAATTAAGCCTCTTATTAAAGTAAGTCTTCCTTAGTTTATTGTTTTGTTAAAAAAGAACTGTTGCTTACATACTAATGGTGGCGCTGTAGACAATTTACACAGTTAGGCGAAAACCAGTGACGTCATTCCGGATTTCTGAAAATGAGGTGCCGCCATTTTGTGACCTTTTCTCATAATGTAAACAATCGGTTTTCTTTGAGATTTTTGTGAATGAAAGGTAAAATATTGTTTATTCGACGACATAAAATTGTTTGCAGTGTATGCACATTCTAAACCTATGGGAGTCTGTTATGTACTACGTCGTCGAAAACCAGTAACACCGGGATACCTATAGATCTATATTCCGTTAATGTCAAACCCCTCCTTAATCTTTCTACTGCCCATCAATCAGTTTATGATTATTATTGGGATGTCAATCTGTTGTGGCAGACAGTAGACCACCCTCGTTTCCTCGATAACAACCAGTACTCAACCTCTGTAAGCAACTTACAACTTTCTCTCATATCTTCCTTTAATGTCGAACCCCTCGCGGGGACGTAGACATGTTATATCATATCATCATGATAGGGAGCGAACCTGCAGCCCTGATAGCGATGAAAGGCGAGTTCTAACGAGATCACGTTAGACCAAACAACTAATGTTCTAATAGTGAAATCAGATGTTGTTGCTTTGAACATAAATATATAAATTATAAGTACTTGTTTAAATAGTACATTTTGTCATACAATTTACATAACTAAGACTGAGAAGAGCTCCAAGCTCCTATAATAAATTTACTATATTTGTGTTAATACATTTATGTGTAACCATAATCAGTCAATCACTAATAGACCCCTTGCACGTGACGTAATAGATAAGCCGTCCGCCGTTGGAGGCATAAGATAATATCCGGGATAATCCACACGAGGAGAAGCACATATAAAGCAACAGATAAATAGTAAACATTTTCACGATAACATTTAATTTTCATTGAAATGGTCAATTATTGTCGAGTGTTGGGTTGTCACAATAGGTCAGACAGGGAGAATGATAAACAATACTACCGATTGCCTGAGGTAGTGACTCGTGAAAGTGAAAAGACGAAAGAAATGACAATTGAAAGAAGGCGTCTGTGGTTGGGAAATTTAAATCCGGATTTTACCGGAAAAAACCTGAAAAATATTCGTGTGTGCTCAGATCACTTCGTGTCCAGTAAGTATATAATGATATTTGATATACTTTCTACTTTTTTTGTATTTTATTTCGTTATCATTATTTACTTTAATTTGTACTTTGATAACTGTACATACTAACATAGCGAGTAGCCATTTACTCGTAACTGTAGACAAGTCAATTGTACACTATGTATGTTCCATTAATGTCAAACCCCTCTCGGGGACCTAGACATTTTTCCTGGACAGGCGTAGCTGACCTAAGCGATTAACCAGTACTAAGCAATGTGTGTGAGGTGCCTTGCTCAATGACGCTACATACGTGGCCTTTCCGAGTATCGAACCCCGGACCATTTTATTCCAAATCCGACGCTATACCACTGGCCCACGGACGCCACACTGTAACATGACATTTAATAATACTAATTTTAATGTGCTATATGTACGATTGCAGTTAAATTATATTAGGTTCGATTGCAGTTAAATTATATTAGGTTAACTTACAATGTTCGTATTAATCTATCTTCCTGTAATGTCAAGCCCCTCGCAGGGATGTAGACATGTACAACCGATGCATGGATAAAACACATGACTACATGGGAGCTGGCCACTTGTCATAATTTATGAAACAATTGCACTGCATCACAACCTTTATTTGTCCGAATAATAGCAGGCTCCAAGTCCAACATATGCTTTTAAATTCAGGCAGTTTGACTAAATAAATGTTTATTCTCTTTACTTCAGAGAAGAAGGCAGATCTGTATGACAGAGACAACCCCGACTGGGCTCCAACAGTGGACATGGGTCCAAAACAGTTTGTTTCAACTGATCTGGCGCAAGACCGATTCCAGAGACGTCTGGATCACACCAGGAAGGGCGATGCTGCTAGGACACTTCTTGATTTCTCGGAAGGTGCAGGAACATTTCCAGATGTAGAAGTCGAAACAGATCCAGGCATATCTTGTCAGACAGATATTACCTGTTCTGGGATCACAGCTATGGATAATGAAATTCTCCATTTGAAAACTAAAAATAAGGAACTGAATGACAAACTTTCTGGCGAACAACCCTATAGTATTGAGTCAATGACAGGAAATGATGAAAAAGTGAAGTACTTCACAGGATTAACATGTTTTTCTGTGCTCTTTACACTGTTTCAGTATTTGGAGCCTTATATACCTGTTAAATTGTCGCTGACAAAGTTTGAGACTCTTATGTTGGTATTAGTTAAGTTACAACTGAACCTTAGCAATCAGTTCCTGTCCTACCAATTCAAAGTCTCTCCATCAAATGTGTCAAGGACATTTTCCGAAGTAGTGGATATTATGTACGTGCGCATGAAACCGCTGGTTTACTGGCCAGATAGAGAAACATTAAGACTGACAATGCCCATGCAATTTAGAAAACACTTTGGAACAAAATGTGCTGTCATAATAGACTGTTTTGAAGTATTTATCGAACGACCTTCAAACTTAAAAGCACGTGCGGAAACCTGGTCTTCTTACAAGCACCATAATACTGTGAAATTTTTGCTCGGAATTACGCCACAAGGAGTAATTTCATTCATATCCAAATCATGGGGTGGACGAACGAGTGATAAGCACATAACAGAGAATTGTGGTTTTTTGAGTAATATTCTTCCGGGCGACATCATTTTAGCAGACAGAGGATTCGATATTCAAGCTACAGTTGGTAGCTTGTGTGCTGAGGTGAAAATCCCTGCTTTCACGAAATGGAAGAGTCAACTTTCGCCTCTAGATGTGGAGGCTACGAGGAAAATTGCGAATGTTAGGATTCATGTAGAGAGAGTCATTGGTTTAGTAAGGCAAAAATACACTATTCTCAGTGGTACCCTGCCTATCGATTTTCTATTAACAAAGAAAAACGATGACATTCCTTTAGTGGATAAAAGTGCCCATGTTTGCTGTGGACTTGTTAATATGTGCGAATCAGTAGTAGACTTTGATTGACAGCAATTTTTATCAGCGAAAATTCATTTAATATGGACCAGGATACATTTCATACATATACGTATAAATATATATATAAGAAGCATATCCATGGTCTTACCGTACACTACCGTAATAATAAATTCTATGTTTTTTTGCTCTGTTTATATTTTCCATCTCTGTTACAGAGCAAAATACATAGAATTGTCAGGAGCCAGAAACTAATGATTACAATAGCTACATGTAATAAAGATTTTATAAACAATTTATTTGGTGCGGTATTATTTCAATTTATAAATTTTATTACAGAACCAACATGTTTATTCATTTCTCTACCAGAATAACAATATTAGAACAATTGAAAAGATTATAATCTTGATATAACATGCTAGCCTGGGTTCCAGTCTGTTGATTTTAACTTCTGACACTATTGATATTATCAGAAACTCAATACGGCCCAATTAATAGTCTCGGTGTTAAAATATATTTATTTGACTGACCAGGCGAAATATATCAACGCCTGTTCCCAGGCTAATAATATGATTGTCATTGATCATTCCATAAGATATATACATGTATGTACATTTATTTTTTGCTTTTCTGGAAAATAAAGACATTTTTGTGGATAACACATTTTATTTCTCATCATTTTACCAGATGTTCTATAAAATAGTACCAGTAATAAATACAACTTCACAACTGAATAGACCGCAGGATTTGTTTGTGAAGCATTAACACACCTTTACACGTTTCTTTGAAAACTGGGGCAGTTTTCTACACTCCGGACAGTACCATAATCGGCTCTTTGGTTTACTGGTCATTTTTAGGCATATAAAATGAAACCATTTAATATCACAGTTTTCATTGTCACAGAACACCATCTTCCCAGATTCAACCTGATCACAGTAGCACCAGGTTATTTCATTTGATGTATCCACGTTATTCTCACATGACTTGGTCAAGTTACATGCTGCATGTACTGTCAGATGGGCAGTGCCAGGCAGTCTAGAGTAGAACTTTCCAACCAGTTCTGGTAATATTGCCGTTCTAAATATAATAGCTGAATTATCCACCATTTCTTCCCACAGGTCCTGCTGAAAACTGATCTCCTCAATATGCATGTCTATCTCAGTCCATACAATAAAATAACACGATTCACATTTTGTGACACCTAACTGTGTTTGAATCTAATAGAAATAGGGGTGCTTTTCATCCAGATGTAATTCTCCATCTTCACCCCGCTTCAGATAAAAGCTTCCACCTTCCTCTAAAATAATATTCCTCTTTGTGTAGGGACATTTCACTTCAATTATGCTCCGTCCACAACAATCACATGATATGATGCCGTCTGGTGTGGCGCCTATCCACGGATGTTCTGTGCTTATGAAAAAGCCACAACTTTCAACAGATACATTTTCATGCCCTTCTGCAGTAAATGCTTGCACAAATTTATTAAGGGCTACTTTTTCATTTTTCATTCCCCATGTTGTTGCAATACAAGTAAATATATGTTCTTGTGGATAGCAGATAGACATAATCAAACTTTGGGAAGGATTTAAACTATCTGTGGAACAGACAGCTTTCATTTTTGATGCAGTTATTCGCCCTGCTCTAAAGTTGAACCAAAGTTTGCTGCCCGATTGCTGCCTAGTTGACATTTCAACATTCGAAGCCTCCTCTTCAGTTACTGCAACAGACATGTCGTTGCATTTGGCAATAATGTCCATGTAATTCAAAGAAATTGAACGTTTATCTCTAAGTTCAGTCAACACTTTAGCATATTTTATTGCCTCTAGCTTTGGTATGTAATTCTTGGCATACTCCGGTACAACAGAAAGGATTGCTGGTTTTCTCCCTGTTGCATGGAGTCTGGCAAACAGATTACCCATTTCACTTTCTGTAGGAACTGGTACAGGCTTTTTCTCTTTTTTTGCTGATGTAGGAGTAAGCACAGGGTTGTCACATAGTTTATCAAAAGTTTTCTTCAATGACTTTGCTGAACTGAAGTTTATGTATCTGGTTTCTGAATATGTCACCTTTTTCAACGATGTTGGCAGCAGCCAGTAGGCTGGTTCCTGTGTCACAGTTCTAGAATCACGAATGTGAATAGTACCTTCAATCGCGAATAAAACTGCAGCTACATGGGAGCAAACTTCACCAACACCTGCCATGCAGTCACAGTGCGAGGCCAATATTCTGCCATTTGTTTCCATTACAGCCCATGGATTTAACGATTTCTCACGTAGCCTTTGAGAGTGCAGCACCTGAAATGTTAAAAGACAGTATGGTATAATAATTACTGCTTCGTATTGTCAATGTGAATTGTAGGGGGGGAGGGGGGGAAATATATTGGTTGCTATCTTGTAAATAAATCCATTTATATTATATGAAACCAACAAAAAATTCACTATACACATTTGCCAGACAAAAAAGGAGTGGCCTTCACCGGGAATGGCGGGATGTGAACCCTGATTTCAGAGATCCGCAATGCAGAATCTTAATCCGCCTCCAGATCATTTTTCTATGGCTATATTAGTTTCATACTCCCTTGGGTGTATGTGTTTATGGCATTCTGCAAGTCGAAATTTATATACCTAGCACCAGCTTCCGAACCTGTATTCTATCTATCTATCTTCCTTTAATGACAGCTTTGGCAGGGTCGGTGGTTAACGGTGTCATGTTGTCTGTATGTTCCTTTAATGTCAAAGCGGGGACTTAGAAATGTTTTCCTCAGCAAGCTTAGCTGACCTAAGCGATTAACCAGTACTAACTTACTAAGCAATGTGTGTGAGGTGCCTTGCTCAATGACACTACATAACGTGGCCTGACCGAGTATTGAACCCGGGACCGTTCGATTCCAAATCCGATACTGGACGCCACTTGTTGAGAAAGTTACAAACATATGTTAAATTATACAAGTATTTTCTCACCTTGGCTTTCACAACATGTTTGTTGTTGATGATCACAGTTTTCATAGCAGAGACCCATCCACTGATAAACTGATTATATGCGTCCAAGCCTTTGTAACATTTCAAATCTTCTGTTGTGTAAGGACTGGGTGTAAACACCAGATAATTCACAATATCTGGATATGCTACCGCTGGTAACAATTTCACATCTTCTGAAAACGTTTTCAGTTCGTATGGATCACTAGAAATACCACCGATAATCTCAAGTTTACTGTCATATCTGGTCCTTTCAATAGGTTCTAAGCTGTCTCTATATAATACTCTACTTTGTTTTGATGGTTTTAACTGTTTCTCCGACATTATCTCTTTCAAACAAGCCTATTTCTTGTTAAAATACAGTGGATTTATAAATATTGTTGTTTTGCTATACCTCCAATATGGCGGACATACCGGTGATAGGGTAAAAATCACCCTTGCGTGCAAGGGGTCTATAGTGTCTCTTTAATCAGTCAATCACTAATAGTGTCTCTTTAATCAGTCAATCACTAATAGTGTCTCTTTATCATTCAGCCAGCTGTGGATGTGCGTTGATCAAGTAGGTCTTTTCAGTTTTGGGCAGTCAAGAAAACTAATTTTGTTCTATTTTATTGAGGAAGTATCAAAATTACAAATCAATGTTATTCGCGCCCCACCAACTGTTTGTTCCAGTTATAAATTTACTTATGATGTGAACAATGAAATGAGGTCCTCTTGTAAGACAGACATCAGTACATGTATCTTGACATTGTTGCTTAATCATTTTAATGTGTCATATGCATATTCAGCTTCAGGTAAAAGAAAAGGTGGGAAAAGCCGAGGCCAAACAAAGCCTCCTTTATTTGATGATACAAGTGTTCAACAACAAGGTCCACCACAACAGGCATATGGACAGCCACAGACAGGATTCTTTGATCCAGGTAATGTGATTGGTTATTCTAGTATGAACCCCTATTGGAATGGCCAGCTATTTCTGACTTATCAGACACCTCTATCAGTACCGAATCCTGCTGTTGCCCAGGCAACCATTATTTATTACTTATACAAATTTATTTTAGCTTGATTGCGAAACAAGTTCTTACAACTTGTATTAATCACTCTCGAGACCTCATTCATGATGGAATCCATCGCCACGAGGGAGAGAGAAGAGGCAACGTGGAATTTAAATGCCTTGCCTAAGGGCACAATCCTAACGGCTCCAGCGTGGCTCAAACTCCCGACCATTCGCACCTGAAATATACAAGTGTTATTAGCTGACGGCTCACCAACCATCATATCAGAATGTACCCTGGCGAGGTTCGAAAGAACCTTTCACATCTCTCCGGAGGCTTAACCTTTGTGTGTATCTACAGTTTATCCCTTTTATTGTGTAGCCATTATTATATCCCCACATACAACGTTCATATCTTCTAAACGTCTGTAATAATTTTCATTAAACCTATATCAAATATTTACCTCGTCAAGATGACGTGCTAAACCCATGTTCATCCACAGTCAGCTAGCTATATTTTGTGTCTGGTCCATAACTCTTAATAATGATTGACATGTATGATTGTGCAATGAATACGAAGTCTTTAGCAGTGAACAGTAAGGTTTTATTTCTCCCGTTCAATCCATCAAGATTATGCCACTTGTGTACTTTTGCAAATAACTTCAATTTTGTGCCATTAAAATCTATGTGTGTAATTTGCCGAAGATTAATTTAACCCTTTGCCTGCTGAGTAAATAAAATCACATTTGCAAACAACATAGATCCAGATCAGCCGCGGCGTAACACCGCGTCTGATCAGGATCCATGTTGTTTGCTATTCAGCCAAGTGTTTTAGCTCCACTATCCGAATAGCAAACAGCATAGAGCCTGATCAGACGGCATGTTCTGTGCCATCTGATCTGGCTCTATGCTGTTTGCAAAGGTGATTTTATCTGCCGCTAGCGTGCAAAGAGTTAATACTCTCTAATGTTTTTGAGCCGGTGTTTGACAGCTCATTGATTTCACCTGGTAGAGGCCGAGTGCTACACCGATATATTGTCAGTCAGAGTGGTCATGTTTTCTTATTGTTTTACAGCAGCTAGTCAGCAGTATGGTGGTCCAGTACAAGGGCAGGATCCATCCCGGAATTCGTACCCGGGTCAGCAGGTCTTCAGTGACCCAATGGCAAACATGGCTATGCAGTATGGTACATCTCTAGCAGGTCAAGGCAAGGATATAGTCAATAAAAATGTAAATATCAGCTTACATTGTGTTATTCAGGGCTGGTTTATATGGCCATAATACGTATTTATGGCATTGGGGGGCGTTTGTTTAGCATTTCAAAGAGATCAATGCTTAAATTAATTTCCTTATCTAATTTTGAATTAAAACATTTCTTCAGTTGCTATTTTTACCAGTTATAATTATGCAACATATTCTGGTGCGGTGAGGAGTGAGTGACAGACGATATTTGAAAGATATTGCTAGTATTGTAATGAAAAATATTCAAGCTATTAGTTCATCCAATTCATAATCTTTTCAAGAATTTAAATTTTCATAAACTATTTAGTTGAGCTTGATCTTCACAGAACAGGATGGATTGTTTACATAGACTGAGTTTAACAAACTTACTATGCATGCTCATTGTTGGAATAAATCTGTACATTACATGTTGTGAGGCATGCTGGGATAAATCTGTACATTACATGTTGTGAGGCATGCTGGGATAAATCTGTACATTACACGGTGTGAGGCATGCTGGGATAAATCTGTACATTACATGGTGTGAGGCATGCTGGGATAAATCTATACATTACATGGTGTGAGGCATGCTGGGATAAATCTGTACATTACATGTTGTGAGGCATGCTGGGATAAATCTGTACATTACATGGTGTGGGGCATGCTGGGATAAATCTGTATATTACATGGTGTGAGGCATGCTGGGATAAATCTGTATATTACATGGTGTGAGGCATGCTGGGATAAATCTGTACATTACATGGTGTGAGGCATGCTGGGATAAATCTGTACATTACATGGTGTGAGGCATGCTGGGATAAATCTGTACATTACATGGTGTGAGGCATGCTGGGATAAATCTGTACATTACATGGTGTGAGGCATGCTGGGATAAATCTGTACATTACATGTTGTGAGGCATGCTGGGATAAATCTGTACAGTACATGTTGTGGGGCATGCTGGGATAAATCTGTACATTACATGGTGTGAGGCATGCTGGGATAAATCTGTACATTACATGGTGTGAGGCATGCTGGGATAAATCTATACATTACATGTTGTGAGGCATGCTGGGATAAATCTGTACATTACATGTTGTGGGGCATGCTGGGATAAATCTGTACATTACATGTGGTGGGGCATGCTGGGATAAATCTGTACATTACATGGTGTGGGGCATGCTGGGATAAATCTGTACATTACATGGTGTGGGGCAGGCTGGGATAAATCTGTACATTATGTATTATATACATTATGCTAATGTGTCTTCTCTGTATTTTTCAGTTAGAAAAATATGTGTCAACATCAAAGTTAAAATACTATTTCGCAGTGGACACGTCATATGTTGGGAAGAAATTATTGATGCTGTTCTTTCCATATAGTCATACAGTAAGCTTTACTTTCCTTATAGTCATACAGTAAGCTTTACTTTCCATATAGTCATACAGTAAGCTTTCCATATAGTCATACAGTAAGCTTTCCATATAGTCATACAGTAAGCTTTACTTTCCATATAGTCATACAGTAAGCTTTACTTTCCATATAGTCATACAGTAAGCTTTACTTTCCTTATATTCATACAGTAAGCTTTACTTTCCTTATAGTCATACAGTAAGCTTTACTTTCCTTATAGTCTTACAGTAAGCTTTCCATATAGTCATACAGTAAGCTTTCCATATAGTCTTACAGTAAGCTTTCCATATAGTCCAGTAAGCTTTCCATATAGTCATACAGTAAGCTTTACTTTCCATATAGTCATACAGTAAGCTTTACTTTCCATATAGTCATACAGTAAGTTTTACTTTCCATATAGTCATACAGTAAGCTTTACTTTCCATATAGTCATACAGTAAGCTTTACTTTCCATATAGTAAGCTTTACTTTCCTTATAGTCATACAGTAAGCTTTCCATATAGTCATACAGTAAGCTTTACTTTCCTTATAGTCATGCAGTAAGCTTTACTTTCCTTATAGTCATGCAGTAAGCTTTACTTTCCTTATAGTCATACAGTACGCTTTACTTTCCTTATAGTCTTACAGTAAGCTTTCCATATAGTCATACAGTAAGCTTTCCATATAGTCTTACAGTAAGCTTTCCATATAGTCCAGTAAGCTTTCCATATAGTCATATAGTAAGCTTTCCATATAGTCATACAGTAAGCTTTACTTTCCATATAGTCATACAGTAAGCTTTCCATATAGTCATACAGTAAGCTTTACTTTCCATATAGTCATACAGTAAGCTTTCCATATAGTCATACAGTAAGCTTTCCATATAGTCATACAGTAAGCTTTACTTTCCATATAGTCATACAGTAAGCTTTACTTTCCATATAGTCATACAGTAAGCTTTACTTTCCATATAGTCATACAGTAAGCTTTACTTTCCATATAGTCATACAGTAAGCTTTACTTTCCATATAGTCATACAGTAAGCTTTCCATATAGTCATACAGTAAGCTTTACTTTCCATATAGTCATACAGTAAGCTTTCCATATAGTCATACAGTAAGCTTTACTTTCCATATAGTCATACAGTAAGCTTTCCATATAGTCATACAGTAAGCTTTACTTTCCATATAGTCATACAGTAAGCTTTACTTTCCATATAGTCATACAGTAAGCTTTACTTTCCATATAGTCATACAGTAAGCTTTCCATATAGTCATACAGTAAGCTTTCCATATAGTCATACAGTAAGCTTTACTTTCCATATAGTCATACAGTAAGCTTTACTTTCCATATAGTCATACAGTAAGCTTTACTTTCCATATAGTCATACAGTAAGCTTTACTTTCCATATAGTCATACAGTAAGCTTTCCATATAGTCATACAGTAAGCTTTACCTTCCATATAGTCATACAGTAAGCTTTACTTTCCATATAGTCATACAGTAAGCTTTACTTTCCATATAGTCATACAGTAAGCTTTACTTTCCATATAGTCATACAGTAAGCTTTACTTTCCATATAGTCATACAGTAAGCTTTACTTTCCATATAGTCATACAGTAAGCTTTACTTTCCATATAGTCATACAGTAAGCTTTACTTTCCATATAGTCATACAGTAAGCTTTACTTTCCATATAGTCATACAGTAAGCTTTACTTTCCATATAGTCATACAGTAAGCTTTACCTTCCATATAGTAAGCTTTACTTTCCATATAGTCATACAGTAAGCTTTACTTTCCATATAGTCATACAGTAAGCTTTACTTTCCATATAGTCATACAGTAAGCTTTACTTTCCATATAGTCATACAGTAAGCTTTACTTTCCATATAGTCATACAGTAAGCTTTACTTTCCATATAGTCATACAGTAAGCTTTACTTTCCATATAGTCATACAGTAAGCTTTACTTTCCATATAGTCATACAGTAAGCTTTACTTTCCATATAGTCATACAGTAAGCTTTACTTTCCATATAGTCATACAGTAAGCTTTACTTTCCATATAGTCATACAGTAAGCTTTACTTTCCATATAGTCATACAGTAAGCTTTACTTTCCATATAGTCATACAGTAAGCTTTACTTTCCATATAGTCATACAGTAAGCTTTACTTTCCATATAGTCATACAGTAAGCTTTACTTTCCATATAGTCATACAGTAAGCTTTACTTTCCATATAGTCATACAGTAAGCTTTACTTTCCATATAGTCATACAGTAAGCTTTACTTTCCATATAGTCATACAGTAAGCTTTACTTTCCATATAGTCATACAGTAAGCTTTACTTTCCATATAGTCATACAGTAAGCTTTACTTTCCATATAGTCATACAGTAAGCTTTACTTTCCATATAGTCATACAGTAAGCTTTACCTTCCATATAGTCATACAGTAAGCTTTCCATATAGTCATACAGTAAGCTTTCCATATAGTCATACAGTAAGCTTTCCATATAGTCATACAGTAAGCTTTACCTTCCATATAGTCATACAGTAAGCTTTCCATATAAGTAAGCTTTCCATATAGTCATACAGTAAGCTTTACTTTCCATATAGTCATACAGTAAGCTTTACTTTCCATATAGTCATACAGTAAGCTTTCCATATAGTCATACAGTAAGCTTTCCATATAGTCATACAGTAAGCTTTCCATATAGTCATACAGTAAGCTTTCCATATAGTCATACAGTAAGCTTTACCTTCCATATAGTCATACAGTAAGCTTTCCATATAGTCATACAGTAAGCTTTCCATATAGTCATACAGTAAGCTTTACTTTCCATATAGTCATACAGTAAGCTTTACTTTCCATATAGTCATACAGTAAGCTTTACTTTCCATATAGTCATACAGTAAGCTTTACTTTCCATATAGTCATACAGTAAGCTTTCCATATAGTCATACAGTAAGCTTTCCATATAGTCATACAGTAAGCTTTCCATATAGTCATACAGTAAGCTTTCCATATAGTCATACAGTAAGCTTTACTTTCCATATAGTCATACAGTAAGCTTTCCATATAGTCATACAGTAAGCTTTCCATATAGTCATACAGTAAGCTTTACTTTCCATATAGTCATACAGTAAGCTTTACTTTCCATATAGTCATACAGTAAGCTTTACTTTCCATATAGTCATACAGTAAGCTTTACTTTCCATATAGTCATACAGTAAGCTTTACTTTCCATATAGTCATACAGTAAGCTTTACTTCCATATAGTCATACAGTAAGCTTTCCATATAGTCATACAGTAAGCTTTACTTTCCATATAGTCATACAGTAAGCTTTACTTTCCATATAGTCATACAGTAAGCTTTACTTTCCATATAGTCATACAGTAAGCTTTACTTTCCATATAGTCATACAGTAAGCTTTACTTTCCATATAGTCATACAGTAAGCTTTACTTTCCATATAGTCATACAGTAAGCTTTACTTTCCATATAGTCATACAGTAAGCTTTCCATATAGTCATACAGTAAGCTTTCCATATAGTCATACAGTAAGCTTTCCATATAGTCATACAGTAAGCTTTACCTTCCATATAGTCATACAGTAAGCTTTCCATATAAGTAAGCTTTCCATATAGTCATACAGTAAGCTTTACTTTCCATATAGTCATACAGTAAGCTTTACTTTCCATATAGTCATACAGTAAGCTTTACTTTCCATATAGTCATACAGTAAGCTTTCCATATAGTCATACAGTAAGCTTTCCATATAGTCATACAGTAAGCTTTCCATATAGTCATACAGTAAGCTTTACTTTCCATATAGTCATACAGTAAGCTTTACTTTCCATATAGTCATACAGTAAGCTTTACTTTCCATATAGTCATACAGTAAGCTTTACTTTCCATATAGTCATACAGTAAGCTTTACTTTCCATATAGTCATACAGTAAGCTTTACTTTCCATATAGTCATACAGTAAGCTTTACTTTCCATATAGTCATACAGTAAGCTTTCCATATAGTCATACAGTAAGCTTTCCATATAGTCATACAGTAAGCTTTCCATATAGTCATACAGTAAGCTTTACCTTCCATATAGTCATACAGTAAGCTTTCCATATAGTCATACAGTAAGCTTTCCATATAGTCATACAGTAAGCTTTACTTTCCATATAGTCATACAGTAAGCTTTACTTTCCATATAGTCATACAGTAAGCTTTCCATATAGTCATACAGTAAGCTTTCCATATAGTCATACAGTAAGCTTTCCATATAGTCATACAGTAAGCTTTCCATATAGTCATACAGTAAGCTTTACTTTCCATATAGTCATACAGTAAGCTTTCCATATAGTCATACAGTAAGCTTTCCATATAGTCATACAGTAAGCTTTACTTTCCATATAGTCATACAGTAAGCTTTACTTTCCATATAGTCATACAGTAAGCTTTACTTTCCATATAGTCATACAGTAAGCTTTACTTTCCATATAGTCATACAGTAAGCTTTACTTTCCATATAGTCATACAGTAAGCTTTCCATATAGTCATACAGTAAGCTTTCCATATAGTCATACAGTAAGCTTTCCATATAGTCCAGTAAGCTTTCCATATAGTCATACAGTAAGCTTTACTTTCCATATAGTCATACAGTAAGCTTTACTTTCCATATAGTCATACAGTAAGCTTTACTTTCCATATAGTCATACAGTAAGCTTTACTTTCCATATAGTCATACAGTAAGCTTTACTTTCCATATAGTAAGCTTTACTTTCCATATAGTCATACAGTAAGCTTTCCATATAGTCATACAGTAAGCTTTACTTTCCATATAGTCATACAGTAAGCTTTACTTTCCATATAGTCATACAGTAAGCTTTACTTTCCATATAGTCATACAGTAAGCTTTACTTTCCATATAGTCATACAGTAAGCTTTCCATATAGTCATACAGTAAGCTTTCCATATAGTCATACAGTAAGCTTTCCATATAGTCCAGTAAGCTTTCCATATAGTCATACAGTAAGCTTTCCATATAGTCATACAGTAAGCTTTACTTTCCATATAGTCATACAGTAAGCTTTCCATATAGTCATACAGTAAGCTTTACTTTCCATATAGTCATACAGTAAGCTTTCCATATAGTCATAAAGTAAGCTTTCCATATAGTCATACAGTAAGCTTTACTTTCCATATAGTCATACAGTAAGCTTTACTTTCCATATAGTCATACAGTAAGCTTTACTTTCCATATAGTCATACAGTAAGCTTTACTTTCCATATAGTCATACAGTAAGCTTTACTTTCCATATAGTCATACAGTAAGCTTTACTTTCCATATAGTCATACAGTAAGCTTTACTTTCCATATAGTCATACAGTAAGCTTTACCTTCCATATAGTCATACAGTAAGCTTTACTTTCCATATAGTCATACAGTAAGCTTTCCATATAGTCATACAGTAAGCTTTCCATATAGTCATACAGTAAGCTTTCCATATAGTCATACAGTAAGCTTTACCTTCCATATAGTCATACAGTAAGCTTTCCATATAGTCATACAGTAAGCTTTCCATATAGTCATACAGTAAGCTTTACTTTCCATATAGTCATACAGTAAGCTTTACTTTCCATATAGTCATACAGTAAGCTTTCCATATAGTCATACAGTAAGCTTTCCATATAGTCATACAGTAAGCTTTCCATATAGTCATACAGTAAGCTTTACCTTCCATATAGTCATACAGTAAGCTTTCCATATAGTCATACAGTAAGCTTTCCATATAGTCATACAGTAAGCTTTACTTTCCATATAGTCATACAGTAAGCTTTACTTTCCATATAGTCATACAGTAAGCTTTACTTTCCATATAGTCATACAGTAAGCTTTACTTTCCATATAGTCATACAGTAAGCTTTACTTTCCATATAGTCATACAGTAAGCTTTACTTTCCATATAGTCATACAGTAAGCTTTACTTTCCATATAGTCATACAGTAAGCTTTACTTTCCATATAGTCATACAGTAAGCTTTACTTTCCATATAGTCATACAGTAAGCTTTACCTTCCATATAGTCATACAGTAAGCTTTCCATATAGTCATACAGTAAGCTTTCCATATAGTCATACAGTAAGCTTTACCTTCCATATAGTCATACAGTAAGCTTTACTTTCCATATAGTCATACAGTAAGCTTTACTTTCCATATAGTCATACAGTAAGCTTTACTTTCCATATAGTCATACAGTAAGCTTTACCATCCATATAGTCATACAGTAAGCTTTACTTTCCATATAGTCATACAGTAAGCTTTACTTTCCATATAGTCATACAGTAAGCTTTCCATATAGTCATACAGTAAGCTTTACTTTCCATATAGTCATACAGTAAGCTTTCCATATAGTCATACAGTAAGCTTTCCATATAGTCATACAGTAAGCTTTCCATATAGTCATACAGTAAGCTTTCCATATAGTCATACAGTAAGCTTTACTTTCCATATAGTCATACAGTAAGCTTTCCATATAGTCATACAGTAAGCTTTACTTTCCATATAGTCATACAGTAAGCTTTACTTCCATATAGTCATACAGTAAGCTTTACTTTCCATATAGTCATACAGTAAGCTTTACTTTCCATATAGTCATACAGTAAGCTTTACTTTCCATATAGTCATACAGTAAGCTTTACTTTCCATATAGTCATACAGTAAGCTTTCCATATAGTCATACAGTAAGCTTTCCATATAGTCATACAGTAAGCTTTCCATATAGTCATACAGTAAGCTTTCCATATAGTCATACAGTAAGCTTTACTTTCCATATAGTCATACAGTAAGCTTTCCATATAGTCATACAGTAAGCTTTACTCTATGCAAATTTCTTTTAGCTTGATTGCAAAACAAGTACTTGCAACATTACTTAATTGCTCTTGAGACATCTTTCCAGATGAAATTCATCGCCAGAACGGAAGAAGGAGAATAGGAAAGTTGGATTTGAATAGTCTTGCCTAAGGGCACAACCATCGTGGTTCTGGTGGAGCTTGAACTGACAACTCTACATTACGATGCGGACATCACCGTATCCGTTTCACGGCCGAGAGTCGGACTACACAATACGTGTATTGTAAGCGTGAAAATATCTTCTACTTGTTGATGATGGAGGGCTTTCTGCATACATTCAATGTACTTTACTTCTGAGATGTTAATAGTTTGCATTCCTTTCAGGATTGGTCTATAAAGTTTGATCAGGATCAACCAGTAGCGCCAAGATTTGATGAAAATGCTCCAGATTTATATATCCCAGGTACAGTTACATACAGATTTATATATCCCGGGTACAGTTACATACAGATTTATATATCCCGGGTACAGTTACATACAGCTTTATATATCCCGGGTACAGTTACATACAGCTTTATATATCCCGGGTACAGTTACATACAGCTTTATATATCCCGGGTACAGTTACATACAGCTTTATATATCCCGGGTACAGTTACATACAGATTTATATATCCCAGGTACAGTTATTGTTAGCCCCAACTACAGTCGTTAATTGAAGAGAGTGAGAAATGATATACAACAAGCAAAACAATGGTTGCCGACTGTAATTTGTTAATTTTCGAATTTACTGACAGACCTACCTGTCACTTTAATGCTTAATGTATAACATCTTGATTCAATAGACTATCCGATTAGCGCAGTATTTAGCGCGCTCGCTTCTCACCAATGCAACCCGGTTTCGATCCGGGAACTATGTGAGATCATGAGATGGTACTGTTGTCGCTGGGTCGGACAGGTCGGTTTTCTCAGGCTACTCCGGTTTCCTCCCACATGAATGACCACATATGCGCTTTCATCTGCGCCAACGAGAGTGATTAATATAAGCTGTTAAAACTTGCTTCTCAATCGTTTTAAGTTTAAACTTTATTCATCCACCGGTCACACCACAAATGACCGTAGTGGCTAATAGATGGGTCAGTGGTCAACATATTGGTCTACGTATCCAGGGATCTCATGTTTGCTTCCCCGTCTGACCATAATAATATTAACAACAGTCTTTAGGATGTATAAGATATAAGCTGAAAATGCTATGCACCTCACACAGTCCAATATTTTACATATTGAATCCGTTTGAGGTTTATATCTTACTTAAAACACACACTTATATAACAAGATCCTACTAATTAACATTGTTAATTTTGTACATTAACACGTAGTATGTAACATAATACGCTGGCCTTTTGACACCAATATTAATAATACTAGACTGCAAGTACACAGGTACAATGTATGACGTCACGATAATGTTTTAAGGGACAATAAAACACTACTATTATTAGCAGAATTCATGACTATCTTATTATTTTTATGTTTTTTTCATTCCAGTGATGGCATTTGTAACATATATTCTTGTTTCTGGCATTGTATTAGGAACCCAAGACAGGTAATCTTTCAAATACTAACTAAACATGCCGTTAGGCTGATCCTCATTTCTCTGTGTGTTTTACGTTTATTTATAGTCGCTACTGGTTACCCATATGAGCGACGCCTCCTGAAGAGATTAGTCATTTTAGATTTTTGGAGGATAGTGCAATGATACAGGCTGAGACCCGTTCCAGAGTCTCCTCTGGTTCTTTTACGTGCACGGTGTAAAGCACCAACAAGAGACCTCGGTTTAAAGTCCCATCTGAAAGCCTGTTAATTTTATTAGGGTCATTCGGGGGATCGAACATACGATCCCTGTATTACCAGTCCAGCGTGTTAACTACTGTACTGCAAATCCGTCTCATTTGTTTTAACACATACAAACAAAGGTATTTCTGTCCGCCTCAGTGGTCGAGTGGTTACTATCGCTGACTTGTATACCACTGTAACCTATTATCACTGATGGTCACGGGTTCGAGCCCGTTGCTCATATTGGTAACCGGTAACGACGATAAATAAACATAAAATTTAAAAAGGTATATCTAGAGGTATTTTATTAAAATCATAACTAGTTTGGTTTAATCTGTAGTTGGATTATTTTGATAATATTTTAGATTGTATTGGATTTGCATTTCTCAGAGCAGTTATTCGACTCACTTGATTGGAGGTATACCCTTGACCAGTTGATGATCATGCATACACTATTTTGTATTGATTATTATGGATGTAAGTGGTGCGTGTATTTACAGATTTACCCCAGAACAGCTAGGTCTGCAGGCAAGCACTGCGTTGGTGTGGATAATCATAGAGCTTGTGGTGGTGATGCTGAGTTTGTACATTATGAATCTATCAACCGAGCTTAAATACATGGATGTTCTCGCATACACAGGGTACAAGTTTGTCGGGTATGTTTATAGGAATTACTCGGAGTGGCGTTGATGACTTGGGAGAACAAGTTTGTTCTCATTCATAACAATTGTTTTTATTTTACATGTTTGTTTGTTTTGCGGATTTTAAGTCTCGCCAACAGCTTGGGTATATGGCGACTCTCCATCTTTTATTGGTGGAGGAAGACCCCGGGTGCCATTCCCAGCAGTATGTCTGGCACGGACAGTCACCCAGGTAGAACCACTGACCTTCCACAAGATAGCTGGATAGCTTCCTCACATGAAAAAATTTGACACCCACAGTGGGAATCGAACCTACAGCAATGAGGTGCAAGTGATTTGAAGTTGATGACCGTAACCACTCTGCCACGGTGGCCCCTTACATTACATATTCATTGTGTCAACAATAGCATGACGTAGTATTGAGAATGGAACACAGTCTGCACATATTGCTCCTAGGTTATACAGTATTGAGAATGGAACACAGTCTGCACAGATTGCTCCTAGGTTATACAGTATTGAGAATGGAACACAGTCTGCACAGATTGCTCCTAGGTTATACAGTATTGAGAATGGAACACAGTCTGCACAGATTGCTCCTAGGTTATACAGTATTGAGAATGGAACACAGTCTGCACATATTGCTCCTAGGTTATACAGTATTGAGAATGGAACACAGTCTGCACAGATTGCTCCTAGGTTATACAGTATTGAGAATGGAACACAGTCTGCACAGATTGCTCCTAGGTTATACAGTATTGAGAATGGAACACAGTCTGCACAGATTGCTCCTAGGTTATACAGTATTGAGAATGGAACACAGTCTGCACAGATTGCTCCTAGGTTATACAGTATTGAGAATGGAACACAGTCTGCACATATTGCTCCTAGGTTATACAGTATTGAGAATGGAACACAGTCTGCACATATTGCTCCTAGGTTATACAGTATTGAGAATGGAACACAGTCTGCACAGATTGCTCCTAGGTTATACAGTATTGAGAATGGAACACAGTCTGCACAGATTGCTCCTAGGTTATACAGCATAATAAAATCTTTACAATACTATCATGAATAAAGTACAAACAATATAATATAATTTGAAAGGAAAATGTTTTAGAGAAAACATAATAAATGGATTGTACTAAAAGTGATAAACAAAAAATTGCATTGTCACAGTTCATGTTCTATAAATTGAATGAAAAAATGATGTTGCGTGGGTATGGAAGGCAGGTCATTGTAAGACATTTAGTACTCATGTCCCGGTTATTTCACTCTCTATGAGGTATCGTTGTTCTTGTCTACTTTCAGAATGATATTCAGTTTACTGGGAGGCATGTTGTTCGAGTCCTCGGGTTACTATGGAGTTTTAGCCTGGTTTAGTATTGCCATTGTATTCTTCTTGGTGAGTATAACTGTGACCCGGCTTGTACATCTATCTATGCCATTGTATTCTTGGTGAGTATAACTGTGACCCGGCTTGTACATCTATCTATGCCATTGTATTCTTGGTGAGTATAACTGTGACCCGGCTTGTACATCTATCTATGCCATTGTATTCTTCTTGGTGAGTATAACTGTGACCCGGCTTGTACATCTATCTATGCCATTGTATTCTTGGTGAGTATAACTGTGACCCGGCTTGTACATCTATCTATGCCATTGTATTCTTCTTGGTGAGTATAACTGTGACCCGGCTTGTACATCTATCTACTGTGACCCGGCTTGTACATCTATCTATGCCATTGTATTCTTGGTGAGTATAACTGTGACCCGGCTTGTACATCTATCTACTGTGACCCGGCTTGTACATCTATCTACTGTGACCCGGCTTGTACATATACCATGGTATTCTTGGTGAGCATTGGTTGACCTTGTGTCCTACTAAAATACTGATAAGCATAGGTCGACCTTGTGTCCTACTAAAATATGGATGAGCATAGGTCAACCTCATGTCCTACTAAAATACTGATGAGCATAGGTCGACAATGTGTCCTACTAAAATACGGATGAGCATAGGTCAACCTCATGTCCTACTAAAATACTGATGAGCATAGGTCGACCTTGTGTCCTACTAAAATACGGATGAGCATAGGTCAACCTCATGTCCTACTAAAATACTGATGAGCATAGGTCAACCTGGTGTCATACTAAAATACTGATGAGCATAGGTCAACCTTGTGTCCTACTAAAATACTGATGAGCATAGGTCAACCTCATGTCCTACTAAAATACTGATGAGCATAGGTCGACCTTGTGTCCTACTAAAATACTGATGAGCATAGGTCAACCTGGTGTCCTACTAAAATACTGATGAGCATAGGTCGACCTTGTGTCCTACTAAAATACTGATGAGCATAGGTCAACCTGGTGTCCTACTAAAATATTTATGAGCATAGGTCAACCTTGTGTCCTGCTAAAATACTGATGAGCATAGGTCAACCTTGTGTCCTACTAAAATACTGATGAGCATAGGTCAACCTCATGTCCTACTAAAATACTGATGAGCATAGGTCGACCTTGTGTCCTACTAAAATACTGATGAGCATAGGTCAACCTGGTGTCCTACTAAAATACTGATGAGCATAGGTCGACCTTGTGTCCTACTAAAATACTCTGTGTACATGTACTTGATGCGAAAAAAGAACATAATGAAGAGGATTTTACAACACAGACTTGTATATGGCAACCCAATATCAATGGAAGTCGTGATAATGCAGTGGTAGTGCGTTCGCTTTATGTGGAAAAGGCCATACGTTCTCGCCCAGCTGTAGCCGTTATGATTGTGCCCTTAGGCAAGGCATTTAAAGTCCACATTGCCACTTCTCTCTCCCTCGTGGCGATGGATTCCATCAGGAATGAGTTCTCGAGAGTGATTAATATATGTTGTTTCTCGAACTGTGTATATACACATGTATTACATATCTGCACTTTTGTTGATGTTGCATATAACAGACACATATACATGCGTTATAAATTTACTTTCAAATTCTTTTTCATTTTCAGATACGCACATTAAGGAGTCAGATCATGCCTCGATCAGGAAATGACAGTTTCTCGGGGTCGGGGACCAAGAGGAGTTTATATGTTATACTGTGTATATCTTTATCTCAACCATTACTCATGTGGTGGCTCACTAGATACATAGTGTTTGGAAAACCATTATAGTGCCAAATGTGTAGCTAGAAAACTGTTATCATTTCTTGGACCACAATTGTTGTGGTGTATCCATAACCTATTTAAGGATATAGACTTCAATGGGAGTTGTGTATATGTAACCATGGCAATTTGTATATGAGAGCAACTAACGTGATACCGCTGCATATGTAAGTTTGATAATGAAGTTGTGTAGATTTTTGTTCCATATCTCATAATGGGATTTGAAACCAACATCTGTTTAGCACTGCGAACAGGAGGGGACTTTACGCAATAACACCCACCTGCACCGTACTTATGGGGAGGGGACTTTACACAGTAACACCAACATGCACCGTACTTATGGGGAGTGGACTTTACGCAGTAACACCCACATGCACCGTACTTATGGGGAGGGGACTTTACACAGTAACACCCACATACACCGTACTTATGGGGAGGGGACTTTACACAGTAACACCCACATACACCGTACTTATGGGGAGGGGACTTTACACAGTAACACCCACATACACCGTACTTATGGGAGGGGACTTTACACAGTAACACCCACATACACCGTACTTATGGGGAGGGGACTTTACACAGTAACACCCACATACACCGTACTTATGGGAGGGGACTTTACACAGTAACACCCACATACACCGTACTTATGGGAGGGGACTTTACACAGTAACACCCACATGCACCGTACTTATGGGGAGGAGAGGGGACTTTATGCAGTAACACCCACATGCACCGTACTTATGGGGAGTGGACTTTACACAGTAACACCCACATGCACCGTACTTATGGGGAGGGGACTTTACGCAGTAACACCCACATGCACCGTACTTATGGGGAGTGGACTTTACACAGTAACACCCACATGCACCGTACTTATGGGGAGGGGACTTTACGCAGTAACACCCACATGCACCGTACTTATGGGGAGGGTACTTTACGCAGTAACACCCACATGCACCGTACTTATGGGGAGGGGACTTTATACAGTAACACCCACATACACCGTACTTATGGGGAGGGGACTTTACACAGTAACACCCACCGTACTTATGGGGAGGGGACTTTACACAGTAACACCCACATACATCGTACTTATGGGGATGGTACTTTACGCAATAACACCCACATGCACCGTACTTATGGGGAGGGTACTTTACGCAGTAACACCCACATGCACCGTACTTATGGGGAGGGTACTTTACGCAGTAACACCCACATGCACCGTACTTATGGGGAGGGGACTTTACGCAGTAACACCCACATGCACCGTACTTATGGGGGGTCTTTACGCAGTAACACCCACATGCACCGTACTTATGGGGAGGGGACTTTACGCAGTAACACCCACATGCACCGTACTTATGGGGAGGGTACTTTACGCAGTAACACCCACATGCACCGTACTTATGGGGGGGTCTTTACGCAGTAACACCCACATGCACCATACTTATGGGGAGGGGACTTTACGCAGTAACACCCACATGCACCGTACTTATGGGGAGGGGACTTTACGCAGTAACACCCACATGCACCGTACTTATGGGGAGGGGACTTTACGCAGTAACACCCACATGCACCGTACTTATGGGAAGTGGACTTTACACCGTAAAACCCACATGCACCGTACTTGTTTGGAGTAAAATGGGGAAGGGACTAGTGGAAGTTGCAATGAATTCTGGGAAATGATCGCATGGCTTTATGATGTTTGGCATGATTGTTTAGAAGTGAAACAGAACACGATATTTCTAAATTGTTGCATGCTTTATTATAGGATTTAATGTATTTTTCTCGGTCATTTTTTGGAAAGCATGACAAACTATTTTCAGATCTGATTGTGGGCATCCCTCGCCCTTCCTCCATTGTCTTAAAACAATAACTTTAAAAGTAACTTATTCTTACAAAAAATTAACCTTGTAAATAACTTCTCTTCACTGCTGTACAATGTAGCTGATGTTTGTACAATGTAGCTCATGTTTGCACTGTAGTTTCACATCTTTCGTTGCCAAACCTAAAAAATAACATGTACATGGGATCATATTTATTGATACTTGGCCTGCTGCTCACATATCATCACACCTGCAATACAGCTGAAGATTTACCCTCACCGTTGGTGAACCACGTGGGCAAGCGATGCAATACAGCTGAAGATTTACCCTCACCGTTGGTGAACCACGTGGGCAAGCGCTGCAATACAGATGATTTACCCTCACCGTTGGTGAACCACGTGGGCAAGCGCTTCAATACAGATGATTTACCCTCACCGTTGGTGAACCACGTGGGCAAGCGCTTCAATACAGATGATTTACCCTCACCGTTGGTGAACCTCGTGGACAAGCGCTTCAATACAGATGATTTACCCTCACCGTTGGTGAACCATGTGGACAAACGCTGCAATACAGATGATGTACCCTCACTGCATTACAACCGATGTTGCTCTTGTCAAATATCGAGCAAATTTTGTTTTTTGAGTGCCATATATCAGTAGTGAATGAGGGTGCCAATTTAATATATTTATTGTTATCTTCCATCGCGTCGTCTCCGTCCGGAGCCAGTTCTCAACAAATGGGTTTATAAATATGTATCACCATTGTGTGGATGTGCACGTACACATTTAATCGGGTGGCCGAGTGGTTACGGTCATTGACTTCAAATCACTTGCAACTACTTGATGTGGGTTCGAATCCCACTTGTAGTGTTGTATTTTTTCATGTGAGGAAGCTGTCCACTTGGCTTGCAGAAGGTCGTTGATTCTACTCTGGTGCCTGTTACTGCTCACAGTGGCACCAAGGGTCCTCCTCAACCAATAACAGCTCACAGTGGCACCAAGGGTCATCCTCAACCAATAACAGCTCACAGTAGCACCAAGGGTCTTCCTCAGCCAATAACAGCTCACAGTAGCACCAAGGGACATCCTCAACCAATAACAGCTCACTGTGGCACCAAGGGACATCCTCAACCAATAACAGCTCACAGTGGCACCAAGGGTCCTCCTCAACCAATAACAGCTCACTGTGGCACCAAGGGACATCCTCAACCAATAACAGCTCACAGTAGCACCAAGGGTCCTCCTCAACCAATAACAGCTCACAGTAGCACCAAGGGTCCTCCTCAACCAATAACAGCTCACAGTAGCACCAAGGGTCCTCCTCAACCAATAACAGCTCACAGTAGCACCAAGGGTCCTCCTCAACCAATAACAGCTCACAGTAGCACCAAGGGTCTTCCTCAACCAATAACAGCTCACAGTAGCACCAAGGGTCCTCCTCAACCAATAACAGCTCACAGTAGCACCAAGGGTCCTCCTCAACCAATAACAGCTCACAGTAGCACCAAGGGACATCCTCAACCAATAACAGCTCACAGTAGCACCAAGGGACATCCTCAGCCAATAACAGCTCACTGTGGCACCAAGGGACATCCTCAGCCAATAACAGCTCACAGTAGCACCAAGGGACATCCTCAACCAATAACAGCTCACAGTAGCACCAAGGGACATCCTCAGCCAATAACAGCTCACAGTAGCACCAAGGGACATCCTCAACCAATAACAGCTCACAGTAGCACCAAGGTATATTCTCAGCCAATAACAGCTCACTGTGGCACTAAGGGACATCCTCAGCCAATAACAGCTCACAGTAGCACCAAGGGACATCCTCAACCAATAACAGCTCACAGTAGCATCAAGGGTCTTCCTCAACCAATAACAGCTGCAGAGTCGTCATATATGTCGCCAATCTGTGCGACTTTAAACCCAAAAAAGAAAAACATCTTTCATCGGGATTGACCCAGTAACAGGATTGACCCAGTAACAGGATTGACCTAGTAACGGGATTGACCCAGTAACGGGATTGACCTAGAAACGGAATTGACCCAGTAATGGGATTGACCCAGTAACGGGATTGACCAGTAACAGGATTGACCCGGTAACGGGATTGAATCGGTAACGGGATTGACCCAGTAACGTAAGTTCAATTGTATAAGTACTGTTACAAAAATTATAATACTTTACAATCAAGCATGAGGTCCACCCACCCATGGCAGTGAAAAACATGGTGGATGTAGGCGACGATCTGTGTTGGCTGATGGTCTGTGTTGGCCAGCTATATTATTATATATTTTTTATTTATTTAAGTTTGTTTAATGTTGCTACCGGTTGCCCATTTGAGCGATGGGCAGTTTACCTAACAATAATTTTCCTGGGCAGGCTCCAGCATTTATCCAGCACTTTGACAGGAAGTGTGTATTTACGGTTGTTTTTATTCTGTTGTCGGTTTGAGCATACGTTTACTGTATTTTGGTTTTGCTGGTGTTTTGGCCTTGTAATACCATAGTATAAAAGCATATCATATGGTTGGGTATATAAGGGTTAGATGGTTGGGTATATAAGGGTTAGATGGTCGCGAATAAGGGTTTGATGGTTGGGTATATAAGGGTTTGATGGTTGGGTATATAAGGGTTAGATGGTCACGAATAAGGGTTTGATGGTTGGGTATATAAGGGTTAGATGGTTGGGTATATAAGGGTTAGATGGTCGCGAATAAGGGTTTGATGGTTGGGTATATAAGGGTTAGATGGTTGGGTATATAAGGGTTAGATGGTTGGGTATATAAGGGTTAGATGGTTGGGTATATATGGGTTAGATGGTTGGGTATATACGGGTTTGATGGTTGGGTATATAAGGGTTAGATGGTTGGGTATATAAGGGTTAGATGGTTAGGTATATAAGGGTTTGATGGTTAGGTATATAAGGGTTTGATGGTTGGGTATATAAGGGTTTGATGGTTGGGTATATACGGGTTTGATGGTTAGGTATATATGGGTTTGATGGTTGGGTATATAAGGGTTTGATGGTTGGGTATATAAGGGTAGATGGTTGGGTATATAAGGGTTAGATGGTTGGGTATATAAGGGTTTGATGGTTAGGTATATAAGGGTTTGATGGTTGGGTATATAAGGGTTAGATGGTTGGGTATATAAGGGTTAGATGGTTGGGTATATAAGGGTTAGATGGTTAGGTATATAAGGGTTTGATGGTTGGGTATATAAGGGTTTGATGGTTGGGTATATAAGGGTTAGATGGTTGGGTATATAAGGGTTAGATGGTTGGGTATATAAGGGTTTGATGGTTGGGTATATAAGGGTTTGATGGTTAGGTATATAAGGGTTTGATGGTTGGGTATATAAGGGTTTGCTGGTTGGGTATATAAGGGTTTGCTGGTTGGGTATATAAGGGTTTGATGGTTGGGTATATAAGGGTTTGATGGTTGGGTATATAAGGGTTTGATGGTTAGGTATATAAGGGTTTGATGGTTGGGTATATAAGGGTTAGATGGTTGGGTATATAAGGGTTTGATGGTTGGGTATATAAGGGTTAGATGGTTGGGTATATACGGGTTTGCTGATTGGTTGAAGTAAAGTTTGAATTGAATAGATACCAATCCTATTTGGTTACGTGTCCTCCAGCTGTTTATAACAGCTACATTCTGTGCCAAATTTCGGTAACAATTTTATGGGACGTTGCAAGTGTGTGTGTTTTACGTTTATTTATCGTCGCTACCGGTTACCCATATGAGCGACGCCTCCTGAAGAGATAATCATTTTGGAAGATAGTGCAATGATAAAAACAAGAGACACATTTCAGAGTCTCTCCTGGTTCTTTTACGTGCATTGTGTAAAGCACCGACATGAGACCTCGGTTTAAAGTCCCATCTGAAAGACTGTTAATTTTATTAAGGTCAGACAGGGGATCGAACCTGCGATCCCTGGATTACCAGTCCAGCGTGTTAACTACTGGACTACAGATCCGTCTGGATTGCAAGTAAGATTGTTTATTGCTATTTATTGCTCCACAGATTTAGGGCCGGTTATCCCTCCTGCTACTATTATATAAAATATATATACTTGTTCCCTGCATACACAGCCTCATTCTGATACACAATTTACAATGACATGATTTTCAGTTGAAATAAAACTTGTTCAAAATGAATTTGAATTAAAATTGGACCTGGCCATAGACTATGTACTTTTCGCATGATATAGTATCCTGGACATAGTCTATGTACTTGTAGCATGATATAGTGTCCTGGACATAGTCTATGTACTTGTAGCATGATATAGTGTCCTGGACATAGTCTATGTACTTGTAGCATGATATAGTATGCTGGACATAGTCTATGTACTTGTAGCATGATATAGTGTCCTGGACATAGTCTATGTACTTGTAGCATGATATAGTGACCTGGACATAGTCTATGTACTTGTCGCATGATATAGTATGCTGGACATAGTCTATGTACTTGTAGCATGATATAGTGTCCTGGATATAGTCTATGTACTTGTAGCATGATATAGTATGCTGGACATAGTCTATGTACTTGTAGCATGATATAGTGTCCTGGACATAGTCTATGTACTTGTAGCATGATATAGTGACCTGGATATAGTCTATGTACTTGTAGCATGATATAGTATGCTGGACATAGTCTATGTACTTGTAGCATGATATAGTGTCCTGGACATAGTCTATGTACTTGTAGCATGATATAGTGTCCTGGACATAGTCTATGTACTTGTAGCATGGTATAGTGTCCTGGACATAGTCTATGTACTTGTAGCATGATATAGTGTCCTGGACATAGTCTATGTACTTGTAGCATGATATAGTGTCCTGGACATAGTCTATGTACTTGTAGCATGGTATAGTGTCCTGGACATAGTCTATGTACTTGTAGCATGATATAGTGTCCTGGACATAGTCTATGTACTTGTAGCATGATATAGTGTCCTGGACATAGTCTATGTACTTGTAGCATGATATAGTGACCTGGACATAGTCTATGTACTTGTAGCATGGTATAGTGTCCTGGACATAGTCTATGTACTTGTAGCATGATATAGTGTCCTGGACATAGTCTATGTACTTGTAGCATGGTATAGTGTCCTGGACATAGTCTTTGTACTTGTAGCATGATATAGTGTCCTGGACATAGTCTATGTACTTGTAGCATGGTATAGTGTCCTGGACATAGTCTATGTACTTGTAGCATGATATAGTGACCTGGACATAGTCTATGTACTTGTAGCATGATATAGTATGTATTGGGGCTTTAATATATATTCATTATCTTGACAATCATTCATGACAATTGATCATTATCCAAGAGTTAATGTGATTGACGACTATATTTCTTCCATTGTACTACATAGATGTAGCGTATACCTTGTTAACCAATTATTTAGTTTTTAACAACTCGTAGGTTGCATCAAAACCCCAAGTTAACCAATAACCTGCCAATCATGACTAAAGTCGCTTTTGCAAATAACATAGAGCCTGATCAGACGACACGTTCTCTATGATGTTCGGATAGTGGAGCTAAAACACTTGTCTGAATAGTAAACAACATAGATACTGATCAGAGCGGCGATACGCCGCGGTTGGTCTCAATCTATGTTGTTTGCGCATTCCGTTCAATTTATTCGGCAGGTTATAGGTTAAATACCGGGAGCCGGAGCTTGACATAATTGAATTTGAAGCCCCCACTCCCGGGTATATAACTGGGAAATGTGTGCATCCTGTCAGCTATTTACGGTATGTGTTTTCTGTCAAATTATACTTGATGTTTGCCCATGGATACCATGTGGAGAGGTGACCAGACCATCGAGATAACTTACACAGATCATAGGAGAGAACACTCTCGAGTATTACTTTATGTATGCTGGGACCATCTAGGTATCTTGCACAGATCACAGGAGAGAACACTCTCGAGTATTACTTTATGTATGCTGGTCATTGTTAAGAATTGTATATTGTTCTACCACTCGTCTAAACCCAAGACAAAAACATGGTTAGTTACCACTATTAACTTGTGAATGCGATATTTTGTTTGTCATAGCCCATGCCCACATAGATTTGGCACGAGCTGTATGCTTATATGTGCTTAAGGGATATATAGTAAATATGGTTGAGTAAAATATATTTAAAGGTGTACATATTCATCATGGGTTAGGTTCTAGTCTTACGTCTGTATCATGTAGTCTGATCATGAGCCTGGCTTCCAGTCTGTCCAATATTTACCTCTGGCAAAACGACAGTCTAGGGAAACCTAATTTCTGAGCGTAGCGCCATCTACACACACCCACATTTTTGCGGGTGTTAATTTGAAGAACGACAACTCTTCTCCGCAAAATATCATTGCTAAAAATAGAAACGTAATTCTTCCGGAAACCACCAAACAGGCACGGTTATACACGATCATTTCTGGAAATGCGCTGATGCTCCTCATTTACATTGCCAACATTTGTCAACATATTATTTCACCCGTCTGTTATATCATTTAAGTATTATGTTTCTGTGGTAACGGACCCAATATGGGTAAATTGAGTAAGGACGATGAATAACACTTAAATCTTGGGTAAACATTTCAAATGAGGCTTGCACTGTACTTTTTAAAATGTTGATCCGTAAAGAATGGTGGCCAATTATACTGTTTCATCAACTTATGCAGTGAGTCAAGTCATTATTTAAGTTACATGCTAATAGGTTTATTAATAGGATTAATGATAATCGCTATCACCAATGCCTATTCCTATATGTAAGACCTCTACATATTTTTTTTTGTTATATACAGACAGATCTGTAGTCCAGTGGTAACACGCTGGACTGGTAATCCAGGGGTCGCAGGTTCGATCCCCCGTCTGACACTAATAAAATTAACAGTCTTTCAGATGGGATGTTAAACCGAGGTCTCGTGTCGGTGCTTTATGCCATGCACATAAAAGAACCAGAGGAGACTCTGGAATGGGTCTCTGTCTGTATCATTGCACTACCCTCCAAAATCTAAAATTACTAATCTCTTCAGGAGGTGTCGCTCATATGGGCAGACTGTAGCGACGATAAAAAAACGTAAAACACACACATTTTTTGTTATTTTGAAAAATGCCTTGATAGTAAAATGTCACATTTTTCAAGTCTAAATATTTGGATTACACCAGGGCCGTGACTTCTTTTTTTTATTTACTAATTTATTTTAGCTCGATTGCGAAACAAGTTCTTACAACTTATATTAATCACTCTCGAGACCTCATTCCTGATGGAATCCTTCACCACGAGGGAGAGATAAGAGGCATGTGGAATTTAAATGCCTTGCCTAAGGGTACAATCGGAACTGCTCCAGCGGGGCTCGGGCCGTTCGCACCTGATGCAAACGTGCTACCACAGCGCTATCATGACCCTGACTTCGCTCCCTATTTGGGACAATTGATGTTGAGAACTGGAGGACATCATTCATACTGAGGATATGTCTGTGGCCGTCTCACGACCACAACAGACTGCCCTCACAATTGACAATAATAGTAAATAAAATCACAATTAGATGCAAAATTAGTTGTGTTAAAAGTAACCAGAACACCGTTTGTACACTGTAAGCCTGAACTCAACAATAATAACAACACCATTCGCTTTGAGATGCCCATACTGCTGTGAAATAATTTGGCCAAATGCTTTGTTGCTTATCAGTACTGTACATGTGTATATGTGTCGTATGCTTTGTGATTTAATGTATATAACTTGACACGAAACTGTTTAAAGCGACATTACATCACAAAAAGCAAAAAAAATCATTTTTCACGTATAAATGCATTGCTACTACAAATTCTTCCGAATACATTCGAACACTTAACATTGAATCAATAAACAGTGTTTTGTTGTCTACAAACTTTCAAAAGTGAAAGTAGGATTTCATATAACTGGTATACACGCTCCTAATTTGACGTGTGCTCGTCATTGGAGTCGTTTAGAGATAATTTAACTAAGATTAATCTACAAATAAATGTGAAATATGACGGTAAATCTGTAACATATATCATGTTATTCATGATACATACGTTGTATTACGCATGTATGTTTACATTATTTTGTTATGTCAACAAACCGCGTATACGACGTTTCTTTATTAGTTGAAATACTCAGTTTTTGAGGCAAATAATTGGGGGGGGGGGGAATTACCATATAATAACAAATTACACTATGTAGACATTTGTGTTTTCACCGATGTAATGTCGCTTTAAAGTTTTCAGTTTAAACATGTGTGCCTATTGAATAACATGTATAATATAGCATGTATTATTTGAAGATTGCATATTAAATAAATACATAAAACATGACTCTCTTCGATTCCTGGCCTTGCTTCATTGAAGAATTGAAACTGCACAATTACACTTGTAGCCTGATCACATTTGGCCGGGGGGGGGGATAACCTGGTGTTTCATCTTGGAAGTAGCATGGAGCTGCATCCTGGAATTACTCTGACAGTTATGCTGCAATTGACCTGAAGTATCAGTTTGAAATTGATCTAGGATTGGCCTGCAACTTCATCCATGCTTTATCCATGCAAAGGAATTGTCCTCTGGCCTGGAGGTTAGGATTTATTATAAGCCTAGCTTACCAGAATGTCACAGTAAAGGATTACAACTTGCATCTATAACCGATCGTTCGCACAACCTACACTATTTACATTCATTGCTTTGACTTGTCAGCTATTTTGATTAGCAAACTTCATAAAATCTAATTGAATAAAAATCAGAAATCAATTTTCAGCCAGCTTGATATAAAAGAAATGAAATGAAATCATAATGCAGATATTAAATGCATTTCAAATACCGGCATTTCAGCACTATAGATCTACAGGAAATGTTCTTGTTTAGTACACATGTGAAATTGTGTTTTATATACAAAGTATCTTTTTAAAAACAATTGCCCACCATAATTGCATCTAATTAAAGCAATGGAGTTAAATAATTGTGTAATGGGAATTACCTAGTAGTACATGTACGTAGTTGTATTTTCAGAATTATATGATAGTGTTTATATGAGCCCTGCTGTGAAATTTCCAACCACAATACATTGCAAAACGTGTAGACCCAGATCAGCTGCCACATTGAAAATGCGGCATCTGATCAGGGTCTGCATCAGCACCTACCCTGAATTAATGACTTGCCTCGCAAACAGTGTATACCCTGATCAGCTGCCGCATTTTCAGATCTGGGTCTGCACTGTAATATCTTGTAGTTGGAAATCTCATAGCATAATAAATGTGAAAAATAAACAAGACATCCACAGATGGGGACTGACATACAGACAATGAAAAAGTGATCCCCGTCACACTGCTTTCAGCAGATATCACACAAAAATGGTGCCTTTTTTCTAGACCTATTTAATATATCCCTTCTAGACCTAATTTAATATATCCCATCTGGTCAGTATTCAGTTCTATTTGTACTGAAGCAGTGTGCTATATTTTAAAGGTTCAATAGTGAGGTTGCACATTTAATTGGTACAAACAGTTCACAAGGCATTTGCATTTTGAGGATCCAAACATTGCTTGCTGACATAGATCTATAACTTTTAATACACCAATTTAAAAGTCAAAAGATTGATGGCTTCAAATACCTGCTGGTTTTCTTTGTGGGGAAAGCTTTGCCTTTGCACATGAGCAACTCAAACGCATTGGTTGTCTTTTTTGTGATGCTATTGACAAATTCACTGGCTTCATTCTTCTCTTTATCGTCCTCCAAACAGTGGAATGATAGATAGTTAATTCCAAAACGAGCTATATCTCCCACAGAAAGTTCGCTTTGAAGTGCGATGAAACTGCTGGCAGCATCTGGATCTTGTGTGGAGGACCCCCTAGCGATGAACTGCACCTGGATCTGTTTGCCGCCGGTGTAAACATGACTTGATTCGAATATGCCTCTTACATTACAGCAGTTCAAGAAAGACGTCAACGAACTCGATGTTTTTTCAGAGTTGTGGCTGCATTTGTTAAGTTTCACGTTCAAAACTGTTGCCATTTTGCCGGCACATTTTACTCCAGTCAATGTTTAATAGACGCTCTCTATTTAACAGTGCAGTCTATTATAAAGCGTCCCGCTGATACATTGACCCGAAGTACTTGAAACTAATGAAAGAATCATCGAAAAGGATAAAAAGTAGCGGCAAGATTTTTTTTCGCCCGGTATCGCTTAAAAGGTTGTAGGGTCGGGGCCAAAAATTAGGGTAGGTCGGGAAACCGGAAACAAACTTTTTTATTACGCCTTATAACATTTTTTTCAAATCTCGAGATTCTGATTGGTTTAGCTGTGAATAAATATCAGAATCAACCAATCAAAACACATGAGATTTGTGAAATGCTTTATAACCTCCAAGCCTGGTTTTGTCTCAGAATTAGCCTGGAGTGTCATCTTAGAATTGAACAGGACTGTCCTAGACTTTGCTTGGGACTTCAGCCTGGAATGAGGGACATCGGTCAGTTACTGCCCTTGAATACTCCTTAATAGTAGATAAGTCCTATTAAGTGTTTTCCTCTGTTTTTATCGTTGTTTCCTTTGCACAACATGCCAGCAATTTTATTCCACTATCGCTTTATATGATTATTAAATTACTATATCTCGACAGATCTCCTACAGCGTATGCAGCTGATGCAGGCGTAAAACCCAAAATATAACATAACAGCGTATGCAATGGGTACTTATTTGTAAAACAATGCTATCAGTTTATTAACATGATTTTGATAAAATCACACCGCAACATCTGGTTCGGGAACAACAGTAAAAACAAAGGATTCTAACTGAAAGGACCTATTCACATTTTGGAATAAATCACACTTTATTTGTCAAGGGAGGTAATAGAAAATTAGAGATGTCTCTCATAGGTTCATGACTTGGCCTGAAACTTTAAATTTAACTGGACAATCCTAATTTAACTGGACAATCCTAATTTAGCTGGACAATCCTAATTTAACTGGACAATCCTAATTTAACTGGACAATCCTAATTTAACCAGACAATCCTAATTTAGCTGGACAATCCTAATTTAACTGGACAATCCTAATTTAACTGGACAATCCTAATTTAGCTGGACAATCCTAATTTAACTGGACAATCCTAATTTAGCTGGACAATCCTAATTTAACTGGACAATCCTAATTTAACTGGACAATCCTAATTTAACTGAACAATCCTAATTTAACTGAACAATCCTAATTTAACTGGACAATCCTAATTTAACTGGACAATCCTAATTTAACTGGACAATCCTAATTTAACCAGACAATCCTAATTTAACTGGACAATCCTAATTTAACTGGACAATCCTAATTTAACTGGACAATCATAATTTGGCCGTGGAGCTTTAATGATAAACATTAAACTTGATTTGGAACATACTTATCAAAGCATATTAACATTAACTCTAATGACATAGACAATGATTGGATCAAGCTTCAATAACAAATTGTATTCCAACTAACTTACGAGAACAAACTGCCATGGGTTTCATATGAAATAATGAGAATGAAATTAATAATTATAGGAGAAGATTAGTAGTCTAAATAAAGTAACAGCCACAAGAGTAACACAGAAATTCATAATGGCAATACAGTCAAACATGTTCTAAGCAGCCAGTCAATATATCACAGAAATGGCTGCTTAGTACATGTGGCTCCTTAATAGATGCCAAATGTATAATAAAACTGACTGCTTAATGGAGGTGACCACTAACACATGGCTGAGAATTGAGAATATGGTATAACAATTGCAGAACAAGACAGTCCAATGCATACTGATGAGTCAAAACAAAAAATACTGAACGCAAATGTGTTCCTCCGATAACGATATTCTCAAATCAGTCGCTCATTTCTAATCTACTATTCTCAATTATAGTCAGTTTCAGAAGCCATCACAGACATCCCAATGCACAACAAGGGACCCAGTCCCCGTGAAATTTGTATCATTTTGAAATGACATCTCTGAAGAAAAAAAAGATGTACGTCTAAAACGTACATTAACATGCGTCGGGGTGCACCATCGGCCTTATTGGCCACACACTGTTCGTGTAGGAACATGCACACAGACCCATCTAGCAATATCGTACCGTCGGCATGTTCAATTTATTATTCGGGCCTACTAACTCAAAATGGCTAGCTACGCCCATACGAAGATGAAGAACCTCAAATCGTGTGGAAAAAAATGTACCGTAGTTCATCAAGAACGGTACCCAGAATACGTGTAAATTCGATACGAGTTATTTCCCTTAATGAAATTTACACCATTTGTAGATGTATTGCTGTTCGTTTGTGTAGTCTTTCTTAGTAAGTCAATCTAAGCATTTTAATGAGTAACAGGAACACCACAATTGCAGTGACAACAAGATAACAGTAACATCATAGTAACAGTACTCATTAGGTCTAATGAATACAATTACAGTAATAATTGATAATTTAATTTGATAACAGGAACACAATGAGTCTTCCATGAAGATGACATTGCTAATTAATCAAATCAAATCATCATGGTGGAAGTTGTGATAGCGCAGTAGTAGCGTGTTCTCTTCAGACTCGAACTCCGGTCACGTCAGATGCGAAAGGACCGGATCTTGAGCGTTTACCATTGTGTCCTTTGGCAAGTCATTTAAATTCTACATTGCCTCCTCTCTCTGCCTCATGGAGATGGATTCCATCAGGAATGAGGTCTCGAGAGTGATTAATATAACTTGTTTCACAATCAAGCTAAAATAAATTTGTATGAACTAATCAAATAAAATGTTATTTACTGTCAGCATGATACATTACTTCTCCAGTAATAGAAACTCGTTAAAATTACAAAAACATACAATACCTGTTTACAAATATTTTAGAAATAAAATGTGTTTTTTTTGCTGCTTTTAAAGTTTGTCAGTTTTAGCATCTACCATATTATCCAAGTACCTGTTACTGACAGCGATGATGTCATTTGCAAACAAACAAGTGGGTTACAAAAACACTTACATTGAGCTCGTCACTGCCATTCCTTAAGTTAAGCTAATTACAGCAACTACAGACTACTACAAGTTTTCCTTTTTTCCAAGAACAATCTACCATTGGAACCATCTCCCTCCTGACAGTGTCCATCTCCCTACCATAGAGCAATCCAATACGGCAGTTTGCCATATTGATCATGCCAGTCCCTAGTTGTTCTGCGCAGCTGTTTTTAAACTTTTACCACAAATTATTTTCATTACTTTCTTAAATTATGCTTTTATCTACTCATACTTTTAACTTCTTTGCGGTTTTTGACGCGCAACATGTCTACATCCCCACGAGGGGTTCGACATTAAAGGAAGATCGATAGATTGATGATACTGATTAATAACTAATCTCTTCAGGAGGCGTCACTCATATTGGCAACCGGTAGCGACGATAAATAAACGTAAAACACACACAGGATAAGTGCAGCAATAAGATCTTGATGGAAACAGGATAACAGATGAAGTTTTATTGTACAGCAGGCAGAGGAACCGAGTCGTTTGTTGCTGGTGAGCTGAAACGAATCTTCTCTCCTCATCTACAGGTAACATTTAGCTCAACTATGGGTTGCAAGGTAGAAGCACAGGCACCAGACACAAAAAAAAAAACTTACTATATGACCATAGGCCAAAAATTAAAAATATTTTTGTGTCTGGTGCCTGTGGGTAGAAGTAGGATTAGCTTTCTTACATTGTATCAGGCACATAGGAATGAATAGTGGAAGTCGTGATAGCGCAGTGGATGTGCGTTCACTTCAGGTGCGAAAGGTCCGTAGTTCGAGCCCCTCTGGAGCCGATACGATTGTGCCCTTAGGTAAGGTGTTTAAATTCCACGTTGCCTCTTCTCTCTCCCTCGTGGTGATGGATTCCATCAGGAATGAGATCTCGAGAGTAATTAATATATGTTGTAAGAACTTGTTTCGCAATCGAGCTAAAATAAATTTGTATTAACTATAGGAATGAATACCTGCAATCTTTCCAATAAATGCCCGCAATTGTAATCAATAAATGCTGTTAATCTATCCAATAACTGCAAATGAATGCATGCAATCGTTTCAATAAATTCCTGCAATCTTTTGCTACATTGTCACAAAATACTTGTAAACTTGAGTTGACATGGACACTGGAAAAACAACCCATTGTGATGCCAATTATCAATTGTTACTGACTAATTATTAGTTGTTTTGTAATTCCATCAAGAGTGCTTAAAGAAATTTGTAAGCGTTTCCTGTAAGGAAGAAAACAACTTTATCAAGTGGATAATTATATGTTTGTCTCAAAAAGTTTAATAATGATTATATATCAAGCCGCAAATTACACTACATGTAGTCTTACAAATTATTACAGGCTTGTACAGGCTATGTAAGTCTCACCCTTAGTGATTATTACAGGCTATGTAAGTCTCACCCTTAGTGATTATTACAGGCTATGTAAGTCTCACCCTTAGTGATTATTACAGGCTATGTAAGTCTCACCCTTAGTGATTATTACAGGCTATGTAAGTCTCAGCCTTAGTGATTATTACAGGCTATGTAAGTCTCACCCTTAGTGATTATTACAGGCTATGTAAGTCTCACCCTTAGTGATTATTACAGGCTATGTAAGTCTCACCCTTATGATTATTACAGCTATGTAGTCTCACCCTTAGTGATTATTACAGGCTATGTAGTCTCAGCCTTAGTGATTATTACAGGCTATGTAATCTCACCCTTAGTGATTATTACAGGCTATGTAAGTCTCACCCTTAGTGATTATTACAGGCTATGTAAGTCTCACCCTTAGTGATTATTACAGGCTATGTAAGTCTCACCCTTAGTGATTATTACAGGCTATGTAAGTCTCACCCTTAGTGATTATTACAGGCTATGTAAGTCTCAGCCTTAGTGATTATTACAGGCTATGCAAGTCTCACCCTTAGTGATTATTACAGGCTATGTAAGTCTCACCCTTAGTGATTATTACAGGCTATGTAAGTCTCACCCTTAGTGATTATTACAGGCTATGTAAGTCTCACCCTTAGTGATTATTACAGGCTAGTATGTAAAGCTATGTAAATGGACCAAAGTGTGGCGTCCGTGGTCCAATAGTAGAGTGTCGGAATTGGAATTGAACGGTCCAGGTTCGATATTCAGTCAGGCCACGTATGTAATGTCATTGAGCAAGGTACCACATTGCTTAGTACTGGTTAACCACTATGGTCGGCTAAGCATGTCCAGGTCCCCGCAAGGGGTTTAACATTAATTGAACATACATACATACAGACATACATACATACATACATACATACATACATACATACATACATACATACATACATACATACATACATACATACATACATACATACATACATACATACATACATATACTACATACATACATACATACATACATACATACATACATACATACATACACTACATACATACATACATACATACATACATACATACCTACATACATACATACATACATACATACATACAACATACATACATACCTACATACATACATACATACATACATACATACATACCTACATACATACTACATACATACATACATAATACATACATACATACTACAACATACATACATACATACATACATACATACATACCTACATACATACATACATACATACATACATACCATACATACATACATACATACATACATACATACATACATACATACTACATACATACATACATACATACATACATACATACAAATACATACATACATACATACATACATACACATACATACAACATACATACATACATACATACCTACATACATACATACATACATACTACATACATACATACATACATACTCATATAATACAATACAAACATAAAAAAAAACATACATACTACATACATACAATACATACATACATACATACATACATACATACATACATACATACATACATACATACATACTACATCCACATACATACATACATACATACATACATACATACATACATACATACATACATACATACATACATACATACATACATACATACATACATACATACATACATACATACATACATACATACATACATACATACATACATACATACATACATACATACATACCATACATACATACATACATACATACCATACATACATACATACATACATACATACATACCATACATACATACATACATACATACATACATACATACATACATACATACATACATACATACCATACATACATACATACATACCATACATACATA
>CM026404.1:1043292-1063167 GCA_014843695.1 Archivesica marissinica
TTAAGTTAGAGATTGCTAGTCTTACGCAGCCGCTCATATCCAGTGCACTAACCGAGTCCAGTTCAACAAATGTGTCGGCTTCTATGTATAGCGTGGATGTGATGTGTATCTTTAGTTCTTGTAGATTTTTCAAGGCTATGAAACAAGCATTCTGAAACAGCCATGTATCATCGTTTTACCGTTAAGTTCTTTAAGTTCTAGGGAAGTTACGTTGCTCCAACTGATGGTGGAGAAGTTAGACTGTTCAATTGTTATGGTTCTTTTCTCATCCACGGCAACAAAAACATTAATATCTATGGTAACAGAAACACTTGTAACTCCATTTGGAATATCTTGTGGAATGTAGTTACAGGTCAGTATTCTATCTTCATTTCTACATTTGTTTTCTAACATATATGTATGAACATATATGAAACCACATAAGAGATATGAAATACACCGTAAAATTGAACACATCTTGAACATATTTAATTATCATTTAACCAGACTGCGAACTCGGTTTATGTTGGAAATCCTTGTTAATGTCCTACCACCAAGCAATTTAAACAGGTAACTACCGGGTATCTATATTTGTGAAAACAGGTAACTCGATATTTATGAAAGGAGTGTACGGTAACTATTTATGACAAACAATACATCAAGGAGGTTTATGACAATTCTCAATATCTACTGGACCCTTTCATTTTACTTCTTTTATGGGATATGTAATACAAAACTAATAGATTTTAAATGTAATGTCAAATGCGTTATCGATAAAACAGATATTGTCAACAAGGAATCTATTTATGTGGTGAGGGGGTTGTTGTAGGATACTGGGTGTTGTATGTAGAATACAAGGAATCTATTTATGTGGTGAGGGGGTTGTTGTAGGATACTGGGTGTTGTATGTAGAATACAAGGAATCTATTTATGTGGTGAGGGGGTTGTTGTAGGATACTGGGTGTTGTATGTAGAATACAAGGAATCTTATTATGTGGTGAGGGGGTTGTCGTAGGATACTGGGTGTTGTATGTAGAATACAAGGAATCTATTTATGTGGGGAGGGGGTTGTCGTAGGATACTGGGTGTTGTATGTAGAATACAAGGAATCTATTTATGTGGGAGGGGGTTGTTGTAGGATACTGTGTGTTGTATGTAGAATACAAGGAATCTATTTATGTGGGGGGGGGGTAGGATACTGGGTGTTGTATGTAGAATACAAGGAATCTATTTATGTGGGAGGGGTTGTTGTAGGATACTGGGTGTTGTATGTAGAATACAAGGAATCTATTTATGTGGGGAGGGGGTTGTCGTAGGATACTGGGTGTTGTATGTAGAATACAAGGAATCTATTTATGTGGGGAGGGGGTTGTCGTAGGATACTGGGTGTTGTATGTAGAATACAAGGAATCTATTTATGTGGGGAGGGGGTTGTCGTAGGATACTGGGTGTTGTATGTAGAATACAAGGAATCTATTTATGTGGGGGGGGGGGGTTGTAGGATACTGGGTGTTGTATGTAGAATACAAGGAATCTATTTATGTGGGAGGGGGTTGTTGTAGGATACTGGGTGTTGTATGTAGAACAAGGAATCTATTTATGTGGGGAGGGGGTTGTCGTAGGATACTGGGTGTTGTGTAGAATACAAGGAATCTATTTATGTGGGGAGGTTGTCGTAGGATACTGTTGTTGTATGTAGAATACAAGGAATCTATTTATGTGGGGAGGGGGTTGTTGTAGGATACTGGGTGTTGTATGTAGAATACAAGGAATCTATTTATGTGGGGGGAGGTTGTTGTAGGATACTGGGTGTTGTATAATACAAGGAATTTATGTGGGGGGGTTGTCGTAGGATACTGGGTGTTGTATGTAGAATACAAGGAATCTATTTATGTGGGGAGGGGGTTGTTGTAGGATACTGGGTGTTGTATGTAGAATACAAGGAATCTATTTATGTGGGGAGGGGGTTGTTGTAGGATACTGGGTGTTGTATGTAGAATACAAGGAATCTATTTTGTGGGGGGGGGTTGTTGTAGGATACTGGGTGTTGTATAATACAAGGAATCTATTATGTGGGGGGGTGTGTCGTAGGATACTGGGTGTTGTATGTAGAATACAAGGAATCTATTTATGTGGGGGAGGGGGTTGTTGTAGGATACTGGGTGCTATGACATGTACGGGGTGTATATTGCTATGAAATGTATGGGGTGTATATTGCTATGACATGTACGGGGTGTATATTGCTATGACATGTACAGGGTGTATATTGCTATGACATGTACAGGGTGTATATTGCTATGACATGTACAGGGTGTGTATTGCTATGACATGTATGGGGTGTATATTGCTATGACATGTACAGGGTGTATATTGCTATGACATGTACAGGGTGTGTATTGCTATGACATGTACATGGTGTATATTGCTATGACATGTACAGGGTGTATATTGCTGTGACATGTACAGGGTGTGTATTGCTGTGACATGTACGGGGTGTATATTGCTGTGACATGTACAGGGTGTATATTGCTATGACATGTACATGGTGTATATTGCTATGACATGTACAGGGTGTATATTGCTATGACATGTACAGGGTGTGTATTGCTATGACATGTACAGGGTGTATATTGCTATGACATGTACAGGGTGTGTATTGCTATGACATGTATGGGGTGTAAATTGCTGTGACATGTACGGGGTGTATATTGCTATGACATGTACAGGGTGTGTATTGCTATGACATGTACAGGGTGTATATTGCTATGACATGTACAGGGTGTGTATTGCTATGACATGTACGGGGTGTAAATTGCTGTGACATGTACAGGGTCTGTATTGCTATGACATGTACAGGGTGTGTATTGCTATGACATGTACAGGGTGTATATTGCTGTGACATGTACGGGGTGTATATTGCTATGACATGTACAGGGTGTGTATTGCTGTGACATGTGCAGGGTGTATATTGCTATGACATGTACAGTGTGTGTATTGCTATGACATGTACGGGGTGTATATTGCTGTGACATGTACAGGGTGTGTATTGCTATGACATGTACAGGGTGTATATTGCTATGACATGTACAGGGTGTATATTGCTGTGACATGTACAGGGTGTATATTGCTATGACATGTACAGGGTGTATATTGCTATGACATGTACAGGGTGTGTATTGCTATGACATGTACAGGGTGTATATTGCTGTGACATGTACAGGGTGTATATTGCTATGACATGTACAGGGTGTATATTGCTATGACATGTACAGGGTGTGTATTGCTGTGACATGTACGGGGTGTATATTGCTGTGACATGTACAGGGTGTATATTGCTATGACATGTGTATTGCTATGACATGTACAGGGTGTATATTGCTGTGACATGTACAGGGTGTATATTGCTGTGTATCAGCATTGTTTCAGTGTGCTGTGTATATTTGTATGTACAGGGTGTGTATTGCTATGTATCAGCGTTGTTTCAGTGTGCTGTGTATATTGGTGTGACATGTACAGGGTGTGTATTGCTATGTTTCAGTGTGCTGTGTATATTGGTATGGACAGGGATATATCACAGCTGGACCGTGCCACTGAGAATATAGTTTACAACAGCAGGTGTAACTTTACCACGCTGGTACAGGGTGATACGCGGCATATTTCACTACCTGACAACAGTATAGATGGAGCGGTAACAGATGCGCCCTTTGGTCAGAACCACACCGTCTCCGGAGATCTACACCAGTTCTATATCCAGTTGCTGTCGGAGATATCAAGGCAAGTTATTTTATGAGACCTTTCCAAGGGGCTTACAGATGTGCCTTTGGTCAGAACCACACTGTCTCCGGAGATCTACACCAGTTCTATATCCAGTTGTTGTCGGAGATTAGCCTGGGAATAGGCATCGATATATTTTGCCTGGTCAGTCAAATAAATATATTTTAACACCAAGACCATTAATTGGGCCGTATTGAGTTTCTGATAATAGCCTGGGAACAGGCGTCTATATATTTTGCCTGGTCAGTCAAATAAATATATTTTAACACCAAGACCATTAATTGGGCCGTATTGAGTTTCTGATAATATCAACATTTTGCCAGAAGTTAAAAAGTGAAAAATCGACAGACTGGAACCCAGGCAAGTTGTGGTAACATTAATAGACGTTTCTTTTGAATTAATGGAACAGTGCCATTACTAAAGGCAGAATACAACATAGGAATGTGTGCGATTTGTGACGTAAAACAACAACTTTTTATTGATGTAAGGCACTAGTATATTGAACATAGATGTAACACTAGTAATTGTCTGTTTCAGAATTGTTAAACCAGGATGTAAAATAGTACTGCTTGCAAGCTACAACATGATCGACTTCCTGAAACACATTTGTCGTAGAACCGATACATGTGCATGTAGTTCTAGAAATGAATCGTTTCCAGAAGTAGCAAGCAGTGTTGGAGAGGACATCGTAAACAGTAGCGAGAATGTTGGAGAGGACATTGTGAACAGTAGCCAGAATATTGGAGAGGACATCGTAAACAGTAGCAAGAATGTTGGAGAGGATATTGTGAACAGTAGCAAGGATGTTGGAGAGGATATTGTGAACAGTAGCAAGAATGTTGGAGAGGATATTGTGAACAGTAGCGAGAATGCTGGAGAGGATATTGTGAACAGTAGCAAGAATGTTGGAGAGGACATCGTGAACAGTAGCAAGAATGTTGGAGAGGACATCGTAAACAGTAGCAAGAATGTTGGAGAGGACATTGTGAACAGTAGCAAGAATGTTGGAGAGGATATTGTGAACGGTAGCAAGCATGTTGGAGAGGATATTGTGAACAGTAGCAAGAATGTTGGAGAGGACATCGTAAACAGTAGCAAAAATGTTGGAGAGGACATCGTGAACAGTAGCAAGAATGTTGGAGAGGACATTGTGAACAGTAGCAAGAATTTTGGAGAGGACATTGTGAACAGTAGCGAGAATGTTGGAGAGGACATTGTGAACAGTAGCAAGAATGTTGGAGAGGACATTGTGAACAGTAGCAAAAATGTTGGAGAGGACATCGTAAACAGTAGCAAGAATGTTGGAGAGGATATTGTGAACAGTAGCGAGAATGAGAAGCCAATATATTGGGAACAGCATTCTTGTGACACAGATTCTAAGGATGCGTGCAGTGACTTCCATGACAAGGATCACTGTATCCGACGTTCAGAAAGCAAGAGTGAAGATTCTAAGTGGAGGTCCTTATTTGATAGTTTGCCTTTGATGGTATGTGCAACTTACAATGTTAAGCTTGGGGATACAGATGGATGTATAGTTGTGCTACAAACGTGTTAACATTTTATAGCCACAATATCATTGTGCTAAGCTGCTACTATTGCTAGATGTCTCTCATGGATTGCATAACATAACCCATTACTCCACATAGATCAGGGTTCTCGCTGTCAGTCACCAATGGCAACAAAAACAAATGCTGGTGCTATATATTGTGAATTGGCGAAAATATTTGGCATAATGTTTTTTTTATATTATTTTTTTTTTGTCAAATACATGGGTGGCTTCAAATATGTATCTGTGAACTATGTAGCTCTTTAAATTGGCTCCATTTTTTTTCAATTGGCGACAGAAGTGGCGCAGATAACAATTCAGACAGATGGAACCCTGATAGATTCCATTCCACACATTAATCCATATATAGTTACTGTTGCATGCCATTTTCTGTTCCCAGATACAGTCTACAGTCTACATCCGTTACCGGTATGTCGAATTTCATCGGACCGAACAAAATACTTCGACATAACCGAAGTTGACTTAACGAATTTCGATATAAACGGAGCCAGTTATATGTACAATGATAGTGTCTGAAACGGGACTTTGATCCGACTTTGAGATAACCGGAGAATTCGACATAACCGACTTTGACATAACGGTTGTAGACTGTACATTGAATATTGATTATTCAGTATGTAGTACAGTGTGCCTATTGCTTATCAGCAGTAGGAAGATGAAATGAGTAATTGATGTAACGGGTTAATCTGATACTTGGTATACATATTGTTTACTTTAACCTCATTAAAACTTAAAGCGACATTACATCACGAAAAGCAAATAAAATGCATTTTTTTCACGTATAAATGCATTGCTACTACAAATTCTTCTGAATACAGCGAACGCTAACATTTAAGAATCAATTTAACAGTGTTTTTGTGGTATACAAACTTTCAGACGTGAAAGTAGGATTTCATATAACGATTATCCATGCTCCTGCATTGACGTTTGTTGTCATTGAAGTCAATATTAAAAACGCGATACTTTCGTTTAGAGATAATTTAATTAAGATTAGTCTACAAATAAATATGCATAGGCACACATATCACGGTAAATATGTACCATACCTCGTGTTATTCAGGATACACATGTTGTATTACGCATGAATGTCGACCCTATTTACATTATTTTGTTATGTCAACAAACCGCTAAAAGACGTTTATTTATTTGTTGAAATACTCAGTTTTTGAGGCAAATATTTAGAGAGAAAAAAGTATACCATACATGTACAATAGGAAATTACATTCTGCAGACATTTGTGTTTTCACCGATGTAGTATCGCTATAACTTTCTGTTTACAATACTATGCTAAGAACAAGACAGTATGTAATCAGGGTTCATTATAGGTCAGACTTTTTGGGAGAAGTGAGAAAGCGCACGATCGCGTCCTTAAATGGTGTTATTTAATCAATTTCAACAAAATATGGTTAAAATACACATTATGACCTTTAAATACAACATTTGAATAGGAATGCTTTATAATGGGCCAGTGTATCTTACAGGACAAAATGTTGTATGAAAATTGCAAAAAAAACATTTTTTTTGTTTTTTGAAGGAGCCCCAGAGTCTGAAGTCAGGGTCCCTAGGGCGACTCTTTCGCCCACCTCGCCCTCTAGAATGATCTCTGGTAATGCTCTTTGAAATCAATGTTACAGTTGGGACATGGCAGTTTGTGACATAATAAGAGGGTACTTGTTCGTTTCAGTGTAAGATCAAACTATATTTCACCGAATGATAATAATAGCTTTCTATGTTTTCGTAAGTGGGTGGGGTAAGGCATGATGTTTCTTTTTTGATTTATTTATTGTTGATACTTCAAATGCCTATCGTGGGTCAAACCTGGTCTACAGACGGATCTGTAGTCCAGTGGTAACACGCTGGACTGGTAATCCAGGGATCGCAGGTTTGATCCCCCATCTAATCCTAATAAAATTAACAGTCTTTCAGATGGGACTTTAGACCGTGGTCTCGTGTCGGTGCTTTACACCGTGCACGTAAAAGAACCAGAGGAGACTCTGGAATGGGTCTCTGTCTGTATCATTGCACTATCCTCCAAAAATCTAAAATGACTAATCTCTTCAGGAGGCGTCGCTCATATGGGCAACCGGTAGCGACGATAAATAAACATAGACACGCATCAAACCATGTACCAGTAGAAAAACTTTGAATTTCAAATGTTAAAAAAAAGAATCGGCCACAAATGTTATGTGATAATACAACTCATTCTGCGAAGATTAAATACACATGGTAATTAATTAAAGGCCTGCAGGTTGACCTATATTTGACCTTAAACACACGAGGAATAGCGGTACAAATCTGACGGTCGACGCACTAAACACACGAGGAATAGCGGTACAAATCTGACGGTCGACGCACATCATATTTGCCACATGCGAGGCCCTGCATGGTATACATCTAATACATGAGCACCACTTATATCTATTATGACCCACGTACATATCAGAGGTTATAAATTGCTGAAATTGAAGTTCTGTATTTTTATAGTACTTACAACTGGTATAAACAATTCAACTCCACTTATGGCCCAAATAAGGCTGGTTGCGCGGGTTAGGCAGCCAGTTCCTGCATTGCTGTACCACACATTCAGGCATCAGTTCCCTCTTATGCCAAGTACAGTCTCCTCTTCTAGCCGCTACTTTTCTCTCTATATATCTGACATCTTTCCATGCGCCACAATTATATAGCATTGCCCAAAACCTCCTGTATAGAAGCTTTCTCTCATGTGAATTTAGATTATGCGGTGGATGATTATTAGCAGGCCACCAAAGTTGTTTGTTCTGTTCATTTATTATGCAAGGGGAACACAAGCACAGTGGACACTCAGCAACACCTTCATCATGCTGAGGCATAGGGGGAGGTACTACGTAAGCAGCCTCTGCAACGGGCATGTCGGTGGCTGTTTCTTCTATTTCCATCTCTACGTCCCAGTTCTTATTTTGCAAGAAAGTCAGCAATTATTTTCTCTGCTCATCAGTTACATACATTGTTATTTTACTCAATGGCATCTTGTAGAAATCGGCAGAATATGTGTAATACTCGTATGTTCAAGAGATTATAATTATAATATTATACATGTACTCATAGCATTCACTGTGATTATTATGTAGCATCAATATCGGTAAACACACACTGACACAGAGAAATATTTAAAATATAACAGAAAACTTGCGAATAATACTGTAGATATATAATTAAATGAAGTATGAAGGTTACCATATAACGAACACATATAGTTTATTCATATAAATACATACATATTATATACATACATATTTGATTAGGTCAACACATGAACTGAATTTTGAATTAGATTGCACAGATCACAACCATAGCGCACATTATACATGCATACAAATTATCAGTCTCAGTGATTACGCTACGGCTGATGAGGCACCTACATAACATGTAATCTATGTCCCTGGGCTGATCTGGATTATGTAGTTTGAATACTCATAACTATCAATTTTCTTTACAATCAATAATATACGTTTACTTAAATTGTCAGGGCCTCATTTTGACTAATTCTCAGCTCACAGAGTGATCGTGCATATTAACCGTTAGAAAATACCTACATACGCCAAATTATACTGAATGTACTGCTACATTGTTGATACAAGCCACTAATCACATGGAAAGTAAAGTATAAATTTTTACAATTGGACGGGGTCAAACTGCAGGCCTTTAAAGTAAAATATTAAGGATATTCCTCGAAGTCCACATGTGACCGACAGACATCTTGGCTTGCACAGGATTGAGAAAAATAGTCTTTAAGTATAAGATGCAATGATGTTTATTTCCATTGTATTTATTTTGGTTCAATATCTGATACATTTTAAATTGGGAGACTCCCTTAAATCTGTCCTCATGTGTGCAGTTTTGTTTTTAAAAGAGTGGGTCTTTTTGGGGTGGATTTGTGACTAAATGAATAGGATTTTAAGGAATTCATGGGTTGGCTGCACTAGATATCAACTTGGATATCCATTAATTTGTGTCAAGTCATCAATATTGCATTTAGTACAGCGTACTCTATTTTGACAAAAAAGGTGACCGAAATTTCACTACTTTGAGGTAAAAAAATAACCTGCTGGATTTTGTTTCTATTTTTCCAGGCAATACTGTTTATGCTTGGCTTGTAATCATGAATGTAGCCATGCACAGTTCATTTAGTTTTCTGCAGTTTGCCACTTATGTTTAAAGTGACATTACATCGCAAAAAGCAAGTAAAATGCATTTTTCACGTATAAATGCATTGCTACTACAAATTCTTCCGAATACTTTCGAAATTAATAAACAATGTTTTTGTGGTCTACAAACTTTCAAAATTGAAAGTAGGATTTCATATAACGATAAATCTGTACCATGTATCGTGTTATTCAGGATACGCGCATTGTATTACGCATGGATGTCGACCCTATTTACATTATTTTGTTATGTAAACAAACCGCTTATACGACGTTTGCTTATTAGTTGAAATACCATATAATTGGAAATTACATTCTGCAGAAATTTGCATTTTCATTGATGTAGTGTTGCTTTAAGCCTACAGTAGTTTTCTCGTATCAATAGACAGAATAGTGTAATAGTTTGTGGACGTCGAGTGTTTATATCACTGTATTGTTCTCCACACGTACGCACACACATGCACTCTCACACAAACCCTATGCATGTATGTCACATTGTATGAGGTCCAACAGCGAAATACATACATTTTCCCAAGTTGTTTTAAGAACATATTCTCCATTTTCATTTGTCCACAAAATTCTGACATTTCTCTGGTACAGTTCTTTCATTGTCGGCATCATTACTTCCTGATCCACATGCTCCATAAACATCAGCACGATCGGCTTGCGCATCATGTAGGCTTGGTCCAGTTCATTACGACAATACATACTGTTACAGAAATTGTTTGAAACAACCACCATCAACACTGAAGCCATATCTAGACTCTTGAATGTTTCATTATGGACATAGAATCCAGGTCGGAAATTTTGATCTCCGGTACAGACAAGGTCTCGGTCTATGCCTGTCATCAGTTGGAGATTTTCATTTAGTGGACCCAGAACGTGCTCGTTAACAAAATCTTCATCATCGTTACTGAACGAGAGAAAAACTCCAAATTTATACTGACCGTCACCTTCTTGTAACAGATTTATGACATTAGTTCTTTTTTTAATCGTTTGCTTGGCTTTGTTTCTTTTGTAAATGAATAATGTGCAACCGGTAAGAAGAAGAAGAATAACTCCCATGGAAACACTTGTAGATATTACGATTATTCTCCTGACACAGATTCTCTGTACAATATCCACTGTGTTGTCATTGATTGCTTCTTCGGTTCCATCTTCATTGAAACATGACAGTTTCTGAGAGGTTACGTTGATTACATTTGTTGACAGAATCCATTGAAGGAAATATTTGGCTTTACATTGAGAACATGTGATGGGGTTTGATGTCAGGATAACGGCAGGACAGGTTCTAGGTTCTGCTTCATACGGGATAGTGTTTAAACGCTTGATGGACAATGTGTCCAGAACATGGATGTTGTTACCTCGAAGGTCAAGAACATTTAGATGGTCAAGGTCACTTAGAGTGAAGGTCACCTGATCCAGTTTGTTATACGAAAGGTCAATAATCTCAATGGATCTGCAGTACTGAAACATATTTAGTGGGATAGTGTGCAAATCATTTACTGAAAGGCTTACAGATTTTAAATAAGCCAGTCCAGAAAACAATTTCTCAAAGAGTGTTATGTCCTCTTGAATCATGTTGAGTAGTTGGTTTTTGGATAGATCCACCGTGTGCAGATTTGGTATACATGAGAAAACAGTTGGATGTATAAATTCCATTCCATTGTTGGAGATATCCAGAAATTCAAGAGATGAAATGTTAAAATCATTACAAATTACCTTCAAATTCATGCGTTTAATATTGTTCTGCTTGAATACCAGTGTTTTTGTGTACCACGATGGATGTACATCAAATATGCATGTAACGTTTTCTATCCACAGTGAAGTGGATTCATGTATTAAAGCGCTTAGGTTTAATGTTTGAGGTGTCAACAGTAAATTGATATTACCAGATTTTGTTTCGGAATATTTTACAATCTTGTCAGATACAACAATTTTTCCCGGTGGCAGTGGCATGAATTTCTTTGGCATTATAGTGTGCGCCATATCAAACATTTTTATGTGCAACGTGTCCTTCTGCATGGATAAATCGTATTTAATCTTTTCCATAGTTGCGAATGATATGTTGAGAATATCCAGCTCTTTCAGGTTTCTGGTAATTGCAGGTATATTTAACATTGATATCTGTGAATTGCTAATATCAATCAATTTTACTTTTCTGGGGACTAGTATTTGAACAAAAGTCTCGTCGAATATTATTGCTGATGAAAATGCGGACAAGTCAGATAGCACAAGTGTATTTAATCCAGAGAGTTTGTTTGATCCATTGAGTGCAGATGTTAAGTTAGAGATTGCTAGTCTTACGCAGCCGCTCATATCCAGTGCACTAACCGAGTCCAGTTCAACAAATGTGTCGGCTTCTATGTATAGCGTGGATGTGATGTGTATCTTTAGTTCTTGTAGATTTTTCAAGGCTATGAAACAAGCATTCTGAAATAGCCATGTATCATCTATAGTTTTACCGTTACGTTCTTTAAGTTCTAGGGAAGTTACGTTGCTCCAACTGATGGTGGAGAAGTTAGACTGTTCAATTGTTATGGTTCTTTTCACATCCATGGCAACAAAAACATTCATATCTATGGTAACAGAAACACTTGTAACTCCATTTGGAATATCTTGTGGAATGTAGTTACAGGTCAGTATTCCATCTTCATTTCTACATTTGTTTTCTAACATATATGTATGAACATATATGAAACCACATAAGAGATATGAAATACACCGTAAAATTGAACACATCTTGAACATATTTAATTATAATTTAACCAGACTGCGAACTCGGTTCATGTTGGAAATCCTTGTTAATGTCCTACCACCAAGCAATTTAAATATTTATGAAAGGAGTGTACGGTAACTATTTATGAAAATCAACACATCAAGGAAGTTTATGAAAATTCTCAATATCTACAGGATAATAGATTTTAATTGTAATGGGCTATTATAATGTCAAATGCGCTATCGATAAAACAGATATTGTCAACAAGTAATATATTTATGTGGGGAGGGGGTTGTCGTAGGATACTGGGTGTTGTATGTAGAATACAAGGAATCTATTTATGTGGGGAGGGGTTTGTAGGATACTGGGTGTTGTATGTAGAATACAAGGAATCTATTTATGTGGTGAGGGGGTTGTTGTAGGATACTGGGTGTTGTATGTAGAATACAAGGAATCTTATTATGTGGGGAGGGGTTGTTGTAGGATACTGGGTGTTGTATGTAGAATACAAGGAATCTATTTATGTGGGAGGGGTTTGTCGTAGGATCTGTAGTTGTATTAGAATACAAGGAATCTATTTATTATGGGTGGGGAGGGGTTGTCGTAGATACTGTAGTGTTGTATGTAGAATACAAGGAATCTACTTTATTGGGGAGGGGGTTTCGTAGGGATTGGTGTTTGTATAGAATACAGGAATCTATTTATGTGGGGAGGGGGTGTTGTCGGATACTGGGTGTGTAATAATAATACAAGGAATCTTCTTATGTGGTTAGGGGGTTGTCGTAGGATACTGTGTTTACATGTAGAATACAAGGAATCTATTTATGTGGAGGGGGTTGTCGTAGGATACTGTAGGTTGTATGTAGAATACAAGAATCTATTATTTGGGGAGGGGGTTTGGTCGTAGATCTGTGTGTTGTATGTAGAATACAAGGAATCTATTTATGTGGGGGGGGGGGTTGTAGGATACTGGGTGTTGTATGTAGAATACAAGGAATCTATTTATGTGGTGAGGGGGTTGTTGTAGGATACTGGGTGTTGTATGTAGAATACAAGGAATCTATTTATGTGGGGAGGGGGTTGTTGTAGGATACTGGGTGTTGTATGTAGAATACAAGGAATCTTAATATGTGGTGAGGGGGTTGTCGTAGGATACTGGGTGTTGTATGTAGAATACAAGGAATCTATTTATGTGGGGAGGGGGTTGTTGTAGGATACTGGGTGTTGTATGTAGAATACAAGGAATCTATTTATGTGGGGGGAGGTTGTTGTAGGATACTGGGTGTTGTATAATACAAGGAATTTATGTGGGGGGGTTGTCGTAGGATACTGGGTGTTGTATGTAGAATACAAGGAATCTATTTATGTGGGGAGGGGGTTGTTGTAGGATACTGGGTGTTGTATGTAGAATACAAGGAATCTATTTATGTGGGGAGTGGGTTGTTGTAGGATACTGTGTGTTGTATGTAGAATACAAGGAATCTATTTTGTGGGGGGAGGTTGTCGTAGGATACTGGGTGTTGTATAATACAAGGAATCTATTTATGTGGGGGGGGTTGTCGTAGGATACTGGGTGTTGTATGTACAAGGAATCTATTTATGTGGGGGGGGTTGTTGTAGGATACTACGGGTGTTGTTTATAATACAAGGAATCTATTTATGTGGGGAGGGGGTTGTCGTAGGATACTGGGTGTTGTATAATACAAGGAATCTATTTATATGGGGGGGTTGTCGTAGGATACTGGGTGTTGTATGTAGAATACAAGGAATCATATTTATGTGGGGGGGTTGTCGTAGGATACTGTGTGTTGTATGTAAATACAAGTAATATATTTATGAGGGGGGTTGTCGTAGGATACTGGTTGTTGTAATGTAGAATACAAGGAATATATTTATGTGGGGGGTTGTCGTAGGATACTGGTGTTGTATGTAGAATACAAGAAATATATATGTGGGAGGGTTGTTGTAGGATACGTGTGTTGTATGTAGATAAAAGGAATCTATTTATGTGGGGAGGGGGTTGTCGTAGGATACTGGGTGTTGTATGTAGAATACAAGGAATCTATTTATGTGGGGAGGGGGTTGTAGGATACTGTAGGTTGTATGGATCAGGGGTGTATTGCTGTGACATTATGGTGTGTATATTGCTGTGACATGTATGTATATTGCTGTGACATGTACAGGGTGTGTATTGCTGTGACATGTATGGGGTGTATATTGCTATGACATGTACAGGGTGTATATTGCTGTGACATGTACAGGGTGTATATGCTGTGACATGTACGGGGTGTGTATTGCTATGACATGTACAGGGTGTGTATTGCTGTGACATGTACAGGGTGATATTGCTGTGACATGTATGGGTTGTTATTGCTATGACATGTACAGGGTGTGTATTGCTGTGACATGTACAGGGTGTATATTGCTGTGACATGTATGGGGTGTATATTGCTATGACATGTACAGGGTGTGTATTGCTGTGACATGTACAGGGTGTATATTGCTGTGACATGTACAGGGTGTATATTGCTATGACATGTACAGAGTGTGTATTGCTATGACATATACGGGGTGTATATTGCTGTGACATGTACAGGGTGTGTATTGCTGTGACATGTACAGGGTGTATATTGCTATGACATGTACAGGGTGTGTATTGCTGTGACATGTACAGGGTGTATATTGCTATGACATGTACAGGGTGTGTATTGCTGTGACATGTACAGGGTGTATATTGCTGACATGTACAGGGTGTGTATTGCTGTGACATGTACAGGGTGTATATTGCTATGACATGTACAGGGTGTGTATTGCTGTGACATGTACAGGGTGTGTATTGCTGTGACATGTACAGGGTATATATTGCTGTGACATGTATGGGGTGTATATTGCTATATGACATGTACAGGGTGTGTATTGCTATGTATCAGCGTTGTTTCAGTGTGCTGTGTATATTGGTATGTACAGGGTGTGTATTGCTATGTATCAGCGTTGTTTCAGTGTGCTGTGTATATTGGTATGGACAGGGATATATCACAGCTGGACCGTGCCACTGAGAATATAGTTTACAACAGCAGGTGTAACTTTACCACGCTGGTACAGGGTGATACGCGGCATATTTCACTACCTGACAACAGTATAGATGGAGCGGTAACAGATGCGCCCTTTGGTCAGAACCACACCGTCTCCGGAGATCTACACCAGTTCTATATCCAGTTGTTGTCGGAGATATCAAGGCAAGTTATTTTATGAGACCTTTCCAAGGGGCTTACAGATGCGCCTTTGGTCAGAACCACACCGTCTCCGGAGATCTACACCAGTTCTATATCCAGTTGTTTTCGGAGTTATCAAGGCAAGTTATTTTATGAGACCTTTCCAAGGGGCTTACAGATGCGCCTTTGGTCAGAACCACACCGTCTCCGGAGATCTACACCAGTTCTATATCCAGTTGTTGTCGGAGATATCAAGGCAAGTTATTTTATGAGACCTTTCCAAGGGGCTTACAGATGCGCCTTTGGTCAGAACCACACCATCTCCGGAGATCTACACCAGTTCTATATCCAGTTGTTGTCGGAGATATCAAGGCAAGTTATTTTATGAGACCTTTCCAAGGGGCTTACAGATGCGCCTTTGGTCATAACCACACTGTCTCCGGAGATCTACACCAGTTCTATATCCAGTTGTTGTCGGAGATTAGTCTGGGAACAGGCGTCTATATATTTTGCCTGGTCAGTCAAATAAATATATTTTAACACCTAGACCATTAATTGGGCCGTATAGAGTTTCTGATAATAGCCTGGGAACAGGCGTCGATATATTTTGCCTGGTCAGTCAAATAAATATATTTAACACCTAGACCATTAATTGGGCCGTATTGAGTTTCTGATAATAGCCTGGGAACAGGCGTCTATATATTTTGCCTGGTCAGTCAAATAAATATATTTTAACACCAAGACCATTAATTGGGCCGTATTGAGTTTCTGATAATATCAACATTTTGCCAGAAGTTAAAAAGTGAAAAATCGACAGACTGGAACCCAGGCAAGTTGTGGTAACATTAATAGACGTTTCTTTTGAATTAATGGAACAGTGCCATTACTAAAGGCAGAATACAACATAGGAATGTGTGCGATTTGTGACGTAAAACAACAACTTTTTATTGATGTAAGGCACTAGTATATTGAACATATAGATGTAACACTAGTAATTGTCTGTTTCAGAATTGTTAAACCAGGATGTAAAATAGTACTGCTTGCAAGCTACAACATGATCGACTTCCTGAAACACATTTGTCGTAGAACCGATACATGTGCATGTAGTTCTAGAAATGAATCATTTCCAGAAGTAGCAAGCAGTGTTGGAGAGGACATCGTAAACAGTAGCGAGAATGTTGGAGAGGACATTGTGAACAGTAGCAAGAATATTGGAGAAGTAATCGTAAACAGTAGCAAGAATGTTGGAGAGGATATTGTGAACAGTAGCGAGAATGTTGGAGAGGATATTGTGAACAGTAGCGAGGATATTGTGAACAGTAGCGAGAATGTTGGAGAGGATATTGTGAACAGTAGCAAGGATGTTGGAGAGGATATTGTGAACAGTAGCAAGAATGTTGGAGAGGACATTGTGAACAGTAGCAAGAATGTTGGAGAGGACATTGTGAACAGTAGCAAGAATATTGGAGAGGACATTGTGAACAGTAGCAAGAATGTTGGAGAGGACATTGTGAACAGTAGCAAGAATATTGGAGAGGACATTGTGAACAGTAGCGAGAATGTTGGAGAGGACATTGTGAACAGTAGCAAGAATGTTGGAGAGGACATTGTGAACAGTAGCAAGAATGTTGGAGAGGACATCATGAACAGTAGCAAGAATGTTGGAGAGGACATTGTGAACAGTAGCAAAAATGTTGGAGAGGACATCGTGAACAGTAGCAAGAATGTTGGAGAGGATTTTGTGAACAGTAGCGAGAATGAGAAGCCAATATATTGGGAACAGCATTCTTGTGACACAGATTCTAAGGATGCGTGCAGTGACTTCCATGACAAGGATCAATGTATCCGACGCTCAGAAAGCAAGAGTGAAGATTCTAAGTGGAGGTCCTTATTTGATAGTTTGCCTTTGATGTTATGTGCAACTTACAATGTTAAGCTTGGGGATACAGATGGATGTATATTTGTGCTACAAACGTGTTAACATTTTATAGCCACAATATCATTGTGCTAAGCTGCTACTATTGCTAGATGTCTCTCATGGATTGCATAACATAACCCATTACTCCACATAGATCAGGGTTCCCGCTGTCGGTCACCAATGGCAACAAAAACAAATGCTGGTGCTATATATTGTGAATTGGCGAAAATATTTGGCATAATGTTTTTTTTAATATTTTTTTTTTGTGTCAAATACATGGGTGGGTTCAAATATGCATCTGTGAACTATGTAGCTCTTTAAATTGGCTCCATTTTTTTTCAATTGGCGACAGAAGTGGCGCAGATAACAATTCAGACAGATGGAACCCTGATAGATTCCATTCCACACATTTATCCACATATAGTTACTGTTGCATGCCATTTTCTGTTCCCAGATACAGTCTACAGTCTACATCCGTTACCGGTATGTCGAATTCCGTCGGACCGAACAAAATACTTCGACATAACCGAAGTTTGACCTAACGAATTTCGATATAAACGGAGCCAGTTATATGTACAATGATAGTGTCTGAAACGGGACTTTGATCCGACTTTGAGATAACCGGAGAATTCGACATAACCGACTTTGACATAACGGTTGTAGACTGTACATTGAATATTGATTATTGAGTATGTAGTACAGTGTGCCTATTGCTTATCAGCAGAAGGAAGATGAAATGAGTAATTGATGTAACGGGTTAATCTGATACTTGGTATACATATTGTTTACTTTAACCTCATTAAAACTTAAAGCGACATTACATCACGAAAAGCAAATAAAATGCATTTTTTTCACGTATAAATGCATTGCTACTACAAATTCTTCTGAATACAGCGAACGCTAACATTTAAGAATCAATTTAACAGTGTTTTTGTGGTATACGTGACAGCCTGTTGTATTGGGTAGCAGCATACATGTATGTGACAGCCTGTTGTATTGGGTAGCATACATGTATGTGACAGCCTGTTATATTGGGTAGCAGCATACATGTATGTGACAGCCTGTTGTATTGGGTAGCATACATGTATGTGACAGCCTGTTGTATTGGGTAGCAGCATACATGTATGTGACAGCCTGTTGTATTGGGTAGCATACATGTATGTGACAGCCTGTTGTATTGGGTAGCAGCATACATGTATGTGACAGCCTGTTGTATTGGGTAGCATACATGTATGTGACAGCCTGTTGTATTGGGTAGCATACATGTATGTGACAGCCTGTTGTATTGGGTAGCAGCATACATGTATGTGACAGCCTGTTGTATTGGGTAGCATACATGTATGTGACAGCCTGTTGTATTGGGTAGCATACATGTATGTGACAGCCTGTTGTATTGGGTAGCATACATGTAGTGACAGCTGTTGTATTGGGCAGCATACATGTTTGACAGCCTGTTGTATTGGGTAGCGCATACATGTATGTGACAGTCTGTTGTATTGGGTAGCAGCATACATGTATGTGACAGCCTGTTGTATTGGGTAGCAGCATACATGTATGTGACAGCCTGTTGTATTGGGTAGCACACATGTATGTGACAGCCTGTTGTATTGGGTAGCAGCATACATGTATGTGACAGCCTGTTGTATTGGGTAGCAGCATACATGTATGTGACAGCCTGTTGTATTGGGTAGCATACAGTATGTGACAGCCTGTTGTATTGGGTAGCAGCATACATGTATGTGACAGCCTGTTGTATTGGGTAGAGCATACATTATGTGACAGCCTGTTGTATTGGGTAGCATACATGTATGTGACAGCCTGTTGTATTGGGTAGCAGCATACATGTATGTGACAGCCTGTTGTATTGGGTAGCATACATGTATGTGACAGCCTGTTATATTGGGTAGCACACATGTATGTGACAGCTGTTGTATTGGGTAGCAGCATACATGTATGTGACAGCCTGTTGTATTGGGTAGCATACATGTATGTGACAGCCTGTTGTATTGGGTAGCAGCATACATGTATGTGACAGCCTGTTGTATTGGGTAGCAGCATACATGTATGTGACAGCCTGTTGTATTGGGTAGCATACATGTATGTGACAGCCTGTTGTATTGGGTAGCAGCATACATGTATGTGACAGCCTGTTGTATTGGGTAGCATACATGTATGTGACAGCCTGTTGTATTGGGTAGCAGCATACATGTATGTGACAGCCTGTTGTATTGGGTAGCAGCATACATGTATGTGACAGCCTGTTGTATTGGGTAGCATACATGTATGTGACAGCCTGTTGTATTGGGTAGCAGCATACATGTATGTGACAGCCTGTTGTATTGGGTAGCAGCATACATGTATGTGACAGTCTGTTGTATTGGGTAGCAGCATACATGTATGTGACAGCCTGTTGTATTGGGTAGCAGCATACATGTATGTGACAGCCTGTTGTATTGGGTAGCAGCATACATGTATGTGACAGCCTGTTGTATTGGGTAGCAGCATACATGTATGTGACAGCCTGT
>CM026404.1:1064167-1101804 GCA_014843695.1 Archivesica marissinica
ATACATACAGTAGTTTCATACTACATACATACATACATACATACATACATACATACATACATACATACATACATACATACATACATACATACCTACATACATACATACATACATACATACATACATACATACATACATACATACATACATACATACATACATACATACCTGTTATACATACATACATACATACATACATACATACATACATACATACATACATACCATACATACATACATACATACATACATACATACATACATACATACATACATACATACATACATACATACATACATACATACATACATACATACATACATACATACATACATACATACATACATACATACATACATACATACATACATCCATACATACATACATACATACATCCATACATACATACATACATACATACATACATACATACATACATACATACATACATACATACATACATACATACATACATACATACATACATACATACATACATACATACATACATACATACATACATACATACATACATACCTACATACATACATACATACATACATACATACATACATACATACATACATACATACATACATACATACATACATACATACATACATACATACATACATACATACATACATACATACATACATACATACATACATACATACATACCTACATACATACATACATACATACATACATACATACATACATACATACCTACATACATACATACATACATACATACATACATACATACATACATACATACATACATACCATACATACATACATACATACCATACATACATACATACATACATACCATACATACATACATACATACCATACATACATACATACATACCATACATACATACATACATACCATACATACATACATACATACATACATACATACATACATACATACATACATACATACATACATATACATACATACATACATACATACATACATACATACATACATACATACATACATACATACATACATACATACATACATACATACATACATACATACATACATACATACATACATACATACATACATACATACATACATACATACATACATACTACATACATACATACATACATACATACATACAAAGAGCGAAAACTGGCAATTTAGCTACTGTCTAAAGACATAAACATATATATGAAAGCTAGTGTGAGATTTGAAATAAAATAAAATAAATAAATGGTGTCCGCGAGTTGAATCATTTACACAGAACTTCTTCAAGGTACAAGAAATTTTATTTTACGTCGGATACAAACAACAAACTACTACCGGAGCTATTATTCAGACAAACAAATATAATCAAGTACAACATTTAAACGCAGCTAAACTCTACACGGTAAAAGTAAACCAGCATGCACAGCATGAATCTAAAAAAGCAAATCATAAAAAGCATAGCACACATATAGACTTAGAGAGCATATCACAAGTTGGGCAAAGCTCAAAAGATAATATACTCTATATATAAAACATGTGTTTGTAAACCTACACTTGCCCCTAACCTGCCAATGGATTCCATCAAGAATGAGGTCTCGAGTGATTAATGTAAGTTGAAAGAACTCGTTTCGCAATCGAGCTAAAATAAATTTTTATAAATTAACCTGCCAATCGCAACTAAAGTCGCTTTTGCAAACAGCATAGAGCCAGGTCAAATGGCACAGAATGTGCTGTCTGATCAGGCTCTATGCTGTTTATTATTTGGAGAGTAGAGCTAAAAGACTCGTTTGATCATAGTGACACGGTGATTTGGATCTATGTTGTTTGCACATTCCATCCAATTTGTTCAGCAGATTAAAGGTTAAGAACTGCCATATTAACTAAAGTTAAAATTTGATATTTTAAAAAGACACAAAGAATGTACTATTTGCTAAACAGACGGATCTGTAGTCCGGTGGTAACATGCTGGGCTGGTAATCCAGGGATCGCAGGTTTGATCCCCCGTCTGACTCTAATAAAATTAACAGTCTTTCAGATGGGACATTAAGCCGATGGCTCGTGTCGGTGCTTTATACCATGCATGTAAAAGAACCAGAGGAGACTCTGGAATGGGTCTCAGTCTGTATCATTGCACTATCCTCCAAAAATTTAAAATGGCTAATTTCTTCAATAGGCGTCGCTCATATTGGCAACCGGTAGCGACGATAAATAAACGTAAAATGCACACTATTTGCTAAGAAAACTGTTATACAAATGTACACTCAAATTAGATTTGAAGGAACCTGAATAGGCCTCACCTCACACACAGAAACATAATTGATTACATGTACAATACTAGTACCAATGGAATACAGTCAAACCTGTGTTAACCAGTCAGCCAAAGGGAATCACAGAAAGTGGCTGCTTAACACAGGTGGCTGCTTAATAGAAGTGAAATGTATAATAAAACATCATATTGGGAATCTGGAAACTGGCTGCTTAACACATGTTGACTGCTTAATAGAGGTGACCACTAATACAGGTTTGACTGTATATACTAAGAAAGGCATACCAGATAAACAAAGTAACGAAATGAACAAGAGGTAGGAGCATGACAGAAATCCCTTGCTCATACATGTGCCACATTTACATTTTGGGCCAGGCCAGGTGCATACTGAAACAAAGTATTCTCACTCACTCCCCTCTCACCCACTCCCCTCTCACCCACTCCCCTCTCACTGCTCATTGTGTGGTAGGCTATACCTGCATCTGTGACAGCTATATTGCATGTTGAAACAAAGTATTCTCACCCACTCCCCTCTCACTGCTCATTGTGTATTAGGCTATACCTGCATCTGTGACAGCTATATTGCATGTTGGGATTATCAGTCAGTTACCATTTAAATTGTGTTGTTATATGTGCAGTTAATAGCTTTGTAAACATGTTTCTGCATGCATTCCATGTAATAGCTTTGTAAACATGTTTCTGCATGCATTCCATGTAATAGCTTTGTAAACATGTTTCTGCATGCCTTCCATGTAATAGCTTCGTAAACATGTTTCTTCATGCCTTCCATGTAATAGCTTCGTGAACATGTTTCTTCATGCCTTCCATGTAATAGCTTCGTAAACATGTTTCTGCATACCTTCCATGTAATAGCTTCGTAAACATGTTTCTGCATGCCTTCCATGTAATAGCTTCATGAACATGTTTCTGCATGCCTTCCATGTAATAGCTTTATGAACATGTTTCTGCATGCTTTCCATGTAATAGCTTTGTGAACATGTTTCTGCATGCATTCCATGTAATAGCTTTGTAAACATGTTTCTGCATGCTTTCCATGTAATAGCTTTGTGAACATGTTTCTGCATGCATTCCATGTAATAGCTTCGTAAACATGTTTCTGCATGCCTTCCATGTAATAGCTTCATGAACATGTTTCTGCATGCCTTCCATGTAATAGCTTTATGAACATGTTTCTGCATGCTTTCCATGTAATAGCTTTGTGAACATGTTTCTGCATGCATTCCATGTAATAGCTTTGTAAACATGTTTCTGCATGCTTTCCATGTAATAGCTTTGTGAACATGTTTCTGCATGCATTCCATGTAATAGCTTTGTAAACATGTTTCTGCATGCCTTCCATGTAATAGCTTCGTAAACATGTTTCTGCATGCCTTCCATGTAATAGCTTTGTAAACATGTTTCTGCATGCTTTCCATGTAATAGCTTTGTGAACATGTTTCTGCATGCATTCCATGTAATAGCTTTGTAAACATGTTTCTGCATGCTTTCCATGTAATAGCTTTGTGAACATGTTTCTGCATGCATTCCATGTAATAGCTTTGTAAACATGTTTCTGCATGCCTTCCATGTAATAGCTTCGTAAACATGTTTCTGCATGCCTTCCATGTAATAGCTTTGTGAACATGTTTCTGCATGCCTTCCATGTAATAGCTTCGTAAACATGTTTCTGCATGCCTTCCATGTAATAGCTTTGTAAACATGTTTCTGCATGCCTTCCATGTAATAGCTTCGTAAACATGTTTCTGCATGCCTTCCATGTAATAGCTTTGTAAACATGTTTCTGCATGCTTTCCATGTAATAGCTTTGTAAACATGTTTCTGCATGCCTTCCATGTAATAGCTTTGTAAACATGTTTCTGCATGCCTTCCATGTAATAGCTTCGTAAACATGTTTCTGCATGCCTTCCATGTAATAGCTTTGTAAACATGTTTCTGCATGCTTTCCATGTAATAGCTTTGTAAACATGTTTCTGCATGCCTTCCATGTAATAGCTTTGTAAACATGTTTCTGCATGCCTTCCATGTAATAGCTTTGTAAACATGTTTCTGCATGCCTTCCATGTAATAGCTTTGTAAACATGTTTCTGCATGCCTTCCATGTAATAGCTTTGTGAACATGTTTCTGCATGCCTTCCATGTAATAGCTTCGTAAACATGTTTCTGCATGCCTTCCATGTAATAGCTTTGTAAACATGTTTCTGCATGCTTTCCATGTAATAGCTTTGTAAACACGTTTGTTAATGCCTTCCATGTAATAGCTTTGTGAATATATTTCTCAATGCCTTCCACATTTAATAGCTTCATGAACATTTCTCAATGCCTTCCATGTAATAGCTTTGTGAATATGTTTCTCAATGCCTTCCACATTTAATAACTTCATGAACGTTTCTTAATGCCTTCCACATGTATTAAGCTGCAACAGGGGATTTTATTATCGAAATTTCATTTCTGACAACAGTTTTTTCCAACCATTCCAATAAATACATTCACTATGAGTCTTGTGTGCACATTTTATTCAGATGTGTATCGTAGCATGTATGGAACCACCAACCTCCAGGATACTCCTGTGCACAATTTCTAGAAAATTCATCATTATCTCTATCCTTGGTGGTGAAGGCCATTGTACTGTGACGCTTTGATAATTCATCACCAGCATCTCCAATGTAACCATCCACCTCCAGTTTGTAATTTGCTTTCTCATGACCAATCTTAAAACTGCTGTATGAAGCATGACTTCGATATCCAGAACTCTTCTCCAACTCAACTCTCAGTTCGTGTTCACCACTTTCTGTCATCATATGCAAATATTCGTTTCCGAGCCAAAACTCTCCATTCAAATCGCCAAATCCAAGTTTGTAATCATTCCAATCTCGATCAAAGTTCTCCATTCCATCCTGTCTTCGCTGGAATACTGTCCACCCTCCACCATCTGTTATCATGTCACAAAAAACAGAAATTGTAATCATTCTGGGTTTAGTTAAATGTATTTGATATTGTCCACTCTTGTCTGGTTTCGTTTCTGTTTTCCGAAGCCACAAGTATTTCCAAGCATGATCTAGGGTAAGATATTGTGTATTGTATTATTTTTGTAACTTTCTCTTTCAGGACTTCACTGCAAATTGCCTGTTCATCGTCATACTTTATTATTTTCTCTGAAATGTTTTGAGATAGTTCAATGTCTTGATCAAGTTTATTATCAATAGTATGCAGCTTTATTGACAAACTTTGCATGTCGGAATCCGTTTTTTGCATGTCTCTTATAACTTCAATTCTAAATTTATTCACTGATTCGACACTTGATTTCAAATCCATATCCAGTTCTTTCAGACTGTCTCCAACAGATTCATTGATTTCTTTGACATTGTTTTTAATTTCCTTTAACATGTCCATACTTGATGTCAAATCCGTAGTAGTCAATTCTGCTACATTGTTGTTGATTTCTTTAACTGCCTCTGCTGTCGTTTTCATTTCCTTTGTCATATCTATCAGACTATTATATATAGATTGATTGATTGATTTCATCAGACTTTTTACGCTCTCTGTGCCTTTTCTCGCATTCTCCGTGTTTTCATTGAAAGCTTTAGTAAAGTTCGCTATTATAATTTCCATCTTTTCATCACAGTTAGTGTTTTTTGTGATTGGTGGTATTTTGTATGATTGTTCTCTGAAGGTTCTCAGCATAGTCACAATGACTCCTAGATTGTCGTACATCTTCGATAAATCCTCTTTCCGTGCTTTGCTCTCCGTCACTGAATGAAACAAGAGAAAACATAACATAAGTATGTAAACTACTGTAATCTCCATTGTGCCTCTTGTCTTGTTGTTGAAACCATCTAGTTTCTGTTTGTGATAATCTGACAGCTCTACTGTATACAATCTATATAAAGAACTCAAGTGCGTTTTACTGTATGCCTTATTAATGTTACAGCTTGTAGAGTGAAACCCCTTGTAGAGAATATTACAGTGAAACCCCTCTAAACCACCGGACCATAGGTAAAGTTCGGTTTGGAGGTGCTTTCGGGGTTAGAGGGTTTTTTACCTGGGTAGATTTCTCCTAAATTAACATTTCAACTCTGCAGTCTTAGGAGGCTGGAGACATGTTATGTTGTTAACTCTTTGCATGCTGGGTAAGTAAAGGTTACAAATAGTTCACATAATCGTAGCAGATGACAATTCAGTAATTTGTTTTTCTTATTTATAGCCGTCTCCATGGCCTAGTGGTTAAGGCGTCTGCCTACAGAGAGGGGGGGGATCGAAGGTTCTAACCTTGTCAGGTGAGCTGCCAGCTAGTTAAATAATGGTTACCGATTGCCTACCAGCCTGACGCCTGGCCTACAAGCATAGGATTCTGGAAGTACTGATGTTCATAAAACAAGGTGTATCGTAAGTCAGTAATGTTTGGCACTTTCAATAGGGGTGACACTATGTAACCCATGTCATTTAGCCACTCGAGCAATAAATAATGATGGTGTATAATATATTCTGTAAACCCGCTGCAAGCATACAACCCAATAGTTTTCTTCCTATGGCCTGATAAACCCGCTGCAAGCATACAACCCAATAGTTTTCTTCCTATGGCCTGATAAACCCGCTGCAAGCATACAACCCAATAGTTTACTTCCTATGGCCTGATAAACCTGCTGCAAGCATACAACCCAATAGTTTACTTCCTATGGCCTGATAAACCTGCTGCAAGCATACAACCCAATAGTTTACTTCCTATGGCCTGATAAACCCGCTGCAAGCATACAACCAATAGTTTACTTCCTATGGCCTGATAAACCCGCTGCAAGCATACAACCCAATAGTTTACTTCCTATGGCCTGATAAACCCGCTGCAAGCATACAACCCAATAGTTTTCTTCCTATGGCCTGAAAAAATCACTGGTCTGCGTTATATCATAATTATGCAGTATGGTCCCATATGATTCTATTGTATTTTACTGTATTACTATTGTGTATATAGTATTATGGGTGAGTGATAGTGAGTGATGGTGAGTGATGGTCAAGTCAGGTGTGTGAATGATTCCTAACATAACTAATTATGTGCACTTCCTGCTAAATTGTTTGATTCCTAACATAACTAATTATGTGCACTTCCTGCTAAATTGTTTGATTCCTAACATAACTAATTATGTGCACTTCCTGCTAAATTGTTTAGAAGCTAACACATCATTTTCAATAGCCAAGAGGATAGGTCGTGAAACCTACCCATAATATCTTAGCTTCAGAAAATGAAACTGATTACAGTAGATTTATATGACTTAAGTGATACAGAGACTCCAGCTCTCATTGGATTGATAGAAGGAACTTCGTGTTGGGTAATATTGACCAGGTGAGGTAGTAAACAAACACTTTTTATAGCTGATCACTCTTGAAATATGTCACGGAATTTCATTAAAATTGTCTCGTTACGACACAATTCTAATGAAATTCAAAGACAAATTTGACTATTACTTTCACCTTTACCTTGCAAAGTGTTAACCCATTTCATTCTGGATACATTTAAAGGTTTTTGCAAACAACATAGATCCAGATCAGCCGCAGCGTGACGCTGCGTGCTGATCAGGATCTATGTTGTTTGCTACATAGCCAAGTGTCTTGGCAAGATCATCTGAATAGCAAACAGCATAGAGCCTGATCAGACAGAACGTTCCATGATGGCTGATCTGGCTCTATGTTCTTTGCAAATACTGTTCTATCTATCTTCCGCTAATGTCGAACCCCTCACGGGGACGTAGACATGTTGCGTCAAAAACCGCAAAGAAGTTAAAAGTATAATTTAAGAAGGTAATGAAAATAAGTTGTGTTAAAAGTTTAAAAGCAGCTGCGCAGAACAACTAGGGACTGGCATGATCAATATGGCAAACTGTCGTATTGAATTGCTCTATGGTAGGGAGATGGACAATGTCAGAAGTGAGGTGGTTCCAATGGTAGATTGTTCTTGGAAAAAAGGAAAATTGTAGTAGTCTGTAGTTGCTGTAATTAACCTATAGCTTAAGGAATGGCAATGGCGAGCAGGATGGGAGAGGGGAACTAGGTAATTTTCAATGGGAATAGCAACACGATCATTATTAATTTTATACCTATTGTCAATACGCCATTGATCTAGTCTGCGTAGATTTAGGGAATGTGTAACACTAGAGGTACGATTGAAGTCAGCCTTTATCCAACGGGCTGCTTTTCGCTGGACACCTTCAATTTGGTCTATCAATGTTTGGGTATGGGGCGATCAGATCTCGGAGCCATATTCAAGCTGGGGTATCACTAGTGTCTGGTAAGCCATGGACTTAAGGGATTCAGATTTGACCTGGAGGTATCTACGTAGAAATCCTAATGTTTGGTTTGCTTTCTTTGTTGACCTTTTTATGTAAGTGTCCCACGACAGGTTGTTTGAGATATCCACGCCAAGGTATTTGGCTGAGGTGACTGACTCAAGACTCCATGGAGTTTATATATGTTTGAATGGTATCCAGAATGAAATGGGTTAATAGTTTGGCAGTTGTAAAGAACTGATTAATTTTCAGTGTAAAATACATTATTCTGATAATAGCAGAAAGTTTAATAGAATTTTCATGTAGTCAGTTTCATATTTGATTAAGTTACTGTTCGGTTCACTAGGACAAGTTACAGTTGAAAAAAATCTGTTCGGTATTCGGAAAAGCGAGGTTCTGGTTTACAGACAGGGTTCCCTCTGTCTGAATGTTTGTCTGCGCCACTTCTGTCGCCAATAGAAAAACACTGGAGCCAATTTAAAAATCTTGGAGCCAGCTAAGAGCCAAATAGTTCACAAATAAATAATATTTCTTTCAAGCATGTATTTGACACATGTGCCAACAATTTTTTTTTTAAATGTTACGCCAAAAAATTCACAAAATTTAACGCCAATATTTATTTGTATTTTGTTGCAATTGGCGCCATTGGCGACCGACAGTGGGAACCCTGTCAGAGGTTGTGTTACAATGAACAAAGTAGGGAAAAATTCACGACCAAGAACTTTGTTCGGTTCTGAGGGAATTCCAGTGTAGAGGGGTTTCCGGTTTTGATGGGTTTCAGTGTACTTATTAGTTTAATGAATATACAAGTCAGAGTTTACCATTAGTGTTGTGTACCCTGTAACCCCTCCACCACTGCACACCTGGGCTAGGTCACAGACTACTATTACTACTACTATTATTTGTTTTCATACAAAATGTTGTCCAGTAACATACACTGGCCCATACACTCCTATTCAAATGTTGTATTTAATAGTCATACTGTGCATTTTAACCATATTTTGTTGAAATTTATTAATGAACACCAATTATGTACGCAATCGCGCGCTTTCTCACTTCTCCCACAATTTCTGGCCTCAAGGTTATAAAACTTTTCTCCTATCTCAAACTCGAGCAGGGATCATTCTAGAGGGCGATGTAGGCGAAATTGTCACCCTAGGGACCCTGACTTCGCCCTCTGGGGCACTTCTCCCTAAAAAAAAAATTGTCTCGTAAGATGCACTGGCCCATTATAAAGCACTCCTACCGGTATTCAAATGTTGTATTTAATGGTTGTACTGTGCATTGTAACCCTATTTTGCAGAAGTGTATTATGGAACACCATTTAAGGAAGCGATCACACACTTTCTCACTTCTCCCAAAAATTCTGATCTAGAATGAACCCTGCTCGAATCTCAAGCTTCTGATGGGTTCAGCTGGCAGGTAAAACTCAGAATCAACCAATCAAACCATTTGAGCTTGAGTTTGAGATTTGAGAAAAGTGTTATAACCTCTGGCACTGGTGAATGTTGCTGATCATATCCTACCATACTCCATATTGTTACAGGTTGTAGCGACTGATGGGAAGATATACTTCAGTGTGGACAATGGTTCGGACAACCTGTATACGAAGCTTATGTCATTGAAAACAGTGGAGAGACTGTTTGTTCAGGTTCTTCATGAAAACGTTGAGAAGTTAGGTAAGTACTGTGCTTAGATCTAACAACAACAACATGTGTTGCATTAAACATCAACTCGCATGTGACACGGCATGTGACACAGCACCTAATCTTCATAAGTGAAGGAGTGCTGTATACACGAAGAAGAAACATCAACTCGCATGTGGAAGTCGTGATAACGCAGTTTGCAGTTTGCTTCTGTTGCGAAAGGCATTGTGTTCTTGTCCAGCTGTAGCAGTTACGATTGTGCCCTTTGGCTCTTTCCACATTGCCTCTTCTCTCTCTTATCATTGTGATATATTACAACATGAATGGGGTCTCGAGAGCATTTAAAACTAACGATGAAAGAACTTGCTTCTCAATCGAGCTAAATAAATTTGTATCAACTAAATCAACTGATGTTTATAACATGCATGTACCATTATTTACATACATGTACCTGAGAGTAAGTGAAAACATGGTTTATAATAACATGAAGTATTTCAGAGAAGCTTGTGTGTATGAACATGAAAAACATGGTTTATAATAACATGAAGTATTTTCAGAGAAGCTTGTGTGTATGAACATGAAAAACATGGTTTATAATAACATGACGTATTTTCAGAGAAGCTTGTGTGTATGAACCGGAAAAACATGGTTTATAATAACATGAAGTATTTTCAGAGAAGCTTGTGTGTATGAACATGAAAAACATGGTTTATAATAACATGAAGTATTTCAGAGAAGCTTGTGTGTATGAACGGGAAAAAATAATATGGAAGACAATATGTTATATTTCGGGTTTTACGCCTGCATCAGCACCATTTTGGGCTATATCGCCAGTGGGAATATGGAAGACAAACAAATAGAATAGTAAAGTAGATCTATAATGAATAGATATCAGTACTGTAGTGAGAGGAAAATTTCAACTGAGGCAATATAGGGGGTACGGGGGCATGTTACCCCTTAAAATTGTTGGGGCATAGAAGCGATTTCCAGAGTGGGTTGCTGTACACTACTACCCTGATCTATTGCTCACTGTTTCAGATAGGAGAGGGTTGTTGTACACTACTAACCCGATCTATTGCTCACTGTTTCATATAGGAGAGGGTTGCTGTACACTACTAACCCGATCTATTGCTCACTGTTTCATATAGGAGAGGGTTGCTGTACACTACTAACCTGATCTATTGCTCACTGTTTCATATAGGAGTGGGTTGCTGTACACTACTAACCCGATCTATTGCTCACTGTTTCAGATAGGAGAGGGTTGCTGTACACTACTACCTCGATCTATTGCTCACTGTTTCATATAGGAGAGGGTTGCTGTACACTACTACTCCGGTCTATTGCTCACTGTTTCAGATAGGAGAGGGTTGCTGTACACTACTACCCTGATCTATTGCTCACTGTTTCATATAGGAGATGGTTGCTGTACACTACTACCCCGATCTATTGCTCACTGCTTCATATAGGAGAGGGTTGCTGTACACTACTACCCTGATCTATCGCTCACTGTTTCATATAGGAGATGGTTGCTGTACACTACTAACCTGATCTATTGCTCACTGTTTCATATAGGAGAGGGTTGCTGTACACTACTAACCTGATCTATTGCTCACTGTTTCATATAGGAGAGGGTTGCTGTACACTACTACTCCGGTCTATTGCTCACTGTTTCATATAGGAGAGGGTTGCTGTACACTACTACCCTGATCTATCGCTCACTGTTTCATATAGGAGATGGTTGCTGTACACTACTAACCTGATCTATTGCTCACTGTTTCATATAGGAGAGGGTTGCTGTACACTACTACTCTGGTCTATTGCTCACTGTTTCATATAGGAGAGGGTTGCTGTACACTACTAACCTGATCTATTGCTCACTGTTTCATATAGGAGTGGGTTGCTGTACACTACTAACCTGATCTATTGCTCACTGTTTCATATAGGAGTGGGTTGCTGTACACTACTACCTCGATCTATTGCTCACTGTTTCAGATAGGAGAGGGTTGCTGTACACTACTACCTCGATCTATTGCTCACTGTTTCATATAGGAGAGGGTTGCTGTACACTACTACTCTGGTCTATTGCTCACTGTTTCATATAGGAGAGGGTTGCTGTACACTACTAACCTGATCTATTGCTCACTGTTTCATATAGGAGTGGGTTGCTGTACACTACTAACCTGATCTATTGCTCACTGTTTCATATAGGAGTGGGTTGCTGTACACTACTACCTCGATCTATTGCTCACTGTTTCAGATAGGAGAGGGTTGCTGTACACTACTACCTCGATCTATTGCTCACTGTTTCATATAGGAGAGGGTTGCTGTACACTACTACTCTGGTCTATTGCTCACTGTTTCATATAGGAGAGGGTTGCTGTACACTACTAACCTGATCTATTGCTCACTGTTTCATATAGGAGTGAGTTGCTGTACACTACTAACCTGATCTATTGCTCACTGTTTCATATAGGAGAGGGTTGCTGTACACTACTAACCTGATCTATTGCTCACTGTTTCATATAGGAGAGGGTTGCTGTACACTACTACTCCGGTCTATTGCTCACTGTTTCATATAGGAGTGGGTTGCTGTACACTACTAACCTGATCTATTGCTCACTGTTTCAGATAGGAGAGGGTTGCTCACTCTGCTACATACTAAACTCCAACACAGAGCATTGTGGGATGACAGCATTTCTACATTAAAATGTCTGGAAGAGTCTGCGGTACCCAATGCTAACAACCTGGAAGAGTCTGCAGTACCCAATGCTAACAACCTGGAAGAGTCTGCAGTACCCAATGCTAACAACCTGGAAGAGTCTGCAGTACCCAATGCTAACAACCTGGAAGAGTCTGCGGTACCCAATGCTAACAACTTGCTGGAGACTTTTTGCCCTGTAAGAAAGAAACGAAAATTAGAACACGATTGGAATGTGACATTTCGCGTGTCGTGTCGATTCTCCGGAGCTGCTAGAAGGCAGTTGCATATTCAGGTACTTCTATCATGTCATGATTAAAATCTTTTTATGCGTTTGTTTTCTTCAATTAGAAAAAGAATACATGTACTATAATTCATATGCAAATTTATCCTTGTGTTAGCTTTAAGGTTGTAAAACAACAAATGAATTGCCTATTAAATACATAGTAAAAAGTAAAAACATGCAGTCTGTTCAGTTATATTTCCAATCTTTCATTTCTTCTGATACCACATCCACTGTGAAGAGGTATTCAAATCAACCTGGAACACAGCAAGAATATTCAAAATATAATGTTCAACATAGCCAGTACTCGCCTGTGAATTCCTCCGCCAAATAATACGGTATACCAACCGTCAGTTTGCAATGGCCTGCATTCTTATACCACATATTTTCTATACATCAACTAGTCTGAAGTCTTCTCAAGTCACATAATTTCTCAAAAAACACAACAACTATACACTGCCTGTCATGAAAATGCATTTTACTAAAAAGAAAAATGAACTATATGAGTTATTGGGTCTACATTCAAGTGAACCGCGGATGCACTTCTGCCTATTTACGTATATATAACCTTTAGGAAACCATCATTTACAGAGGTATTGGTGATTTTGTTAAAAAAAATACCCATAAAGGGAATGGTCATTTCACAAAAGCAGGTTCGCTTCCTTTTTAGCATAATAATTTCTTTATCTAAATATGAAAATACAGTCAAACCTGTGTTAGTGGTCACCTCTATTAAGCAGCCAACCTGTATTAAGCAGCCAGTTTTCATATTCCCATTATGTTGTTTTATTATACATTTTACCTCTATTAAGCAGCCACCTGTGGTAAGCAGCCACTTTCTGAGAATCCCTTGGCTGGCTGCTTAAGACAGGTTTGACTGTATAAGACAATAACACAATGTCTAATTAGCCACTCCTTACAATATCTCCGTGTTCAGCACATTCTTAGTAAACACATAATGGGCTTTAATGAGATTTCATTGTGAAATACGGAGACAACCTCATAATTGAGTGATTGTGAGTTGGAACTGTTAACTTATGTGTCTGAGAATGTGTACACCTCGTAATTGTGTGTTGGAACTGTTAACTTATGTGTCTGAGAATGTGTACACCTCGTAATTGTGTGTTGGAACTGTTAACTTATGTGTCTGAGAATGTGTACACCTCGTAATTGTGAGTTGGAACTGTTAACCTATGGGTCTGAGAATGTGTACACCGTGTAATTGAGAGTTGGAACTGTTAACCTATGGGTCTGAGAATGTGTACACCGCGTAATTGAGAGTTGGAACTGTTAACCTATGGATCTGAGAATGTGTACACCTCGTAATTGTGAGTTGGAACTGTTAACCTATGGGTCTGAGAATGTGTGCAATAAATGGAACATTTTTTATTAACCTATTGCAAAGTTAGACTGGTTCCCACCGGGCCATATAAATTTAACATTGGTCATATAACTTTAACCTCGGCCATAATTTTATCTTTGGCCATATAACTTACCTTGGCCATAACTTTAACCATCGCCATATAACTTTAACCACCACGGCCATATACCTTTAATCTTGGCCATATAACTCTAATCCTGGTCATATAATTTTAACCGTGGCCATATACCGTTAACATCGGCCATATAACTTTAATCTTGGCCATATAACTTTAACTTTGGCCATATAACTTTAACCGTGGCCATATAACTTTAACCGCGGCCATATACCTTTAACCTCGGCCATGTAACTTTAACCATGGCCATATACCTTTAACCTTGGCCATATAACTCTAACCCTGGTCATATAATTTTAACCGTGGCCATATACCGTTAACATCGGCCATATAACTTTAATCTCGGCCATATAACTTTAACTTTGGCCATATAACTTTAACCGTGGCCATATAACTTTAACCGCGGCCATATACCTTTAACCTTGGCCATATAACTTTAACCTCGGCCATGTAACTTTAACCTCAGCCATATAACTTTTAACCTTGGCCATATAACTTTAACCTCGGTCATATAACTTTAACCTCGGTCATATACCTTTAACCCTGGCCATATAACTTTAACCTCGGTCATATAACTTTAACCTCAGCCATATACCTTTAACATCAGCCATATAACTTTTAACCTTGGCCATATACCTTTAACCTTGGCCATATACCTTTAACCTTGGCCATATACCGTTAACCTTGACCGCATAGCTTTAACCTTGACTACATAACATGCAAATTATTTAAAATTCAAACATTTCACAGGCAAACTCAACTTATTTTTGTGCGGGAAATGGTTTCAGATTGCAGGGATTGACGTTCTAGGGAATCTTTTTGCCCAGATGAGCATCCCCCTAGTTGTGTTGCTAACGTCCTGATGTTTAATGGGAAGCAGAGTTAAATGTTCACAGAAATTATTTATTTTCAGAGAACATCGCAGCAAATGGGTGTTTTTAAAATTTATTTTCAGAGAACATCGTAGCAAATGTGTTTTTTTATTTATTTTCAGAGAACATCGCAGCAAATGGGTGTTTTTTAAATTTATTTTCAGAGAACATAGCAGCAAATGTGTGTGTTTTTATTTATTTTCAGAGAACATCGCAGCAAATGGGTGTTTTTAAAATTTATTTTCAGAGAACATCGTAGCAAATGTGTTTTTTTATTTATTTTCAGAGAACATCGCAGCAAATGGGTGTTTTTTAAATTTATTTTCAGAGAACATAGCAGCAAATGTGTGTGTTTTTATTTATTTTCAGAGAACATCGCAGCAAATGGGTGTTTTTAAAATTTATTTTCAGAGAACATCGCAGCAAATGTATGTTTTTTTATTTATTTTCAGAGAACATCGCAGCAAATGGGTGTTTTTTATTTATTTTCAGAGAACATCGCAGCAAATGGGTGTTTTTTAATTTATTTTCAGAGAACATCGCAGCAAATGGGTGTTTTTTAAAATTTATTTTCAGAGAACATCGCAGCAAATGGGTGTTTTAATAAGTAAGCTTCTTGGATGGAAAATAGACCTTAAACATCCAAGATATGAGATAAATATTTACCTGAGTGATGACACATTCGCGGTTGGAATACCAGTAACGCGCGTTCCATTGTCGAAGAGAACGTACATACGGCATCATGGCCTGAGGAGCCCTATTGCTTGGATCATGGCAGACTTGCTGGACATTCAACCTGGTCACATAGTATTGGATCCAATGTGCGGTGTGGCCACTATCCTGATGGAAGCCTCTCACCTATGCCAGGTTAGTTTTATCATCAGATCTATTTATAGCATGTGACGAGTGGTTACGGTCGGTGACTTGTATGCCACTGTAATGTATCATCACTGATGGTCACGGGTTAGAACCCCGCTCAGGCCGTGTTTGGGCAGGCTCAAACAGTAAACCAGTACTTGAACCAGTAACTGCCAACTTTTTCATATAAATGAGACACGGCCTGAGCGGGGCTCTAACCCATGACCTAACAGGTAAACTGCTCACCGGTGATATAGCCCAAAATGGTGCTGATGCAGGCGTCAAATCCAAACAAACACACTTTATAGCATGTGTACTGTTAAACCCTTAACAGACGGATCTGTAGTCCAGTGGTAACACGCTGGACTGGTAATCCAGGGATCGCAGGTTCGATCCCCCGTCTGACCCTAATAAAATTAACAGTCTTTCAGATGGGACGTTAAACCGAGGTCTCGTGTCGGTGCCTTACACCGTGCACGTAAAAGAACCAGAGGAGACGCTGGAATGGGTCTCTATCTGTATCATGCACTATCCTCCAAAATCTAAAATAACTAATCTCTTCAGGAGGCGTCGCTCATATGGGCAACCGGTAGCGACGATAAATAAACGTAAACACACACACTGTTAAAGCAGACATCCAAGGAGGTGAGGAAATGCGGCTGTTTAATACATGTTCAATGGTGAGCCAATCAACATACTGGGAGTTGAATAATATAAGGTGACTTCTCTAATTGAGGTGACTGCTAACACAGGTTATACGGTATCCAATATGTAATTGAAGTTGTGTAAAATAGTTTTATTGAAGCCATATTTAAGTTAGAATAACCAATATTACTTACAAGCATGGCACAAATTGTATGTTTACTTAGAAACATGTACAGGGTGTGTATTGCTGTGACATGTACAGTGCGTGTATTACTGTGACATGTACAGGGTGTGTATTGCTGTGACATGTACAGTGTGTATATTACTGTGACATGTACAGGGTGTGTATTGCTGTGACATGTACAGTGTGTATATTACTGTGACATGTACAGGGTGTGTATTGCTGTGACATGTACAGTGTGTATATTACTGTGACATGTACAGTGTGTGTATTGCTGTGACATGTACAGGGTGTGTATTGCTGTGACATGTACAGTGCGTGTATTGCTGTGACATGTACAGTGTGTATATTACTGTGACATGTACAGGGTGTGTATTGCTGTGACATGTACAGTGTGTATATTACTGTGACATGTACAGTGTGTATATTGCTGTGACATGTACAGTGTGTATATTACTGTGACATGTACAGTGTGTATATTACTGTGACATGTATGGGGTGTATATTTCTATGACATGTACAGGGTGTGTATTGCTGTGACATGTACAGTGTGTATATTACTGTGACATGTACAGTGTGTATATTACTGTGACATGTACAGTGTGTATATTACTGTGACATGTACAGTGTGTATATTACTGTGACATGTATGGGGTGTATATTTCTATGACATGTACAGGGTGTGTATTGCTGTGACATGTACAGTATGTATATTACTGTGACATGTACAGTGTGTATATTACTGTGACATGTACAGTGTGTATATTACTGTGACATGTACAGTGTGTATATTACTGTGACATGTACATGGTGTATATTACTGTGACATGTACAGGGTGTGTATTGCTGTGACATGTACAGTGTGTATATTACTGTGACATGTACAGTGTGTATATTACTGTGACATGTACAGTGTGTATATTACTGTGACATGTATGGGGTGTGTATTTCTATGACATGTACAGGGTGTGTATTGCTGTGACATGTACAGTGTGTATATTACTGTGACATGTACAGTGTGTATATTATTGTGACATGTACAGTGTGTATATTACTGTGACATGTACAGTGTGTATATTACTGTGACATGTACAGTGTGCATATTACTGTGACATGTACAGGGTGTATATTGCTGTGACATGTACAGGGTGTATATTGCTGTGACATGTACAGGGTGTGTATTGCTGTGACATGTACAGGGTGTGTATTGCTATGACATGTACAGGGTGTGTATTGCTATGTATCAGCGTTGTTTCAGTGTGCTGTGTATATTGGTATGGACAGGGATATAGCACAGCTGGACCGTGCTACTGAGAATATAGTTTACAACAGCAGGTGTAACTTTACCACGCTGGTGCAGGGTGATACGCGGCATATTTCACTACCTGACAACAGTATTGATGGAGCGGTAACAGATGCGCCCTTTGGTCAGAACCACACCGTCTCCGGAGATCTACACCAGTTCTATATCCAGTTGTTGTCGGAGATATCAAGGCAAGTTATTTTATGAGACCTTTCCAAGGGGCTTACAGATGTGCCTTTGGTCAGAACCACACCGTCTCCGGAGATCTACACCAGTTCTATATCCAGTTGTTGTCGGAGATTAGTCTGGGAACAGGCGTTGATATATTTTGCCTGGTCAGTCAAATAAATATATTTTAACACCTAGACCATTAATTGGGCCGTATTGAGTTTCTGATAATAGCCTGGGAACAGGCGTCGATATATTTTGCCTGGTCAGTCAAATAAATATATTTTAACACCAAGACCATTAATTGGGCCGTATTGAGTTTCTGATAATATCAACATTTTGCCAGAAGTTAAATAGTGAAAAATCGACAGACTGGAACCCAGGCAAGTTGTGGTAACATTAATAGACGTTTCTTTTGAATTAATGGAACAGTGCCATTACTAAAGGCAGAATGCAACATAGGAATGTGTGCGATTTATGACGTAAAACAACAACTTTTTATTGATGTAAGGCACTAGTATATTGAACATATAGATGTAACACTAGTAATTGTCTGTTTCAGAATTGTTAAACCAGGATGTAAAATAGTACTGCTTGCAAGCTACAACATGATAGACTTCCTGAAACACATTTGTCGTAGAACCGATACATGTGCATGTAGTTCTAGAAATGAATCATTTCCAGAAGTAGCAAGCAGTGTTGGAGAGGACATCGTAAACAGTAGCAAGAATGTTGGAGAGGACATCGTGAACAGTAGCAAGAATGTTGGAGAGGACATCGTGAACAGTAGCAAGAATGTTGGAGAGGACATTGTGAACAGTAGCAAGAATGTTGGAGAGGACATTGTGAACAGTAGCAAGAATGTTGGAGAGGACATTGTGAACAGTAGCAAGAATGTTGGAGAGGACATTGTGAACAGTAGCAAGAATGTTGGAGAGGACATTGTGAACAGTAGCAAGAATGTTGGAGAGGACATTGTGAACAGTAGCAAGAATGTTGGAGAGGACATTGTGAACAGTAGCAAGAATGTTGGAGAGGACATTGTGAACAGTAGCAAGAATGTTGGAGAGGACATTGTGAACAGTAGCAAGAATGTTGGAGAGGACATTGTGAACAGTAGCAAGAATGTTGGAGAGGACATTGTGAACAGTAGCAAGAATGTTGGAGAGGACATTGTGAACAGTAGCAAGAATGTTGGAGAGGACATTGTGAACAGTAGCAAGAATGTTGGAGAGGATATTGTGAACAGTAGTGAGAATGTTGGAGAGGACATTGTGAACAGTAGCAAGAATGTTGGAGAGGACATTGTGAACAGTAGCAAGAATGTTGGAGAGGACATCGTGAACAGTAGCAAAAATGTTGGAGAGGACATTGTGAACAGTAGCAAAAATGAGAAGCCAATATATTGGGAACAGCATTCTTGTGACACAGATTCTAAGGATGCGTGCAGTGACTTCCATGACAAGGATCAATGTATCCGACGCTCAGAAAGCAAGAGTGAAGATTCTAAGTGGAGGTCCTTATTTAATAGTTTGCCTTTGATGTTATGTGCAACTTACAATGTTAAGCTTGGGGATACAGATGGATGTATATTTGTGCTACAAACTTGTTAACATTTTATAGCCACAATATCATTGTGCTAAGCTGCTACTATTGCTAGATGTCTCTCATGAATTGCATAACATAACCCATTACTCCACATAGATCAGGGTTCCCGCTGTCGGTCGCCAATGGCAACAAAAACAAATGCTGGTGCTATATATTGTGAATTGGCGAAAATATTTGGCATAATGTTTTTTTATATATTTTTTGTTTGTGTCAAATACATGGGTGGCTTCAAATATGCATCTGTGAACTATGTAGCTCTTTAAATTGGCTTCATTTTTTTTCAATTGGCGACAGAAGTGGCGCAGATAACAATTCAGACAGATGGAACCCTGATAGATTCCATTCCACACATTTATCCACATATAGTTACTGTTGCATGCCATTTTCTCTTCCCAGATACAATCTACAGTCTACATCCAGTCTATAGTCTACATCCGTTATGTCGAATTCCGTCGGACCGAACAAAGTACTTCGACATAACCGAAGTTTGACTTAAGGAAATTTGATATAAACGGAGCCAGTTATATGTACAATGATAGTGTCTGAAACGGGACTTTGATCCGACTTCGAGATAACCGGAGAATTCGACATAACCGACTTTGACATAACGGTTGTAGACTGTACATTGAATATTGATTATTGAGTATGTAGTACAGTGTGCCTATTGCTTATCAGCAGAAGGAAGATGAAATGAGTAATTGATGTAACAGGTTAATCTGATACTTGGTATACATATTGTTTACTTTAACCTCATTAAAACTTAAAGCGACATTACATCACGAAAAGCAAATCAAATGCATTTTCTTCACGTATAAATACATTGCTACTACAAATTCTTCTGAATACAGTGAACGCTAACATTTAAGAATCAATTTAACAGTGTTTTTGTGGTATACAAACTTTCAGACGTGAAAGTAGGATTTCATATAACAATTATCCATGCTCCTGCATTGACGTTTGTTGTCATTGAAGTCAATATTAAAAATGCGATACTTTCGTTTAGAGATAATTTAATTAAGATTAGTCTACAATAAATATGCATAGGCACACATATCACGGTAAATATGTACCATACCTCGTGTTATTCAGGTTAAACGCGTTGTATTACGCATGAATGTCGACCCTATTTACATTATTTTGTTATGTCAACAAACCGCTAAAAGACGTTTATTTATTTGTTGAAATACTCAGTTTTTGAGGCAAATATTTGGAGAGAAAAAGTATACCATACATGTACAATAGGAAATTACATTCTGCAGACATTTGTGTTTTCACAGATGTAGTATCACTATAACTTTCTGTTTACCACTCTCTTTAGCATAATACAGCTTTAAGCCAAACATAACATGACGACTTAGCATTGGACATCCTTAAATAATGGAAGGATATTTTGTATTGCAACTGTCCAGAGCGATATTTCCTAATAGCTCTTGTGATAACAAAACTGCAAAAATGATATAAACATACATACATCAATCTACGTGGACCTTCTATTACATACTATGTATGTAAAAAGTATATACTTAACTTACATTATCATGCATTCTGGTAGGAGGCTTCTTTTTTCACATAAATTGTTGAAATACCTAAAAACAGCTATAACATGAGTTTGAAAATTTGCACGTTTAATGTTAGGGGATTAGGGAATATTTTAAAGCGAAAACAAATTTTTGCATGGTTGAAAGACAAGAATTTTGATATTTGTATTTTACAAGAAACACATTACAATCCAAATGATGCTAAAAAATGGAAAGACGACTGGGGTACGGAAGCATATTTTAGTGGCAACAAAAGCAACAGCGCAGGCGTATGCATTCTAGTGGCCGAACAACTCAATCTTAAATCTATAAAGTACACTGAAATAATATGTGGAAGGCTAATAGCAATGGAATTTGAATACCACGATGAATCTTTTCTTATGATGAATATGTATGATCCAAACAAAGATGAAACAATATTTTTTGAAAAATTAAACCAGTTTCTAAAGGAAAACGAAGAAAAAAATCTAATAATTGGAGGCGATTATAATGTAGTTCTGGACCCAGCTATTGATAAGAAAAACGTACAGAAAAACACACATACAAAATGTAGAAATAAATTACAGTCAATAATAAACCAATTTCAACTAGTAGATGCATGGCGAGTACTTAATAAGGAGAAATCACAATTTACTTGGCATTCAAACGATAAACCTCCTATATTTTGTAGACTAGATCTGTTTTTAATATCTGATAACCTTTTAAATAAAACTACCAATTGTAAAATTAAAGTAGGTATAAAGTCAGACCATTCTATCGTAATTATAAATCTCAATATATCTAATCAACCAAAAGGAAGAGGATATTTCAAATTAAATAATAGTCTTATCCTTCAGAAAGATTACCAAGAAATAATAAGGAAAATTATTATTGAAACTGCCAATATCAATAAAGGAGCTAATCCAAATACAATTTGGGAAGTTATTAAAGGTAACATACGAAATGAAACAATCAAATATGCATCGAAACAGAAAAAGGAAGAAACTAAAAGTGAAAATGAAATAAAAAATCATATAAATGAAATAGAAAATGAAATATCGAAAGAAACTGAAGAAAATAAATTACATAAGCTTAAGACAACATTTGATACTTTAAAAAAAAACCTAGACAATATATATGAACATAGACTAAATGGAATAATTATACGATCAAAGGCCTCACAAGTTGAATTTGGTGAAAAAAACAGTAAATTATTTGCAAACCTAGAAAAACGAAACTCACAAAAAAAGTTATGTCGCAGCTAATTGTCAACGGAATTATTATAAATAATCAACTGGAAATTATAGAGAAACAAAAGCAATTTTTTGAAAAATCATACAGATATGTAGACCAACAACCATCTTATTACAACTTCATGGACATAAATATGAATATTTTGGATGAAGAAGAAACACTAATAAGTAAAGGTGATACTATTAAAGAAGATGAATGTGCTATAGCGCTAAAAAGCATGAACAATAATAAAAGTCCTGGCTCGGACGGTCTGACTGCAGAATTTTTCAAGATATTCTGGAATGATCTTAAGCAATATTACATAAACTCAATTAACTTCAAACCTACAACTTACAGAACTTCAAAAACAAGGAATAATTACAATGTTGCCAAAAGGCAATAAAGATACAAAATACATAGAAAACTGGAGACCAATTAGTTTATTGAACATCGATTACAAAATTGCTGCTAAAGTTATTGCAAACCGAATTAAAAAAGTACTTCCAAAAATTATTCATCAATCTCAAACAGGATTTGTGAAAGGCCGCTATATAGGTGAAAATATTCGTCTAATTATAGAACTTCTTGAACAATTAGAGAATAAACCGGACGAATCAATATTATTCTTCTCAGATTTTGAAAAAGCTTTTGATAGCTTAAATCATGACTTCTTATTCGACACTCTAAAACACTTTAACTTTGATGACACATTAATACAATGGATCAAACTTTTTTGCGAGGATGCTAAGAGCTGTGTCATTAGTAATGGCCATATGTCCAATTTTTTCAGCATTAAAAAGGGCGTACGTCAAGGATGTCCTTTATCGCCGTATTTATTCATTATATGCATCGAATTATTGTCTAACTGTATTACTAATAATAAGGATGTAAAAGGTATAAAGATTAATAACTTGGAAATAAAAAATGTTCTTTTTGCAGACGAAACTACCTTTGTTACGGATGGCTCGAGAAAATCATTTCAAACACTTATCATTTGAAACACTTATTCTGGACAATTACAGCTATATTTCTGGTCTAAAATTAAACAATAAAAAATGCACAGCTCTAAGAGCTGGTTCATTAAAAGAAACAGACATACAATTTCTAAAAGATAAAAAGTTCACCTGGACATCAGAAAGTGCACATTCTTTAGGAATAACATTTTATACAGAAACACGATATTGTTACACAAAAAACATAGAATCGAAAATCAGGGATTTTGAAAACTGTTTGAAGCAATGGCATCATCGTAAACTAACGTTACTGGGAAAGGTCACTGTAATTAAATCGTTTGCACTCCCAAAATTAATCTACCCTATGTCAATGTTGCCAAATTTACACAAGTCTGAAATTAAACATATAGAAAAAGTAACGCACACATTCCTTTGGGACGGAAAACCGGATAAGATTAAAAGAGAAACACTCAAACAAGACTACTGTAAAGGGGGACTTAAAATGATCGATTTTGAAAAGTTTATGCACGCCACAAAAGGCAGTTGGGTACAACGTTTATTAGAAACTAATAACAGATCGTTTATAAAGCAGATATACAGTTCACAACTACTGTCTTTCGGGGGAAATTTAATCTTTGAATGTAATATAAATAAAAATGATGTCAAAAATAAACTTAAAGGGAAACCATTTTTGACAGATATCATACTGTCATGGAATGAGATAAAACTTGTAAGCAACCAAGCAAACACGAACAAAGAAATATTATGGAATAATCGTTTAATTCAAAATAATAATAACACATTTTACTATAAAACATGGTACAACAAGGGAATTAAATATCTAGAACACTTATATGATTTCGTTAAAAATACATTCTACTCGTTTACGGACCTAACAAGCATATATGATATACATATAAATGATTTTCTTAAATATAATTCACTAATAGCAAGCATACCTAACCATTTCAAAATTAAAATATCTCTGGAACAAGTATACGTCGAACCTCAACATGCAAGAACACTAAATGAATTCATAAACAAACTGAGAGTAAACAAATCCCTATATCAGTTCCAATTGAAACATGAGGCAACTAGTCCAGTAACATCGCATAGTAAATGGGAAACAATCATATCAAACAGTACATTTAATTGGACAACTATTTACAGCAACACATTTACATCTACTATTGACACAAAACTTAGGAACTTTCAGTTCAAATTTCTACATAGAGCGATTCCAACAAACAAGTTATTAATGAAACAACATATAGTAAATTGCAATCTATGTGACTTTTGTTCTATGTATACCGAAAGCATAGAGCATTTGTTTTGGGAGTGCTTGCCAATCCAAACATTTTGGAATGATTTGTGTAACTATTTCAAGCAACAAGGATTTGATTTCTGTATAAATTATGAATTAGTTTGTTTCTTACACACAGGCAAGACAAATCACGCTGATGCCAAAAACTTTATATTGCTCTTAGCAAAGTATTATATCTTCATAAATAAGTTTAGAAAAACGTTACCAAATTTACCAGTCTTTAAAAAGTACTTAAAGAGTAGAATAAACATAGAACAACATATCGCCTTTACAGGAGATAAAATAGAAAAACATAATAAAAAATGGAAAAATATACCCCTAACATAACTAACAAATACCAAAAATGATAACACACAAACAGTGAGTGAAAAAAGATGCCTCCTGTCCAACATACATATTTATTCCTTAAAAATCAAATACAGCTACGTCCTATATTTTTGTACTTGCTGGGTTTGAATGCGTGCGTGGGTGTTGGTTGTGTGAGTGAATGGGGGATGTAAGTGTGAATACGAGGCTATGTATGTGAGGGAGAAAGCGAGAATGATAAGATTTAAATATTTTTGTAACTTGACCACATTTGATAAATATGTACACATTTGCAAATCATTTCTGTTATTATCAAACTGTTAAATGTATAATGTTTGTGAAATGTGTTTAAATAACAAAATAAATATATTCAATAAAAAAAAAAACTTTCTGTTTACAATACTATGCTAAGAACAAGACAGTATGTAATCAGGGTTCATTATAGGTCAGAATTTTTGGGAGAAGTGAGAAAGCGCGCGATCGCGTGTTATTTAATAAATTTCAACAAAATATGGTTAAAATACACATTATGACCTTTAAATACAACATTTGAATAGGAATGCTTTATAATGGGCCAGTGTATCTTACAGGACAAAATGTTGTATGAAAATTGCATAAAAAACATTTTTTTTGTTTTTTGAAGGAGCCCCAGAGGCTGAAGTCAGGGTCCCTAGGGCGACTCTTTCGCCCACCTCGCCCTCTAGAATGATCTCTGGTAATGCTCTTTGAAATCAATGTTACAGTTGGGAGATAGCAGTTTGTGACATAATAAGAGGGTACTTGTTCGTTTCAGTGTAAGATCAAACTATATTTCACCGAATGATAATAATAGCTTTCTATGTTTTCGTAAGTGGGTGGGGTAAGGCATGATGTTTCTTTTTTGATTTATTTATTGTTGATACTTCAAATGCCTATCATGGGTCAAACCTGGTCTACAGACGGATCTGTAGTCCAGTGGTAACACGCTGGACTGGTAATCCAGGGATCGCAGGTTTGATCCCCCATCTAATCCTAATAAAATTAACAGTCTTTCAGATGGGACTTTAGACCGTGGTCTCGTGTCGGTGCTTTACACCGTGCACGTAAAAGAACCAGAGGAGACTCTGGAATGGGTCTCTGTCTGCATCATTGCACTATCCTCCAAAAATCTAAAATGACTAATCTCTTCAGGAGGCGTCGCTCATATGGGCTACCGGTAGCGACGATAAATAAACAGACACACATCAAACCATGTACCAGTAGAAAAACTTTGAATTTCAAATGTTAAAAAAAAGAATCGGCCACAAATGTTATGTGATAATACAACTCATTCTGCAAAGATTAAATACACATGGTAATTAATTAAAGTAAAATATTAAGGACATTCCTCGAAGTCCACATGTGACCGACAGACATCTTGGCTTGCGCAGGATTGAGTAAAATAGTCTTTAAGTATAAGATGCAATGATGTTTATTTCCATTGTATTTATTTTGGATCAATATCTGATACATTTTAAATTGGGAGACTCCCTTAAATCTGTCCTCATGTGTGCAGTTTTTTTTTTAAAAGAGTGTATCTTTTTGGGGTGGATTTGTGACTAAATGAATAGGATTTTAAGGAATTCATGGGTTGGCTGCACTAGATATCAACTTGGATATCCATTAATTTGTGTCAAGTCATCAATATTGCATTTAGTACAGCGTACTCTATTTTGACAAAAAAGGTGACCGAAATTTCACTACTTTGAGGTAAAAAAATAACCTGCTGGATTTTGTTTCTATTTTCCCAGGCAATACTGTTTCTGCTTGGCTTGTAATCATGAATGTAGCCATGCACAGTTCATTTAGTTTTCTGCAGTTTGCCACTTATGTTTAAAGTGACATTACATCGCAAAAAGCAAGTAAAATGCATTGCTACTACAAATTCTTCCGAATACTTTCGAAATTAATAAACAATGTTTTTGTGGTCTGCAAACTTTCAAAATTGAAAGTAGGATTTCATATAACTATAAATCTGTACCATGTATCGTGTTATTCAGGATACGCGCATTGTATTACGCATGGATGTCGACCCTATTTACATTATTTTGTTATGTAAACAAACCGCTTATACGACGTTTGCTTATTAGTTGAAATACCATATAATTGGAAATTACATTCTGCAGAAACTTGCATTTTCATTGATGTAGTGTCGCTTTAAGCCTACAGTAGTTTTCTCGTATCAATAGACAGAATAGTGTAATAGTTTGTGGATGTCGAGTGTTTATATCACTGTATTGTTCTCCACACGTACGCACACACATGCACTCTCACACAAACCCTATGCATGTATGTTACATTGTATGAGGTCCAACAGCGAAATACATACATTTTCCCAAGTTGTTTTAAGAACATATTCTCCATTTTCATTTGTCCACAAAATTCTGACATTTCTCTGGTACAGTTCTTTCATTGTCGGCATCATTACTTCCTGATCCACATGCTCCATAAACATCAGCACGATCGGCTTGCGCTTCATGTAGGCTTGGTCCAGTTCATTACGACAATACATACTGTTACAGAAATTGTTTGAAACAACCACCATCAACACTGAAGCCATATCTAGACTCTTGAATGTTTCATTATGGATATAGAATCCAGGTCGGAAATTTTGATCTCCGGTACAGACGAGGTCTCGGTCTATGCCTGTCATCAGTTGGAGATTTTCATTTAGTGGACCCAGAACGTGCTCGTTAACAAAATCTTCATCATCGTTACTGAACGAGAGAAAAACTCCAAATTTATACTGACCGTCACCTTCTTGTAACAGATTTATGACATTAGTTCTTTTTTTAATCGTTTGCTTGGCTTTGTTTCTTTTGTAAATGAATAATGTGCAACCGGTAAGAAGAAGAAGAATAACTCCCATGGAAACACTTGTAGATATTACGATTATTCTCCTGACACAGATTCTCTGTACAATATCCACTGTGTTGTCATTGATTGCTTCTTCGGTTCCATCTTCATTGAAACATGACAGTTTCTGAGAGGTTACGTTGATTACATTTGTTGACAGAATCCATTGAAGGAAATATTTGGCTTTACATTGAGAACATGTGATGGGGTTTGATGTCAGGATAACGGCAGGACAGGTTCTAGGTTCTGCTTCATACGGGATAGTGTTTAAACGCTTGATGGACAATGTGTCCAGAACATGGATGTTGTTACCTCGAAGGTCAAGAACATTTAGATGGTCAAGGTCACTTAGAGTGAAGGTCACCTGATCCAGTTTGTTATACGAAAGGTCAATAATCTCAATGGATCTGCAGTACTGAAACATATTTAGTGGGATAGTGTGCAAATCATTTACTGAAAGGCTTACAGATTTTAAATAAGCCAGTCCAGAAAACAATTTCTCAAAGAGTGTTATGTCCTCTTGAATCATGTTGAGTAGTTGGTTTTTGGATAGATCCACCGTGTGCAGATTTGGTATACATGAGAAAACAGTTGGATGTATAAATTCCATTCCATTGTTGGAGATATCCAGAAATTCAAGAGATGAAATGTTAAAATCATTACAAATTACCTTCAAATTCATACGTTTAATATTGTTCTGCTTGAATACCAGTGTTTTTGTGTACCACGATGGATGTACATCAAATATGCCTGTAACGTTTTCTATCCACAGTGAAGTGAATTCATGTATTAAAGTGCTTAGGTTTAATGTTTGAGGTGTCAACAGTAAATTGATATTACCAGGTTTTGTTTCGGAATATTTTACAATCTTGTCAGATAAAACAAATTTTCCCGGTTGCAGTGGCATGAATTTCTTTGGCATTATAGTGTGCGCCATATCAAACATTTTTATGTGCAACGTGTCCTTCTGCCTGGATAAATCGTATTTAATCTTTTCCAGAGTTGCGAATGATATATTGAGAATATCCAGCTCTTTCAGGTTTCTGGCAATTGCAGCTATATTTAACATTGATATCTGTGAATTGCTAATATCAATCAATTTTACTTTTCTGGGGACTAGTATTTGAACAAAAGTCTCGTCGAATAGTATTGCTGATGAAATTGCGGACAAGTCAGATAGCACAAGTGTATTTAATCCAGAGAGTTTGTTTGATCCATTGAGTGCAGATGTTAAGTTAGAGAATGCTAGTCTTATGCAGCCGCTCATATCCAGTGCACTAACCGAGTCCAGTTCAACAAATGTGTCAGTTTCTATGTATAGCGTGGATGTGATGTGTATCTTTAGTTCTTGTAGATTTTTCAAGGCTATGAAACAAGCATTCTGAAATAGCCATGTATCATAGTTTTTACGGTTAAGTTCTTTAAGTTCTAGGGAAGTTACGTTACTCCAACTGATGGTGGAGAAGTTAGACTGTTCAATTGTTATGGTTCTTTTCACATCCATGGCAACAAAAACATTCATATCTATGGTAACAGAAACACTTGTAACTCCATTTGGAATATCTTGTGGAATGTAGTTACAGGTCAGTATTCCATCTTCATTTCTACATTTGTTTTCTAACATATATGTATGAACATATATGAAACCACATAAGAGATATGAAATACACCGTAAAATTGAACACATTTTGAACATATTTAATTATCATTTAACCAGATTGCGAACTCGGTTCATGTTGGAAATCCTTGTTAATTTCCTACCACCAAGCAATTTAAACAGGTAACTATCTATATTTGTGAAAAGAGTGTACAGTATCTATTTGTGATATCAAGGAAGTTTCAATATCTACAGGACCCTTTCATTTTACTTTACTTCCTTTATGACATATGTAATACAAAACTAAGATTTTAAATGCGTTATCGGTAAAACAGATATTGTCAACAAGTAATCTATTTATGTGGGGGGAGGGGGTTGTCGTAGGATACTGAGTGTTGTATGTAGAATACAAGGAATCTATTTATGTGGTGAGGGGGTTGTCGTAGGATACTGTGTGTTGTATGTAGAATACAAGGAATCTTATTATGTGGTGAGGGGGTTGTTGTAGGATACTGGGTGTTGTATGTAGAATACAAGGAATCTTTTATGTGGTGAGGGGGTTGTTGTAGGATACTGGGTGTTGTATGTAGAATACAAGGAATCTATTTATGTGGTGAGGGGGTTGTTGTAGGATACTGTGTTGTATGTAGAATACAAGGAATCTTATTGGTGAGGGGTTGTTGTAGGATACTGGGTGTTGTATGTAGAATACAAGGAATCTATTTATTTTGTAGGGTTGGTTTGGGTTTGGGTGTGTTTATCAGGAATCTATTATTTTGGTGGGGGGGTTGTCGTAGGATACTGGGTTTTGTATAATAAGGAATTTAGTGGGGGGGTTGTTGTAGGATACTGGGTGTTGTATGTAGAATACAAGGAATCTATTATGTGGTGAGTGGGTTGTTGTAGGATACTGTGTGTTGTATGTAGAATACAAGGAATCTTATTATGTGGTGGGGGGGGTTGTAGGATACTGGGTGTTGTATGTAGAATACAAGGAATCTATTTATGTGGGGAGGGGGTTGTTGTAGGATACTGGGTGTTGTATGTAGAATACAAGGAATCTATTTATGTGGGGAGGGGGTGTTGTAGGATACTGGGTGTTGTATGTAGAATACAAGGAATCTTATTATGTGGGGGAGGGGGTTGTCGTAGGATACTGTGTGTTGTATGTAGAATACAAGGAATCTATTTATGTGGGGAGGGGGTTGTCGTAGGATACTGGGTGTTGTATGTAGAATACAAGGAATCTATTTATGTGGGGGGGGTTGTCGTAGGATACTGGGTGTTGTATAATACAAGGAATTTATGTGGGGGGGTTGTCGTAGGATACTGGGTGTTGTATGTAGAATACAAGGAATCTATTTATGTGGGGAGGGGGTTGTTGTAGGATACTGTGTGTTGTATGTAGAATACAAGGAATCTATTTATGTGGGGAGGGGGTTGTTGTAGGATACTGGGTGTTGTATGTAGAATACAAGGAATCTATTTATGTGGTGGGGGGTTGTTGTAGGATACTGGGTGTTGTATGTAGAATACAAGGAATCTATTTTGTGGGGGGGGTTGTTGTAGGATACTGGGTGTTGTATGTAGAATACAAGGAATCTATTTATGTGGTGAGGGGTTGTTGTAGGATACTGTGGGGTGTTGTTTATAATACAAGGAATTATTTATGGGGGAGGGGGTTGTTGTAGGGGATACTGTGTTGTAAATACAAGGAATCTATTTTATATGGCGGGGTTGTCGTAGGATACTGTGTGTTGTATGTAGAATACAAGGAATATATTTATGTGGGGGGCGTGTCGTTAGGATACTGTGTGTGTATGTCGAAACAAGGATCATGTTATATGGGGGGGTTGTCGTAGGATATGGGGGTTGTATGTAGAATACAAGGAATATATTTATGAGGGGGGGTTGTCGTAGGATACTGGGTGTTGTATGTATAATACAAGGAATCTATTTATGTGGGGAGGGTTGTCGTAGGATACTGGGTGTTGTATGTAGATACAAGGAATCTATTTATGTGGGGAGGGGGTTGTTGTAGGATACTGGGTGTTGTATGTAGATTACGGGGTGTATATTTATGTGTGGATGGGGTTGTAGGTATTGTAGGTTGTATGTATCGGGGTGTGTATTGCTGTGACATGTATGGGGTGTATATTGCTGTGACATGTTGTTTTGTTGTGTGGGTGTGTTTGTTGTGTTGGGGTGTTTTGTTGTGTGGGTGTTTTGTTGTGTGGGTGTGTTTGTTGTGTTGGTGTTTTGTTGTGTGGGTGTTTTGTGTGTGTACAGGGTGTGTATTGCTGTGACATGTATGGGGTGTATATTGCTGTGACATGTACAGGGTGTGTATTGCTGTGACATGTACAGGGTGTATATTGCTGTGACATGTATGGGGTGTATATTGCTATGACATGTACAGGGTGTGTATTGCTGTGACATGTACAGGGTGTATATTGCTGTGACATGTACAGGGTGTATATTGCTATGACATGTACAGAGTGTGTATTGCTATGACATATACGGGGTGTATATTGCTGTGACATGTACAGGGTGTGTATTGCTGTGACATGTACAGGGTGTATATTGCTATGACATGTACAGGGTGTGTATTGCTGTGACATGTACAGGGTGTATATTGCTATGACATGTACAGGGTGTGTATTGCTGTGACATGTACAGGGTGTATATTGCTGACATGTACAGGGTGTGTATTGCTGTGACATGTACAGGGTGTATATTGCTATGACATGTACAGGGTGTGTATTGCTGTGACATGTACAGGGTGTGTATTGCTGTGACATGTACAGGGTATATATTGCTGTGACATGTATGGGGTGTATATTGCTATATGACATGTACAGGGTGTGTATTGCTATGTATCAGCGTTGTTTCAGTGTGCTGTGTATATTGGTATGTACAGGGTGTGTATTGCTATGTATCAGCGTTGTTTCAGTGTGCTGTGTATATTGGTATGGACAGGGATATATCACAGCTGGACCGTGCCACTGAGAATATAGTTTACAACAGCAGGTGTAACTTTACCACGCTGGTACAGGGTGATACGCGGCATATTTCACTACCTGACAACAGTATAGATGGAGCGGTAACAGATGCGCCCTTTGGTCAGAACCACACCGTCTCCGGAGATCTACACCAGTTCTATATCCAGTTGTTGTCGGAGATATCAAGGCAAGTTATTTTATGAGACCTTTCCAAGGGGCTTACAGATGCGCCTTTGGTCAGAACCACACCGTCTCCGGAGATCTACACCAGTTCTATATCCAGTTGTTTTCGGAGATATATAGGCAAGTTATTGTATGAGACCTTCCAAGGGGCTTACAGATGCGCCTTTGGTCAGAACCACACCGTCTCCGGAGATCTACACCAGTTCTATATCCAGTTGTTGTCGGAGATATCAAGGCAAGTTATTTTATGAGACCTTTCCAAGGGGCTTACAGATGCGCCTTTGGTCAGAACCACACCATCTCCGGAGATCTACACCAGTTCTATATCCAGTTGTTGTCGGAGATATCAAGGCAAGTTATTTTATGAGACCTTTCCAAGGGGCTTACAGATGCGCCTTTGGTCATAACCACACTGTCTCCGGAGATCTACACCAGTTCTATATCCAGTTGTTGTCGGAGATTAGTCTGGGAACAGGCGTCTATATATTTTGCCTGGTCAGTCAAATAAATATATTTTAACACCTAGACCATTAATTGGGCCGTATAGAGTTTCTGATAATAGCCTGGGAACAGGCGTCGATATATTTTGCCTGGTCAGTCAAATAAATATATTTAACACCTAGACCATTAATTGGGCCGTATTGAGTTTCTGATAATAGCCTGGGAACAGGCGTCTATATATTTTGCCTGGTCAGTCAAATAAATATATTTTAACACCAAGACCATTAATTGGGCCGTATTGAGTTTCTGATAATATCAACATTTTGCCAGAAGTTAAAAAGTGAAAAATCGACAGACTGGAACCCAGGCAAGTTGTGGTAACATTAATAGACGTTTCTTTTGAATTAATGGAACAGTGCCATTACTAAAGGCAGAATACAACATAGGAATGTGTGCGATTTGTGACGTAAAACAACAACTTTTTATTGATGTAAGGCACTAGTATATTGAACATATAGATGTAACACTAGTAATTGTCTGTTTCAGAATTGTTAAACCAGGATGTAAAATAGTACTGCTTGCAAGCTACAACATGATCGACTTCCTGAAACACATTTGTCGTAGAACCGATACATGTGCATGTAGTTCTAGAAATGAATCATTTCCAGAAGTAGCAAGCAGTGTTGGAGAGGACATCGTAAACAGTAGCGAGAATGTTGGAGAGGACATTGTGAACAGTAGCAAGAATATTGGAGAAGTAATCGTAAACAGTAGCAAGAATGTTGGAGAGGATATTGTGAACAGTAGCGAGAATGTTGGAGAGGATATTGTGAACAGTAGCGAGGATATTGTGAACAGTAGCGAGAATGTTGGAGAGGATATTGTGAACAGTAGCAAGGATGTTGGAGAGGATATTGTGAACAGTAGCAAGAATGTTGGAGAGGACATTGTGAACAGTAGCAAGAATGTTGGAGAGGACATTGTGAACAGTAGCAAGAATATTGGAGAGGACATTGTGAACAGTAGCAAGAATGTTGGAGAGGACATTGTGAACAGTAGCAAGAATATTGGAGAGGACATTGTGAACAGTAGCGAGAATGTTGGAGAGGACATTGTGAACAGTAGCAAGAATGTTGGAGAGGACATTGTGAACAGTAGCAAGAATGTTGGAGAGGACATCATGAACAGTAGCAAGAATGTTGGAGAGGACATTGTGAACAGTAGCAAAAATGTTGGAGAGGACATCGTGAACAGTAGCAAGAATGTTGGAGAGGATTTTGTGAACAGTAGCGAGAATGAGAAGCCAATATATTGGGAACAGCATTCTTGTGACACAGATTCTAAGGATGCGTGCAGTGACTTCCATGACAAGGATCAATGTATCCGACGCTCAGAAAGCAAGAGTGAAGATTCTAAGTGGAGGTCCTTATTTGATAGTTTGCCTTTGATGTTATGTGCAACTTACAATGTTAAGCTTGGGGATACAGATGGATGTATATTTGTGCTACAAACGTGTTAACATTTTATAGCCACAATATCATTGTGCTAAGCTGCTACTATTGCTAGATGTCTCTCATGGATTGCATAACATAACCCATTACTCCACATAGATCAGGGTTCCCGCTGTCGGTCACCAATGGCAACAAAAACAAATGCTGGTGCTATATATTGTGAATTGGCGAAAATATTTGGCATAATGTTTTTTTTAATATTTTTTTTTTGTGTCAAATACATGGGTGGGTTCAAATATGCATCTGTGAACTATGTAGCTCTTTAAATTGGCTCCATTTTTTTTCAATTGGCGACAGAAGTGGCGCAGATAACAATTCAGACAGATGGAACCCTGATAGATTCCATTCCACACATTTATCCACATATAGTTACTGTTGCATGCCATTTTCTGTTCCCAGATACAGTCTACAGTCTACATCCGTTACCGTTATGTCGAATTTCGTCGGACCGAACAAAATACTTCGACATAACCGAAGTTTGACTTAACGAATTTCGATATAAACGGAGCCAGTTATATGTACAATGATAGTGTCTGAAACGGGACTTTGATCCGACTTTGAGATAACCGGAGAATTCGACATAACCGACTTTGACATAACGGTTGTAGACTGTACATTGAATATTGATTATTGAGTATGTAGTACAGTGTGCCTATTGCTTATCAGCAGAAGGAAGATGAAATGAGTAATTGATGTAACGGGTTAATCTGATACTTGGTATACATATTGTTTACTTTAACCTCATTAAAACTTAAAGCGACATTACATCACGAAAAGCAAATAAAATGCATTTTTTTCACGTATAAATGCATTGCTACTACAAATTCTTCTGAATACAGCGAACGCTAACATTTAAGAATCAATTTAACAGTGTTTTTGTGGTATACGTGACAGCCTGTTATATTGGGTAGCAGCATACATGTATGTGACAGCCTGTTGTATTGGGTAGCATACATGTATGTGACAGCCTGTTGTATTGGGTAGCAGCATACATGTATGTGACAGCCTGTTGTATTGGGTAGCATACATGTATGTGACAGCCTGTTGTATTGGGTAGCAGACATGTATGTGACAGCCTGTTTTATTGGGTAGCATGTTGTGGTGTGTTTGGGTGGTACATGTATGTGGTGTTGTATTGGGTAGCATACATGTATGTGACAGCCTGTTGTATTGGGTAGCATACATGTATGTGACAGTCTGTTGTATTGGGTAGCAGCATACATGTATGTGACAGCCTGTTGTATTGGGTAGCATACATGTATGTGACAGCCTGTTGTATTGGGTAGCACATTGTGTACAGTCTGTTGTATTGGGTAGCATACAGTAGTGAAGTTGTTGTATTGGGTAGCACATGTTTGACAGCCTGTTGTATTGGGTAGCGCATACATGTATGTGACAGTTGTTGTATTGGGTAGCAGCATTGTGTATGTGACAGAATGTTGTATTGGGTAGCAGCATACTGTATGTGACAGCCTGTTGTATTGGGTAGCACATTCATGTATGTGACAGCCTGTTGTATTGGGTAGCAGCATACATGTATGTGACAGCCTGTTGTATTGGGTAGCAGCATACATGTATGTGACAGCCTGTTGTATTGGGTAGCATACATGTATGTGACAGCCTGTTGTATTGGGTAGCAGCATACATGTATGTGACAGCCTGTTGTATTGGGTAGCACATTGTGTACAGTACTGTTGTATTGGGTAGCACATTGTGTACAGTACTGTTGTATTGGGTAGCATCATTGTGTACAGTACAGAATGTTGTATTGGGTAGCACATTGTGTACAGTCTGTTGTATTGGGTAGCATAATGTGTACAGTACAGGAGTTGTATTGGGTAGCACATTGTGTACAGTACAGAATGTTGTATTGGGTAGCACATTGTGTACAGTACAGTTGTATTGGGTAGCACATTGTGTACAGTACAGGATGTTGTATTGGGTAGCGCATTGTGTACAGTACAGGAGTTGTATTGGGTAGCACATTGTGTACAGTACAGTTGTATTGGGTAGCGCATTGTGTACAGTACAGAAGTTGTATTGGGTAGCATAGTTGTACGTACAGGAGTTGTATTGGGTAGCACATTGTGTACAGTACTGTTGTATTGGGTAGCGCATTGTGTACAGTACAGGAGTTGTATTGGGTAGCATAGTGTGTACAGTACAGGAGTTGTATTGGGTAGCGCATTGTGTACAGTACAGGAGTTGTATTGGGTAGCATATTGTGTACAGTACAGGAGTTGTATTGGGTAGCACATTGTGTACAGTACAGGAGTTGTATTGGGTAGCGCATTGTGTATAGTACAGGAGTTGTATTGGGTAGCACATTGTGTACAGTACAGGAGTTGTATTGGGTAGCAGCATACATGTATGTGACAGCCTG
>CM026404.1:1102804-1158443 GCA_014843695.1 Archivesica marissinica
CTGGGTGTTGTATAATACAAGGAATCTATTTATGTGGGGGGGTTGTCGTAGGATACTGGGTGTTGTATGTAGAATACAAGGAATCTATTTATGTGGGGAGGGGGTTGTTGTAGGATACTGTGTGTTGTATGGATACTGTGACATGTACAGGGTGTGTATTGCTGTGACATGTACAGGGTGTGTATTGCTGTGACATGTACAGGGTGTGTATTGCTGTGACATGTATGGGGTGTGTATTGCTATGACATGTACAGGGTGTGTATTGCTGTGACATGTACAGGGTGTATATTGCTGTGACATGTACGGGGTGTATATTGCTATGACATGTACAGAGTGTGTATTGCTATGACATGACGGGGTGTATGTTGCTATGACGTACGGGGTGTGTATTGCTGTGACATGTACAGGGTGTGTATTGCTGTGACATGTACAGGGTGTGTATTGCTGTGACATGTATGGGGTGTGTATTGCTATGACATGTACAGGGTGTGTATTGCTGTGACATGTACAGGGTGTATATTGCTGTGACATGTACGGGGTGTATATTGCTATGACATGTACAGAGTGTGTATTGCTATGACATGTACGGGGTGTATGTTGCTATGACATGTACGGGGTGTATATTGCTGTGACATGTACATGGTGTATATTGCTATGACACGGGGTGTATATTGCTATGACATGTACAGGGTGTGTATTGCTATGACATGTACAGGGTGTATATTGCTATGACATGTACGGGTTGTATATTGCTATGACATGTACAGGGTGTGTATTGCTATGTATCAGCGTTGTTTCAGTGTGCTGTGTATATTGGTATGGACAGGGATATATCACAGCTGGACCGTGCTACTGAGAATATAGTTTACAACAGCAGGTGTAACTTTACCACGCTGGTACAGGGTGATACGCGGCATATTTCACTACCTGACAACAGTATAGATGGAGCGTTAACAGATGCGCCCTTTGGTCAGAACCACACCGTCTCCGGAGATCTACACCAGTTCTATATCCAGTTGTTGTCGGAGATATCAAGGCAAGTTATTTTATGAGACCTTTCCAAGGGGCTTACAGATGCGCCTTTGGTCAGAACCACACCGTCTCCGGAGATTTACACCAGTTCTATATCCAGTTGTTGTCGGAGATTAGCCTGGGAACAGGCGTTGATATAGTTTGCCTGGTCAGTCAAATAAATATATTTTAACACCAAGACCATTAATTGGGCTGTATTGAGTTTCTGATGATATCAACATTTTGCCAGAAGTTAAAAAATGAAAAATCGACAGACTGGAACCCAGGCAAGTTGTGGTAACATTAATAGACGTTGTTTCTTTTGAATTAATGGAACAGTGCCATTACTAAAGGCAGAATACAACATAGAAATGTGTGCGATTTGTGACGTAAAACAACAACTTTTTATTGATGTAAGGCACTAGTATATTGAACATATAGATATAACACTAGTAATTGTCTGTTTCAGAATTGTTAAACCAGGATGTAAAATAGTACTGCTTGCAAGCTACAACATGATCGACTTCCTGAAACACATTTGTCGTAGAACCGATACATGTGCATGTAGTTCTAGAAATGAATCATTTCCAGAAGTAGCAAGCAGTGTTGGAGAGGACATCGTAAACAGTAGCAAGAATGTTGGAGAGGACATCATGAACAGTAGCAAGAATGTTGGAGAGGACATCGTAAACAGTAGCGAGAATGTTGGAGAGGACATCGTGAACAGTAGCAAGAATGTTGGAGAGGACATTGTGAACAGTAGCAAGAATGTTGGAGAGGATATTGTGAACAGTAGCAAGAATGTTGGAGAGGATATTGTGAACAGTAGCAAGAATGTTGGAGAGGACATTGTGAACAGTAGCGAGAATGTTGGAGAGGACATTGTGAACAGTAGCAAGAATATTGGAGAAGACATTGTGAACAGTAGCAAGAATGTTGGAGAGGATATTGTGAACAGTAGCAAGAATATTGGAGAGGACATTGTGAACAGTAGCAAGAATATTGGAGGACATGTGAACAGTAGCAAGATGTTGGAGAGGACATTGTGAACAGTAGCGAGAATGTTGGAGAGGATATTGTGAAATGTGAACAGTAGCGAGAATGTTGGAGAGGACATTGTGAACAGTAGCAAGAATGTTGGAGAGGACATCGTGAACAATAGCAAGAATGTTGGAGAGGACATTGTGAACAGTAGCAAGAATGTTGGAGAGGACATTGTGAACAGTAGCAAGAATGTTGGAGAGGACATCATGAACAGTAGCAAGAATGTTGGAGAGGACATTGTGAACAGTAGCAAAAATGTTGGAGAGGACATTGTGAACAGTAGCAAGAATATTGGAGAGGACATTGTGAACAGTAGCAAGAATGTTGGAGAGGACATTGTGAACAGTAGCGAGAATGTTGGAGAGGATATTGTGAACAGTAGCGAGAATGTTGGAGAGGACATTGTGAACAGTAGCAAGAATGTTGGAGAGGACATTGTGAACAGTAGCAAGAATGTTGGAGAGGACATCATGAACAGTAGCAAGAATGTTGGAGAGGACATTGTGAACAGTAGCAAAAATGTTGGAGAGGACATTGTGAACAGTAGCAAGAATGTTGGAGAGGACATTGTGAACAGTAGCAAGAATGTTGGAGAGGACATCATGAACAGTAGCAAGAATGTTGGAGAGGACATTGTGAACAGTAGCAAGAATGTTGGAGAGGACATTGTGAACAGTAGCAAGAATGTTGGAGAGGACATCATGAACAGTAGCAAGAATGTTGGAGAGGACATTGTGAACAGTAGCAAAAATGTTGGAGAGGACATTGTGAACAGTAGCGAGAATGTTGGAGAGGATATTGTGAACAGTAGCGAGAATGTTGGAGAAGACATCGTAAACAGTAGCAAGAATGTTGGAGAGGACATCATGAACAGTAGCAAGAATGTTGGAGAGGACATTGTGAACAGTAGCAAGAATGTTGGAGAGGACATCATGAACAGTAGCAAGAATGTTGGAGAGGACATTGTGAACAGTAGCAAAAATGTTGGAGTGGACATTGTGAACAGTAGCAAGAATGTTGGAGAGGACATTGTGAACAGTAGCAAGAATGTTGGAGAGGACATCATGAACAGTAGCAAGAATGTTGGAGAGGACATTGTGAACAGTAGCAAAAATGTTGGAGTGGACATTGTGAACAGTAGCAAGAATGTTGGAGAGGACATTGTGAACAGTAGCAAGAATGTTGGAGAGGACATCATGAACAGTAGCAAGAATGTTGGAGAGGACATTGTGAACAGTAGCAAAAATGTTGGAGTGGACATTGTGAACAGTAGCAAGAATGTTGGAGAGGACATTGTGAACAGTAGCAAGAATGTTGGAGAGGACATCATGAACAGTAGCAAGAATGTTGGAGAGGACATTGTGAACAGTAGCAAAAATGTTGGAGAGGACATTGTGAACAGTAGCGAGAATGTTGGAGAGGATATTGTGAACAGTAGCGAGAATGTTGGAGAAGACATCGTAAACAGTAGCAAGAATGTTGGAGAGGACATCATGAACAGTAGCAAGAATGTTGGAGAGGACATCGTGAACAGTATCAAGAATGTTGGAGAGGACATCATGAACAGTAGCAAGAATGTTGGAGAGGACATCGTGAACAGTAGCGAGAATGAGAAGCCAATCTATTGGGAACTGCATTCTTGTGACACAGATTCTAAGGATGCGTGCAGTGACTTCCATGACAAGGATCAATGTATCCGACGCTCAGAAAGCAAGAGTGAAGATTCTAAGTGGAGGTCCTTATTTATTAGTTTGCCTTTGATGTTATGTGCAACTTACAATGTTAAGCTTGGGGATACAGATGGATGTATATTTGTGCTACAAACTTGTTAACATTTTATAGCCACAATATCAATGTGCTAAGCTGCTACTATTGCTAGATGTCTCTCATGGATTGCATAACATAACCCATTACTCCACATAGATCAGGGTTCCCGCTGTCGGTCGCCAATGGCAACAAAAACAAATGCTGGTGCTATATATTGTGAATTGGCGAAAATATTTGGCATAATGTTGTTTTTTTGACTGGTAATCCAGGGATCGCAGGTTTGATCCCCCATCTAATCCTAATAAAATTAACAGTCTTTCAGATGGGACTTTAGACCGTGGTCTCGTGTCGGTGCTTTACACCGTGCACGTAAAAGAACCAGAGGAGACTCTGGAATGGGTCTCTGTCTGTATCATTGCACTATCCTCCAAAAATCTAAAATGACTAATCTCTTCAGGAGGCGTCGCTCATATGGGCAACCGGTAGCGACGATAAATAAACGTAGACACACATCAAACCATGTACCAGTAGAAAAACTTTGAATTTCAAATGTTAAAAAAAAGAATCGGCCACAAATGTTATGTGATAATACAACTCATTCTGCAAAGATTAAATACACATGGTAATTAATTAAAGTAAAATATTAAGGACATTCCTCGAAGTCCACATGTGACCGACAGACATCTTGGCTTGCGCAGGATTGAGTAAAATAGTCTTTAAGTATAAGATGCAATGATGTTTATTTCCATTGTATTTATTTTGGATCAATATCTGATACATTTTAAATTGGGAGACTCCCTTAAATCTGTCCTCATGTGGGCAGTTTTTTTTTTAAAAGAGTATCTTTTTGGGGTGGATTTGTGACTAAATGAATAGGATTTTAAGGAATTCATGGGTTGGCTGCACTAGATATCAACTTGGATATCCATTAATTTGTGTCAAGTCATCAATATTGCATTTAGTACAGCGTACTCTATTTTGACAAAAAAGGTGACCGAAATTTCACTACTTTGAGGTAAAAAAATAACCTGCTGGATTTTGTTTCTATTTTCCCAGGCAATACTGTTTATGCTTGGCTTGTAATCATGAATGTAGCCATGCACAGTTCATTTAGTTTTCTGCAGTTTGCCACTTATGTTTAAAGTGACATTACATCGCAAAAAGCAAGTAAAATGCATTGCTACTACAAATTCTTCCGAATACTTTCGAAATTAATAAACAATGTTTTTGTAGTCTACAAACTTTCAAAATTGAAAGTAGGATTTCATATAACGATAAATCTGTACCATGTATCGTGTTATTCAGGATACGCGCATTGTATTACGCATGGATGTCGACCCTATTTACATTATTTTGTTATGTAAACAAACCGCTTATACGACGTTTGCTTATTAGTTGAAATACCATATAATTGGAAATTACATTCTGCAGAAATTTGCATTTTCATTGATGTAGTGTCGCTTTAAGCCTACAGTAGTTTTCTCGTATCAATAGACAGAATAGTGTAATAGTTTGTGGACGTCGAGTGTTCATATCACTGTATTGTTCTCCACATGTATGTTACATTGTATGAGGTCCAACAGCGAAATACATACATTTTCCCAAGTTGTTTTAAGAACATATTCTCCATTTTCATTTGTCCACAAAATTCTGACATTTCTCTGGTACAGTTCTTTCATTGTCGGCATCATTACTTCCTGATCCACATGCTCCATAAACATCAGCACGATCGGCTTCTGCTTCATGTAGGCTTGGTCCAGTTCATTACGACAATACATACTGTTACAGAAATTGTTTGAAACAACCACCATCAACACTGAAGCCATATCTAGACTCTTGAATGTTTCATTATGGACATAGAATCCAGGTCGGAAATTTTGATCTCCGGTACAGACGAGGTCTCGGTCTATGCCTGTCATCAGTTGGAGATTTTCATTTAGTGGACCCAGAACGTGCTCGTTAACAAAATCTTCATCATCGTTACTGAACGAGAGAAAAACTCCAAATTTATACTGACCGTCACCTTCTTGTAACAGATTTATGACATTAGTTCTTTTTTTAATCGTTTGCTTGGCTTTGTTTCTTTTGTAAATGAATAATGTGCAACCGGTAAGAAGAAGAAGAATAACTCCCATGGAAACACTTGTAGATATTACGATTATTCTCCTGTCACAGATTCTCTGTACAATATCCACTGTGTTGTCATTGATTGCTTCTTCGGTTCCATCTTCATTGAAACATGACAGTTTCAAAGAGGTTGCGTTGATTACATTTGTTGACAGAATCCATTGAAGGAAATATTTGGCTTTACATTGAGAACATGTGATGGGGTTTGATGTCAGGATAACGGCAGGACAGGTTCTAGGTTCTGCTTCATACGGGATAGTGTTTAAACGGTTGATGGACAATGTGTCCAGAACATGGATGTGGTTACCTTGAAGGTCAAGAACATTTAGATGGTCAAGGTCACTTAGAGTGAAGGTCACCTGATCCAGTTTGTTATACGAAAGGTCAATAATCTCAATGGATCTGCAGTACTGAAACATATTTAGTGGGATAGTGTGCAAATCATTTACTGAAAGACTTACAGATTTTAAATAAGCCAGTCCAGAAAACAATTTCTCAAAGAGTGTTATGTCCTCTTGAATCATGTTGAGTAGTTGGTTTTTGGATAGATCCACCGTGTGCAGATTTGGTATACATGAGAAAACAGTTGGATGTATAAATTCCATTCCATTGTTGGAGATATCCAGAAATTCAAGAGATGAAATGTTAAAATCATTACAAATTACCTTCAAATTCATGCGTTTAATATTGTTCTGCTTGAATACCAGTGTTTTTGTGTACCACGATGGATGTACATCAAATATGCATGTAACGTTTTCTATCCACAGTGAAGTGGATTCATGTATTAAAGCACTTAGGTTTAATGTTTGAGGTGTCAACAGTAAATTGATATTACCAGGTTTTGTTTCGGAATATTTTACAATCTTGTCAGATAAAACAAATTTTCCCGGTGGCAGTGGCATGAATCTCTTTGGCACTATGGTGTGCGCCATATCAAACATTTTTATGTGCAACGTGTCCTTCTGCATGGATAAATCGTATTTAATCTTTTCCAGAGTTGCGAATGATATGTTGAGAATATCCAGCTCTTTCAGGTTTCCGGTAATTGCAGGTATATTTAACATTAATATCTGTGAATTGCTAATATCAATCAATTTTACTTTTCTGGGGACTAGTATTTGAACAAAAGTCTCGTCGAATAGTATTGCTGAATAATATGCGGACAAGTCAGATAGCACAAGTGTATTTAATCGAGAGAGTTTGTTTGATCCATTGAGTGCAGATGTTAAGTTAGAGATTGCTAGTCTTACGCAGCCGCTCATATCCAGTGCACTAACCGAGTCCAGTTCAACAAATGTGTCGGCTTCTATGTATAGCGTGGATGTGATGTGTATCTTTAGTTCTTGTAGATTTTTCAAGGCTATGAAAGAAGCATTCTGAAACAGCCATGTATCATCTATAGTTTTACCGTTACGTTCTTTAAGTTCTAGGGAAGTTACGTTACTCCAACTGATGGTGGAGAAGTTAGACTGTTCAATTGTTATGGTTCTTTTCTCATCCACGGCAACAAAAACATTAATATCTATGGTAACAGAAACACCGTAAAATTGAACACATCTTGAACATATTTAATTATCATTTAACCAGACTGCGAACTCGGTTCATGTTGGAAATCCTTGTTAATGTCCTACCACCAAGCAATTTAAACAAGTAACTCGATATTTATGAAAGGAGTGTACCGTAACTATTTATGACAAACAATACATCAAGGAAGTTTATGACAATTCTCAATATCTACTGGACCCTTTCATTTTACTTCTAATATTGTTGTAGGATACTGTAGGTTGTATGTAGAATACAAGGAATCTATTTATGTGGGGAGGGGGTTGTTGTAGGATACTGGGTGTTGTATGTAGAATACAAGGAATCTATTTATGTGGGGGGGGGTTTGTAGGATACTGGGTGTTGTATGTAGAATACAAGGAATCTATTTATGTGGGGGGGGTGTTGTAGGATACTGGGTGTTGTATGTAGAAACAAGGAATCTATTATGTGGTGAGGGGTTGTTGTAGGATACTGGGTGTTGTATGTAGAATACAAGGAATCTATTTATGTGGGAGGGGGTTGTGTAGGATACTGGGTGTTGTATGTAGAATACAAGGAATCTATTTATGGGGGGGGGTTGTTGTAGGATACTGGGTGTTGTATGTAGAATACAAGGAATCTATTTATGTGGGGAGGGGGTTGTTGTAGGATACTGGGTTTGTATAGAATACAAGGAATCTATTTATGTGGTGAGGGGGTTGTTGTAGGATACTGTGTGTTGTATGTAGAATACAAGGAATCTTTTTATGTGGTGAGGGGGTTGTGTAGGATACTGTGTGTTGTATGTAGAATACAAGGAATCTATTTATGTGGAGGGGGTTGTTGTAGGATACTGGGGGTTGTATGTAGAATACAAGGAATCTATTTATGTGGGGAGGGGGTTGTTGTAGGATACTGGGTGTTGTATGTAGAATACAAGGAATCTTATTATGTGGGGGGGGGGGTTGTAGGATACTGGGTGTTGTATGTAGAATACAAGGAATCTATTTATGTGGTGAGGGGGTTGTTGTAGGATACTGGGTGTTGTATGTAGAATACAAGGAATCTATTTATGTGGTGAGGGGGTTGTTGTAGGATACTGGGTGTTGTATGTAGAATACAAGGAATCTTTTTATGTGGTGAGGGGGTTGTCGTAGGATACTGTGTGTTGTATGTAGAATACAAGGAATCTATTTATGTGGGGAGGGGGTTGTCGTAGGATACTGGGTGTTGTATGTAGAATACAAGGAATCTATTTATGTGGGGGGGGGTTGTAGGATACTGGGTGTTGTATAATACAAGGAATCTATTTATGTGGGGGGGTTGTCGTAGGATACTGGGTGTTGTATGTAGAATACAAGGAATCTATTTATGTGGGGAGGGGGTTGTTGTAGGATACTGGGTGTTGTATGTAGAATACAAGGAATCTATTTATGTGGGGAGGGGGTTGTTGTAGGATACTGTGTGTTGTATGTAGAATACAAGGAATCTATTTATGTGGGGGGGGGTTGTTGTAGGATACTGGGTGTTGTATAATACAAGGAATCTATTTTATGGGGGGGGTTGTCGTAGGATACTGGGTGTTGTATGTAGAATACAAGGAATCTATTTATGTGGGGGGGGTTGTTGTAGGATACTGGGTGTTGTTTATAATACAAGGAATCTATTTATGTGGGGAGGGGGTTGTTGTAGGATACTGGGTGTTGTATAATACAAGGAATCTATTTATGTGGGGGGGTTGTCGTAGGATACTGGGTGTTGTATGTAGAATACAAGGAATCTATTTATGTGGGGGGGTTGTCGTAGGATACTGTGTGTTGTATGTAGAATACAAGGAATCTATTTATGTGGGGGGGTTGTCGTAGGATACTGGGTGTTGTATGTAGAATACAAGGAATCTATTTATGTGGGGGGTTGTCGTAGGATACTGGGTGTTGTATGTAGAATACAAGGAATCTATTTATGTGGGAGGGTTGTTGTAGGATACTGGGTGTTGTATGTAGAATACAAGGAATCTATTTATGTGGGGAGGGGGTTGTTGTAGGATACTGGGTGTTGTATGTAGAATACAAGGAATCTATTTATGTGGGGAGGGGGTTGTAGGATACTGGGTGTTGTATGGACATGTACGGGGTGTATATTGCTATGAAATGTATGGGGTGTATATTGCTATGACATGTACGGGGTGTATATTGCTATGACATGTACAGGGTGTATATTGCTATGACATGTACAGGGTGTATATTGCTATGACATGTACAGGGTGTGTATTGCTATGACATGTATGGGGTGTATATTGCTATGACATGTACAGGGTGTATATTGCTATGACATGTACAGGGTGTGTATTGCTGTGACATGTACAGGGTGTATATTGCTGTGACATGTATGGGGTGTATATTGCTATGACATGTACAGGGTGTGTATTGCTGTGACATGTACAGGGTGTATATTGCTGTGACATGTACAGGGTGTATATTGCTATGACATGTACAGAGTGTGTATTGCTATGACATATACGGGGTGTATATTGCTGTGACATGTACAGGGTGTGTATTGCTGTGACATGTACAGGGTGTATATTGCTATGACATGTACAGGGTGTGTATTGCTGTGACATGTACAGGGTGTATATTGCTATGACATGTACAGGGTGTGTATTGCTGTGACATGTACAGGGTGTATATTGCTGACATGTACAGGGTGTGTATTGCTGTGACATGTACAGGGTGTATATTGCTATGACATGTACAGGGTGTGTATTGCTGTGACATGTACAGGGTGTGTATTGCTGTGACATGTACAGGGTGTATATTGCTGTGACATGTATGGGGTGTATATTGCTATATGACATGTACAGGGTGTGTATTGCTATGTATCAGCGTTGTTTCAGTGTGCTGTGTATATTGGTATGTACAGGGTGTGTATTGCTATGTATCAGCGTTGTTTCAGTGTGCTGTGTATATTGGTATGGACAGGGATATATCACAGCTGGACCGTGCCACTGAGAATATAGTTTACAACAGCAGGTGTAACTTTACCACGCTGGTACAGGGTGATACGCGGCATATTTCACTACCTGACAACAGTATAGATGGAGCGGTAACAGATGCGCCCTTTGGTCAGAACCACACCGTCTCCGGAGATCTACACCAGTTCTATATCCAGTTGTTGTCGGAGATATCAAGGCAAGTTATTTTATGAGACCTTTCCAAGGGGCTTACAGATGCGCCTTTGGTCAGAACCACACCGTCTCCGGAGATCTACACCAGTTCTATATCCAGTTGTTTTCGGAGTTATCAAGGCAAGTTATTTTATGAGACCTTTCCAAGGGGCTTACAGATGCGCCTTTGGTCAGAACCACACCGTCTCCGGAGATCTACACCAGTTCTATATCCAGTTGTTGTCGGAGATATCAAGGCAAGTTATTTTTTGAGACCTTTCCAAGGGGCTTACAGATGCGCCTTTGGTCAGAACCACACCGTCTCCGGAGATCTACACCAGTTCTATATCCAGTTGTTGTCGGAGATATCAAGGCAAGTTATTTTATGAGACCTTTCCAAGGGGCTTACAGATGCGCCTTTGGTCATAACCACACTGTCTCCGGAGATCTACACCAGTTCTATATCCAGTTGTTGTCGGAGATTAGTCTGGGAACAGGCGTCTATATATTTTGCCTGGTCAGTCAAATAAATATATTTTAACACCTAGACCATTAATTGGGCCGTATAGAGTTTCTGATAATAGCCTGGGAACAGGCGTCGATATATTTTGCCTGGTCAGTCAAATAAATATATTTAACACCTAGACCATTAATTGGGCCGTATTGAGTTTCTGATAATAGCCTGGGAACAGGCGTCTATATATTTTGCCTGGTCAGTCAAATAAATATATTTTAACACCAAGACCATTAATTGGGCCGTATTGAGTTTCTGATAATATCAACATTTTGCCAGAAGTTAAAAAGTGAAAAATCGACAGACTGGAACCCAGGCAAGTTGTGGTAACATTAATAGACGTTTCTTTTGAATTAATGGAACAGTGCCATTACTAAAGGCAGAATACAACATAGGAATGTGTGCGATTTGTGACGTAAAACAACAACTTTTTATTGATGTAAGGCACTAGTATATTGAACATATAGATGTAACACTAGTAATTGTCTGTTTCAGAATTGTTAAACCAGGATGTAAAATAGTACTGCTTGCAAGCTACAACATGATCGACTTCCTGAAACACATTTGTCGTAGAACCGATACATGTGCATGTAGTTCTAGAAATGAATCATTTCCAGAAGTAGCAAGCAGTGTTGGAGAGGACATCGTAAACAGTAGCGAGAATGTTGGAGAGGACATTGTGAACAGTAGCAAGAATATTGGAGAAGTAATCGTAAACAGTAGCAAGAATGTTGGAGAGGATATTGTGAACAGTAGCGAGAATGTTGGAGAGGATATTGTGAACAGTAGCGAGGATATTGTGAACAGTAGCGAGAATGTTGGAGAGGATATTGTGAACAGTAGCAAGGATGTTGGAGAGGATATTGTGAACAGTAGCAAGAATGTTGGAGAGGACATTGTGAACAGTAGCAAGAATGTTGGAGAGGACATTGTGAACAGTAGCAAGAATATTGGAGAGGACATTGTGAACAGTAGCGTTGGAGAGGACATTGTGAACAGTAGCAAGAATATTGGAGAGGACATTGTGAACAGTAGCGAGAATGTTGGAGAGGACATTGTGAACAGTAGCAAGAATGTTGGAGAGGACATTGTGAACAGTAGCAAGAATGTTGGAGAGGACATCATGAACAGTAGCAAGAATGTTGGAGAGGACATTGTGAACAGTAGCAAAAATGTTGGAGAGGACATCGTGAACAGTAGCAAGAATGTTGGAGAGGATTTTGTGAACAGTAGCGAGAATGAGAAGCCAATATATTGGGAACAGCATTCTTGTGACACAGATTCTAAGGATGCGTGCAGTGACTTCCATGACAAGGATCAATGTATCCGACGCTCAGAAAGCAAGAGTGAAGATTCTAAGTGGAGGTCCTTATTTGATAGTTTGCCTTTGATGTTATGTGCAACTTACAATGTTAAGCTTGGGGATACAGATGGATGTATATTTGTGCTACAAACGTGTTAACATTTTATAGCCACAATATCATTGTGCTAAGCTGCTACTATTGCTAGATGTCTCTCATGGATTGCATAACATAACCCATTACTCCACATAGATCAGGGTTCCCGCTGTCGGTCACCAATGGCAACAAAAACAAATGCTGGTGCTATATATTGTGAATTGGCGAAAATATTTGGCATAATGTTTTTTTTAATATTTTTTTTTTGTGTCAAATACATGGGTGGGTTCAAATATGCATCTGTGAACTATGTAGCTCTTTAAATTGGCTCCATTTTTTTTCAATTGGCGACAGAAGTGGCGCAGATAACAATTCAGACAGATGGAACCCTGATAGATTCCATTCCACACATTTATCCACATATAGTTACTGTTGCATGCCATTTTCTGTTCCCAGATACAGTCTACAGTCTACATCCGTTACCGGTATGTCGAATTCCGTCGGACCGAACAAAATACTTCGACATAACCGAAGTTTGACCTAACGAATTTCGATATAAACGGAGCCAGTTATATGTACAATGATAGTGTCTGAAACGGGACTTTGATCCGACTTTGAGATAACCGGAGAATTCGACATAACCGACTTTGACATAACGGTTGTAGACTGTACATTGAATATTGATTATTGAGTATGTAGTACAGTGTGCCTATTGCTTATCAGCAGAAGGAAGATGAAATGAGTAATTGATGTAACGGGTTAATCTGATACTTGGTATACATATTGTTTACTTTAACCTCATTAAAACTTAAAGCGACATTACATCACGAAAAGCAAATAAAATGCATTTTTTTCACGTATAAATGCATTGCTACTACAAATTCTTCTGAATACAGCGAACGCTAACATTTAAGAATCAATTTAACAGTGTTTTTGTGGTATACGTGACAGCCTGTTATATTGGGTAGCAGCATACATGTATGTGACAGCCTGTTGTATTGGGTAGCATACATGTATGTGACAGCCTGTTATATTGGGTAGCAGCATACATGTATGTGACAGCCTGTTGTATTGGGTAGCATACATGTATGTGACAGCCTGTTATATTGGGTAGCAGCATACATGTATGTGACAGCCTGTTGTATTGGGTAGCATACATGTATGTGACAGCCTGTTGTATTGGGTAGCAGCATACATGTATGTGACAGCCTGTTGTATTGGGTAGCATACATGTATGTGACAGCCTGTTGTATTGGGTAGCATACATGTATGTGACAGCCTGTTGTATTGGGTAGCAGCATACATGTATGTGACAGCCTGTTGTATTGGGTAGCATACATGTATGTGACAGCCTGTTGTATTGGGTAGCATACATGTATGTGACAGCCTGTTGTATTGGGTAGCATACATGTATGTGACAGCTGTTGTATTGGGTAGCATACATGTATGTGACAGCCTGTTGTATTGGGTAGCAGCATACATGTATGTGACAGCCTGTTGTATTGGGTAGCAGCATACATGTATGTGACAGCCTGTTGTATTGGGTAGCAGCATACATGTATGTGACAGCCTGTTGTATTGGGTAGCAGCATACATGTATGTGACAGCCTGTTGTATTGGGTAGCAGCATACATGTATGTGACAGCCTGTTGTATTGGGTAGCAGCATACATGTATGTGACAGCCTGTTGTATTGGGTAGCAGCATACATGTATGTGACAGCCTGTTGTATTGGGTAGCAGCATACATGTATGTGACAGCCTGTTGTATTGGGTAGCAGCATACATGTATGTGACAGCCTGTTGTATTGGGTAGCAGCATACATGTATGTGACAGCCTGTTGTATTGGGTAGCAGCATACATGTATGTGACAGCCTGTTTATTGGGTAGCATCATGTATGTGACAGCCTGTTGTATTGGGTAGCACATGTATGTGACAGCTGTTGTATTGGGCAGCAGCATACATGTATGTGACAGCCTGTTGTATTGGGTAGCAGCATACATGTATGTGACAGCCTGTTGTATTGGGTAGCAGCATACATGTATGTGACAGCCTGTTGTATTGGGCAGCAGCATACATGTATGTGACAGCCTGTTGTATTGGGTAGCAGCATACATGTATGTGACAGCCTGTTGTATTGGGTAGCAGCATACATGTATGTGACAGCCTGTTGTATTGGGCAGCATACATGTATGTGACAGCCTGTTGTATTGGGTAGCAGCATACATGTATGTGACAGCCTGTTGTATTGGGTAGCAGCATACATGTATGTGACAGCCTGTTGTATTGGGTAGCAGCATACATGTATGTGACAGTCTGTTGTATTGGGTAGCAGCATACATGTATATGACAGTCTGTTGTATTGGGCAGCAGCATACATGTATGTGATTTTTCCTACTTAGTTCGAACACTTAACTTTTTTCAATCAATAAACAATGTTTTTGCCATCTACAAACTCTCAAAGTGACAGTAGGGTTTCATATAACGGTCAACCACGCTTCTGAATTGACATTTGTTTATTATTGGAGACTACACTAAATGCATGTTACAGTCGTTTAGATATAATATAAACCTGATCAGTCTTAAAAAATATTTGCGCAGACACAAATGTGATTATATAATGGTAAATATGTACCATAAGTGTTGTTATTCAGCATACATTTCTTGTATTACTGTTGAAGTGAAAGTCGTGATAGCGCAGTGGATGCGTGTTCGCTTCAGGTGCGTACGGTCCAGAGTTTGAGCCCCGCTGGAGCCGTTAAGATTGTGCCCTTAGGCAAGGCATTTAAATTCCACGTTGCCTCTTCTCTCTCCCTCATGGTGATGGATTCCATCAGGAATGAGGTCTCGAGAGTGATTAGTTGTAAGAACTTGTTTCGCAATCGAGCTAAAATAAATTTTTATAAACTATGGCTGTTGACCATATTTTAATTATTTCGCTATGTCAACAAACATCGTATATGACGCTTGTTTATTAGTTGGAATAAAATACCATATAATAGAAATTTGCTTTTTTCGCGATGTAGTGTCGCTTTAAATGCAGTATAAGATTGGTCCACATTTTACCGATAGTTTTCCCCGTTACGTCAATAGCCATTGTACATGGATTGGTCGAAAATTTTATGCATCGCCATTTATCGTTCAGTAACACACAATAACCGCATTCTTGTTAAATTGTCGATTTATTTTATTTTTTATCGATTATTATCATAAACACAACCCAGAATTTCAACCAGCGATTAAATTATACATGGATGCCCGACAACCAGCGACAATATATTACGTACGGACGCATGCCCGACAGATATACAACCAGTGAGATTAAATTGTGTACGGACGGATGCATATTAAATTGTGGACGGACACCAGACTTTCAGCACAGACGGATGCCAGACAACCGTAGACATTATATTATGCACAGACAGACAAACAGCCAATGTTAATAGCTCACCCCAGGTCTATGCTCAACCAAGCTGAAGCATAAATACTTAATAACACTCGATAACTACCTCGATAAAATGTTGCATAAAAACAATATCATCAACAGAAACACTATGAAGCTAATGTGTAGGAGTAACACCCATTGTTGTGTAGTGAGCACACAATGCGCTATGGTCGCTATGGTTATCAGTAACGTCATTTACGACATAATAGTAACATTGTAAAAACAATTTCAAGCCTAAAATAGAAAGTCTTATTTGTTTTTTGTGGTTTAGCGTTGCACCAATGGCGACTCTCCAGCTGTTATTGGTGGAGGAAGACCCCCGGGTGCACCAACAGCTTGGGTCATATGGCGACTCTCCAGCTGTTATTGGTGGAGGAAGACCCCCGGGTGCACCAACAGCTTCGGTCATACGGCGACTCTCCAGCTGTTATTGGTGGAGGAAGACCCCGGGTGCACCAACAGCTTAGGTCATACGGCGACTCTCCAGCTGTTATTGGTGGAGGAAGACCCCGGGTGCACCAACAGCTTGGGTCATACGGCGACTCTCCAGCTGTTATTGGTGGAGGAAGACCCCGGGTGCACCAACAGCTTAGGTCATACGGCGACTCTCCAGCTGTTATTGGTGGAGGAAGACCCCGGGTGCACCAACAGCTTAGGTCATATGGCGACTCTCCAGCTGTTATTGGTGGAGGAAGACCCCGGGTGCACCAACAGCTTAGGTCATATGGCGACTCTCCAGCTGTTATTGGTGGAGGAAGACCCCGGGTGCACCAACAGCTTAGGTCATATGGCGACTCTCCAGCTGTTATTGGTGGAGGAAGACCCGGGTGCACCAACAGCTTAGGTCATATGGCGACTCTCCAGCTGTTATTGGTGGAGGAAGACCCGGGTGCACCAACAGCTTAGGTCATACGGCGACTCTCCAGCTGTTATTGGTGGAGGAAGACCCCGGGTGCCCCAACAGCTTAGGTCATACGGCGACTCTCCAGCTGTTATTGGTGGAGGAAGATCCGGGTGCACCAACAGCTTAGGTCATACGGCGACTCTCCAGCTGTTATTGGTGGAGGAAGACCCCGGGTGCACCAACAGCTTAGGTCATATGGCGACTCTCCAGCTGTTATTGGTGGAGGAAGACCCCGGGTGCACCAACAGCTTAGGTCATATGGCGACTCTCCAGCTGTTATTGGTGGAGGAAGACCCCGGGTGCACCAACAGCTTAGGTCATATGGCGACTCTCCAGCTGTTATTGGTGGAGGAAGACCCCGGGTGCACCAACAGCTTAGGTCATATGGCGACTCTCCAGCTGTTGTGCACCAACAGCTTAGGTGATATGGCGACTCTCCAACTGTTATTGGTGGAGGAAGACCCCGTGGTTGGTGTTGGGTTCCAACTGTTATTGGTGGAGGAAGACCCCCGGGTGCCCCTCCAGAGGGTATTTCAGGGGCAGACGGGCACCCAGCTAGAACCACCAACCTACCGCAAGCCAGCTTGATAACTTCCTCCCATGAAAGAATTTGATTCGAACTTAAAGCGGTGAGGGACATATGATTTTAAGTCAACGACCGTAACCACTTGGCCACCGAGGCGCCCCTAATTAAATTAGTTCTTTCAATGTTCATGAGTGAAATTTAATTCTAGCAACACTCTTAATATCAATGTTCATGAAAGGTGAAATACAATTTGATCATGAATAAATATCCTCTAATTTAACCCTCTAAATGAATAAATATCCTCTAATTTAACACTCTAAATGAACAAATATCCTCTAATTTAACCCTCTAAATGAACAAATATCCTCTAATTTAACCCTCTAAATGAACAAATATCCTCTAATTTAACCCTCTAAATGGACAAATATCCTCTGATTTAACCTTCTAAATGGATATACAGTCAAACCTGTGTTAAGCAGCCAGTCAAGGGAATCATAGAAAGTGGCTGTTTAGCACAGGTGGCTGCTTAATAGAGGTCAAATATATAGTAAAACAACAAATCTGGAAAGTGGCTGCTTAATACACATTGGCTGCTTAATAGAAGTGACCACTAACACAGGTTTGACTGTAGTATGAATATCCTCAATTTGTAACCCACATGTCATAACAGAATTGGGGGGAATTTTGAATTCCAAATAAAATTATAAAAGATACCTTCCTCCTAAATGTATTGTCTGGTTATGATAAAATAATAATAGATCAATAATGTAATATGAACAAAACAGTAGAAGTCGTGATAGCGCAGTGGTAGCGTGTTCACTTCAGGTGCAAAATACCAGGAGTTCGAGCCCCGCTGGAGCCATTATGATGGTGCCCCTTGGCAAGGCATTTAAATTCCATGTTGCCTCTTCTCTCTCCCTCATGGCGATGGATTCCATCAGGAATGAGGTCTCGAGAGTGATTAATATAAGTTGTAAGAAATTGTTTCGCAATTGAGCTAAAATAAATTTGTATAAACTATGAACAAAACAGAGGTTCCACGCAGAGGTGGGACAACCTTTAGTTAATTCATAATCCATGAAAGTCAATCATTGGATATGTAATAATAGTATTCCAAGTTTATAACAGTACGATAAGCCAATTACTAGTTGATTCGGTAAACATGTGACCTTGCAAATTCATCCCGACAATCAGATAAATACTCCTAAACAGAAAATCTACATATTTCCCAGCTATTACATGTCACTATTGACAGATAACAGAAAAGTACTTCATTGTACGGTCACTCTATAATAATCTCAGTGCTTGCCATTATATTTACTGCTTGGAATGGTTAATCTTATAATCTCAGTGCTTGCCGTCATGGCATATACTGCTTGGAATGGTTACTCTTATAATCTCAGTGCTTGCCGTCATGGCATATACTGCTTGGAATGGTTACTCTTATAATCTCAGTGCTTGCCGTCATGGCATATACTGCTTGGAACGGTTACTCTTATAATCTCAGTGCTTGCCATTATGACATTTACTGCTTGGTACACAGTTATGCATGTAGGCAAGGAACGGTTACTGGCTTCTCTAGAAAACATGCTAAAGAAGAAGATACAGAAATATATCACTGGCTGTAGAAGAAACACAAAGACTTCAGCCATGTTATGTGGCTACTGGCTTCTATGTTTTGTAGATTGGTGGATTTCAACACAAGCTTTGAAGCTCCTCATCTCGCTTATCATTTGTCCTTTGTGATTTTCGACTCGGATGAGGATTTCGTGCCCACCTAGGTCATGCATTAGTCCTAGTTCACATATCACATACAGCTGTGTTTACTGGGAAATTTCACTTTCGGATTTTCTTTTCGGTTCGCCATCAGGTACAAATTGTTTAAATATATTCTGTAAGGTTGATAAGGAGATTTTGAGGCCGTGTTCCAAGTAACTTTGTTTCCATACAGATTCGTACACTTCTAACAATTCCAGTAACCTGAAAATAGCAGCAGATGCATGTACACAACTGAGATGTCTGGGTAGTTGGCACAGATTTCAGTTTTCTACAGTTTGTGTTTTACAAGAAGCAGAATATTCCAAGGCCATAATATAAAAGGTGTTTGTTTCCTATTTCATGACTGTGAAGAGGGCTTTCTATTAAGGGTTAAGCACTGTTGCAACACCTCTCTTACATTAAGGGTTAAGCACTGTTGCAACACCTCTCTTATTAATTGAGCTATTGGCCCAAAAACAATCTGTAGAAATAGAAACTTAATATTAAAAATGTATGTTTACTTATACATGAATTCCTGTTCAAACGTATAGTCAAAATTTCTAAAACAGTTAGTTTAATTTAAACTTTATTATTTTACAATGATTGCTAAGCAAGTTTTAACAACTTATATCAATCACTTTCATTGGCTCGGATGGCAGCGTATTTGTGGTCATTCGTGTGGGAGGAAATCGGAGTACGCGGAGAAAACCCACCTGTCCGATCTGGCGACCACCGTACCATCTCACATACTTCCGGTTCCGAGGATCGAACCCGGGTTGCATTAGTGAGAAGCGAGCGCACTAACCACTGCACTAATCGGAGGACAGCCTTGCTATCATAGCATTGGATTCGATACAAAATCAGTATTACACAAGTTTTGCAGTAAAGAAATCCATTATTTTAACCAGTTTTAATGTACTTGTTCACATTGTTGAAAAATATATAATCTGATTTTGACTAGATTAGTATATCCCCCCCCCCGTTTGATTCTCTTGGTAATAATAACAGCAATGAAACTAATGTACGTACATCACTTTTAGCATGTATTATTAAAATTTATGGCATTAAAAATGGGACATTCGAAGACAATGCAATTTCGTTTTTTTAACAGTAATAAAATTATATCTTAATTAATTTGTACATACCTATTGGCTAAATCAGTTTTGGCTGTTGCAGGAAGATTAGCTATACCTAGGTTAACAACATCACACCCGCCATGATCCCCGGGATTCCGACCTGACACAACCAACGCTCTACCTATCCTGTAATGTAAATTTAAACTTTATTTATAACGATTGCGAAACAAGCTTCATCAACTTATATTAAATCAACTTATATTAATTATTCTCGGTGCAGATGAAGGCATATAATTATGTGATCCTTCGTTTAGGAGAAAACCTGGTGTACCCAGAGAGAACCACATGTCTGATATGGTGGCCATCTCATAGGAGTACCCGGAGAGAACCCACAAGTCTGATATGGTGAACATCTCACAGGTGTACCCAGAGAGAACCACATGTCTGATATGGTGGCCATCTCACAGGTGTACAAACCAGAGAGAACCCACAAGTCTGATATGGTGGCCATCTCATAGGAGTACCTGGAGAGAACCCACAAGTCTGATATGGTGGCCATCTCATAGGAGTACCCAGAGAGAACCACATGTCTGATATGGTGGCCATCTCATAGGAGTACCTGGAGACAACCCACAAGTCTGATATGGTGAACATCTCACAGGAGTACCCGGAGAGAACCACAAGTCTGATATGGTGGACATCTCACAGGAGTACCTGGAGACAACCCGCAAGTCTGATATGGTGAACATCTCACAGGAGTACCCGGAGAGAACCCACAAGTCTGATATGGTGAACATCTCACAGGTGTACCCGGAGAGAACCCACAAGTCTGATATGGTGGACATCTCACAGGAGTACCTGGAGACAACCCGCAAGTCTGATATGGTGAACATCTCACAGGAGTACCCGGAGAGAACCCACAAGTCTGATATGGTGAACATCTCACAGGAGTACCCGGAGACAACCCACAAGTCTGATATGGTGGACATCTCACAGGAGTACCTGGAGACAACCCATAAGTCTGATATGGTGAACATCTCACAGGAGTACCTGGAGACAACCCACAAGTCTGATATGGTGGCCATCTCACAGGTGTACCCGGAGAGAACCCACAAGTCTGATATGGTGAACATCTCACAGGAGTACCCAGAGAGAACCCACAAGTCTGATATGGTGACCATCTCACAGGAGTACCCAGAGAGAACCACATGTCTGATATGGTGAACATCTCACAGGAGTACCCGGAGAGAACCCACAAGTCTGATATGGTGAACATCTCACAGGAGTACCTGGAGACAACCCACAAGTCTGATATGGTGGCCATCTCACAGGTGTACCCGGAGAGAACCCACAAGTCTGATATGGTGAACATCTCACAGGAGTACCCAGAGAGAACCCACAAGTCTGATATGGTGACCATCTCACAGGAGTACCCAGAGAGAACCACATGTCTGATATGGTGAACATCTCACAGGAGTACCCGGAGAGAACCCACAAGTCTGATATGGTGAACATCTCACAGGAGTACCTGGAGACAACCCACAAGTCTGATATGGTGGCCATCTCACAGGTGTACCCAGAGAGAACCCACAAGTCTGATATGGTGAACATCTCACAGGAGTACCTGGAGACAACCCACAAGTCTGATATGGTGAACATCTCACAGGAGTACCCGGAGAGAACCACAAGTCTGATATGGTGGACATCTCACAGGAGTACCTGGAGACAACCCACAAGTCTGATATGGTGAACATCTCACAGGAGTACCTGGAGACAACCCACAAGTCTGATATGGTGACCATCTCATAGGAGTACCTGGAGACAACCCACAAGTCTGATATGGTGAACATCTCACAGGAGTACCCGGAGAGAACCACAAGTCTGATATGGTGAACATCTCACAGGAGTACCCAGAGAGAACCCACAAGTCTGATATGGTGAACATCTCACAGGAGTACCCGGAGAGAACCCACAAGTCTGATATGGTGAACATCTCACAGGAGTACCTGGAGACAACCCACAAGTCTGATATGGTGAACATCTCACAGGTGTACCCGGAGAGACCCCACAAGTCTGATATGGTGGCCATCTCACAGGAGTACCCGGAGAGAACCCACAAGTCTGATATGGTGAACATCTCACAGGTGTACCCGGAGAGACCCCACAAGTCTGATATGGTGGCCATCTCACAGGAGTACCCGGAGAGAACCCACAAGTCTGATATGGTGAACATCTCACAGGAGTACCCAGAGAGAACCCACAAGTCTGATATGGTGAACATCTCACAGGAGTACCCAGAGAGAACCACATGTCTGATATGGTGACCATCTCACAGGAGTACCCAGAGAGAACCCACAAGTCTGATATGGTGGCCACTCACAGGAGTACCCAGAGAGAACCCACAAGTCTGATATGGTGAACATCTCACAGGAGTACCCAGAGAGAAACCACAAGTCTGATATGGTGAACATCTCACAGGAGTACCCAGAGAGAACCACATGTCTGATATGGTGACCATCTCACAGGAGTACCCAGAGAGAACCCACAAGTCTGATATGGTGAACATCTCACAGGAGTACCCAGAGAGAACCACATGTCTGATATGGTGGCCATCTCACAGGTGTACCCAGAGAGAACCCACAAGTCTGATATGGTGACCATCTCACAGGAGTACCCAGAGAGAACCACATGTCTGATATGGTGAACATCTCACAGGAGTACCCAGAGAGAACCACATGTCTGATATGGTGGCCATCTCACATACCTCCCGGTCTGGGGATATTCCGGGTTACATTGATAAGCGTCGTCCTAATCGGACAGCGTGTAATGTAGAAATATAACACTTTATTTAACAGTCGATTTCCATTCCTGATTTTCTCCATAATATTAAACCATGTGTCAATTTAAAGTCAAACATGTTATTGGTTGCGTCTCAGAATCAACCAATCACATCAAGGGTAAGGGTTTATAACACCCAGGCCAGTGCTACTGGGTTGGTCTCGCTGGTTATCTGTAACTCACATTCTCACAGAGTTAAATATGTACTCAGAATGGACCATAAACAACAATCTGATTTCTCACTACAGTCAAACCTGTCTTAAGCAACCAACTAAGGGAATCACAGATAGTGGTTGCTTAGCACAGTTGGGTGTTTCATACAGGTCAAATATGTAAAAAAAAAACACATTGGAAATCTTGAAACTGGCTACTTAATGGACATGACCACAAACACAGGTTTGACTTCACAGCCAACAATACAAGACTATGTTATACTCACTGGTTGATACAAATATATTTTAGCTCGATTGCGAAACGAAGTTTTTACAATATTAGAAGAATCACTCTTGAGGGCTCATTCCTGATGGAATCTACCATGATGAGGGAGAAAGAAGAGGTAACATGGAATATATCACAATGAGGGAGAGAGAAGAGGTAACATAGAATATATCATGATGAGGGAGAGAGAAGAGGTAACATGCATGGAATATATCACGATGAGGGAGAGAGAATAGGTAACATGGAATCTATCACGATGAGGGTGAGAGAAGAGGTAACATGGAATCTATCACAATGAGGGATAAAGAAGAGGTAACATGGAATATACCACAATGAGGGAGAGAGAAGAGGTAACATGGAATATACCACAATGAGGGAGAGAGAAGAGGTAACATGGAATATATCACAATGAGGGAGAGAGAAGAGGTAACTGGAATATACCACAATGAGGGAGAGAGAAGAGGTAACATGGAATATACCACATGAGGGAGAGAGAAAGGTAACATGGAATATACCACAATGAGGGAGAGAGAAGAGGTAACATGGAATATATCACAATGAGGGAGAGAGAAGAGGTAACATGGAATATACCACAATGAGGGAGAGAGAAGAGGTAACATGGAATATACCACAATGAGGGAGAGGTAACATGGAATATACCACAATGAGGGAGAGAGAGAAGAGGTAACATGGAATATACCACAATGAGGGAGAGGTAACATGGAATATACCACAATGAGGGAGAGAGAAGAGGTAACATGGAATATATCACAATGAGGGAGAGAGAAGAGGTAACATGGAATATATCATGATGAGGGAGAGAGAAGAGGTAACATGGAATATCACGATGAGGGAGAGAGAAGAGGTAACATGGAATATCACGATGAGGGAGAGAGAAGAGGTAACATGGAATATCACGATGAGGGAGAGAGAAGAGGTAACATGGATTCAAGTGTGTTGCCTAATGACACCTCTATCATGGTTCTGACAGGACACAACCTCGACTTATACCGACGGGACACAACCTCGACTTATACCGACGGGACACAACCTCGACTTATACTGACGGGACACAACCTCGACTTATACTGACAGGACACAAACTCGACTTATACTGACGGGACACAAACAGCACAGAAACACGACTTATACTGATGGGACACAAACAGCACAGAAACTCGACATATACTGATGGAACATAAACGCACAACCTCAGGGTTACAAGACGGACACAGTATTCATTACAGCACAGAAACTCGACCTATACTGACGGGACACAAACGCACAACCTCAGGGTTACAAGACGGACACAGTATTCATTACAGCACAGAAACTCGACTTATACTGACGGGACACAAACGCACAACCTCAGGGTTACAAGACAGACACAGTATTCATTACAGCACAGAAACTCAACTTATACTGACGGGACACAAACGCACAACCTCAGGGTTACAAGACAGACACAGTATTCATTACAGCACAGAAACTCGACTTATACTGACGGGACACAAACGCACAACCTCAGGGTTACAAGACGGACACAGTATTCATTACAGCACAGAAACTCGACTTATACTTACTTCACAGCCAGCAACATAAGATCACATGTATGCTGTAGTTCTACCACAATGCTAACACCTTGTGTACACTTTATCTCCGACGTTTTCAACTCTGCCTGGCATTTCCTGATGTGCCGAGTAACTCTCTACCATAGAGAGGAAACATGTTAAATTAAACAAAAAACACATCTTTAATTAATCTAAAACATGACACTCTGATGTGTGTTTTACACTTATTCCAGAGTCTCATATGGTTCTTTTACGTGCACAGTGTAAAGCACGGACACGAGACCTCGGTTTAAAGTCCCATCTGAAAGACTATGATATGAGTCATTTTAGTATGGCATAGCGGGGGAACAAACATGCGACCGCTGGATGTATCTATATATGTAAAATATAAAATATATATGGTATGTATCTATATATGTAAAATATATATGGTATGTATCTATATATGTAAAATATATATGGTATGTATCTATATATGTAAAATATAAAATATATATGGTATGTATCTATATATGTAAAATATATATGGTATGTATCTATATATGTAAAATATATATGGTATGTATCTATATATGTAAAATATATATGGTATGTATCTATATATGTAAAATATAAAATATATATGATATGTATCTATATATGTAAAATATAAAATATATATGATATGTATCTATATATGTAAAATATAAAATATATATGATATGTATCTATATATGTAAAATATATATGATATGTATCTACATATGTAAAATATAAAATATATATGGTATGTATCTATATATGTAAAATATAAAATATATATGATATGTATCTATATATGTAAAATATATATGATATGTATCTACATATGTAAAATATAAAATATATATTGTATGTATCTATATATGTAAAATATAAAATATATATGGTATGTATCTACATATGTAATATATAAAATATATATGGTATGTATCTATATATGTAAAATATAAAATATATATGGTATGTATCTATATATGTAAAATATATATGGTATGTATTCATATATGTAATATGGTTGTTTGACTTTCTCATCAATATATTGCCAACAGGTTTCAATTCCATCAACATATTGCCAACAGGTTTCAATTCCATCAATATATTGCCAACACGTTTCAATGCCATCAATATATTGCCAACAGGTTTCAATTCCATCAACATATTGCCAACAGGTTTCAATTCCATCAATATATTGCCAACAGGTTTCAAGTCCATCAATATATTGCCAACAGGTTTCAAGTCCATCAATATATTGCCAACAGGTTTCAATTTCATCAATATATTGCCAACAGGTTTCAAGTCCATCAAATATTGCCAACAGGTTTCAAGTCCATCAATATATTGCCAACAGGTTTCAATTCCATCAATATATTGCCAACAGGTTTCAATTCCATCAATATATTGCCAACAGGTTTCAATTCCATCAATATATTGCCAACAGGTTTCAATTCCATCAATATATTGCCAACAGGTTTCAATTCCATCAATATATTGCCAACAGGTTTCAATTCCATCAATATATTGCCAACAGGTTTCAATTCCATCAATATATTGCCAACAGGTTTCAATTCCATCAATATATTGCCAACAGGTTTCAATTCCATCAATATATTGCCAACAGGTTTCAATTCCATCAATATATTGCCAACAGGTTTCAAGTCCATCAATATATTGCCAACAGGTTTCAAGTCCATCAATATATTGCCAACAGGTTTCAATTCCATCAATATATTGCCAACAGGTTTCAATTCCATCAATAATATTATATTGCCAACAGGTTTCAATTCCATCAATATATTGCCAACAGGTTTCAATTTCATCAATATATTGCCAACAGGTTTCAATTCATCAATATATTGCCAACAGGTTTCAATTCATCAACATATTGCCAACAGGTTTCAATTCATCAACATATCTTTCTTTGCATATGCAGACAAAATGCCGAGCCATATTAGAATATTGTTTTAATTGGTAAGTACCTGGAGCATATCTGGTGTGAGATTTTCTATGAGGGAGTTGTCCGGGTTGAGCAGGAACTGGTAGAGCAGGGAACCATTATCTGACGGGAAATCAGAACAGTCATCCCCTGAAAAACATAAATGATATATTTTCTCTACGGGAGTTATCAGGGTCAATAACTATACATAGTAAAAGTGCATTTGTTGAGACGTGTATTTCTGATACAAAATAGTTTTATATGATGCGTTCCACTAAAATCAAGAATTTTATCAGTGAAATAAAATGTGTCAGTCAAGTGGTTGAATAAAATGTGTCAGTCAAGTGGTTGAATATAATGCGTCAGTCAAGTGGTTGAATAAAATGTGTCAGTCAAGTGGTTGAATAAAATGTGTCAGTCAAGTGGTTGAATATAATGCGTCAGTCAAGTGGTTGAATAAAATGTGTCAGTCAAGTGGTTGAATAAAATGTGTCAGTCAAGTGGTTGAATATAATGTGTCAGTCAAGTGGTTGAATAAAATGTGTCAGTCAAGTGGTTGAATAAAATGTGTCAGTCAAGTGGTTGAATATAATGCGTCAGTCAAGTGGTTGAATAAAATGTGTCAGTCAAGTGGTTGAATAAAATGTGTCAGTCAAGTGGTTGAATATAATGCGTCAGTCAAGTGGTTGAATAAAATGTGTCAGTCAAGTGGTTGAATAAAATGTGTCAGTCAAGTGGTTGAATAAAATGTGTCAGTCAAGTGGTTGAATAAAATGTGTCAGTCAAGTGGTTGAATAAAATGTGTCAGTCAAGTGGTTGAATATGTGTGTGTGGTTGTTAATGCATCAGTCAAGTGGTTGAATAAAATGTGTCAGTCAAGTGGTTGAATAAAATGTGTCAGTCAAGTGGTTGAATATAATGCGTCAGTCAAGTGGTTGAATAAAATGTGTCAGTCAAGTGGTTGAATAAAATGTGTCAGTCAAGTGGTTGAATAAAATGTGTCAGTCAAGTGGTTGAATAAAATGTGTCAGTCAAGTGGTTGAATAAAATGTGTCAGTCAAGTGGTTGAATAAAATGTGTCAGTCAAGTGGTTGAATAAAATGTGTGTGTGGTTGTTGTGTGTGTGGTTGTATGTGTCAGTCAAGTGGTTGAATAAAATGCGTCAGTCAAGTGGTTGAATAAAATGTGTCAGTCAAGTAGTTAAATAAAATGTGTCAGTCAAGCTGTATATACCCACATCCACCCATATATACCCACATCCACCCATATATACCCACATCCACCCATATATACCCACCTCCACCCATATATACCCACATCCACCCATATATACCCACATCCACCCATATATACCCACCTCCACCCATATATACCCACATCCACCCATATATACCCACCTCCACCCATATATACCCACCTCCACCCATTATACCCACCTCCACCACATCCACCCATATATACCCACATCCACCCATATATACCCACATCCACCCATATATACCCACATCCACCCATATATACCCACCTCCACCCATATATACCCACATCCACCCATATATACCCACCTCCACCCATATATACCCACCTCCACCCATATATACCCACATCCACCCATATATACCCAACCTCCACCCATATATACCCACCTCCACCCATATATACCCACCTCCACCACATCCACCCATATATACCCACCTCCACCCATATTACCCACATCCACCCATATATCCCCCTCCACCCATATATACCCCCACCTCCACCACATCCCCCATATATACCCACATCCACCACCTCCACCCAATATACCCACATCCACCCATAATACCCACCTCCACCACATCCACCCATATATACCCCCTCCACCCATATATACCCACCTCCACACCCATATATCCCCACATCCACCCCTATATACCCACCTCCACCACATCCACCCAATTACCCACCTCCACCCATATATACCCACCTCCACCCATTATATACCCACATCCACCCATATATACCACATCCACCCATATATACCCACCTCCACCCATATATACCCACCTCCACCCATATATACCCACATCCCCCATATATACCCACCCTCCACCCATATATACCCACATCCACCCATATATACCCACCTCCACCAATCCACCCAATATACCCACATCCACCACCCACCCTATCTACCCACATCCACCATATATACCCACATCCACCCATATTAGAACCCACATCCACAACATCCACCCATATATACCCACATCCACCCATATATACCCACCTCCACCCATATTACCCCCATCACACATCCACCATATATACCCACATCCACCCATATATACCCACCTCCACCCACACCTCCACCCATATATCCCACCTCCACCCATATATACCCACCTCCACCCACACCTCCACCCATATATACCCACCTCCACCCATATATACCCACATCCATCCATATATACCCCACCTCCCCCATATATACCCACATCCACCCATATATACCCCCTCCACCCATATATACCCACATCCCCCACACCTCCACCCATATATACCCACATCCATCCATATATCCCCACATCCACCCTATATACCCACCTCCACCCTATATACCCACATCCCCATATATACCCACATCCACCCATATATAACCACCTCCACCCATATATACCCACCTCCACCCACACCTCCACCCATATATACCCACCTCCACCCATATATACCCACATCCATCCATATATACCCACATCCCCCATATATACCCACATCCCCCACCCATATATACCCACCTCCACCCATATATACCCCCTCCACCCACACCTCCACCCATATATACCCACCTCCACCCATATATCCACACCTCCACCCACACCTCCACCCATATATATCCACATCCACCCATATATAACCACCTCCACCCATATATACCCACCTCCACCCACAACCTCCACCCATATATACCCATATCCATCCATATATAACCACCTCCACCCATATATACCCACCTCCACCCATTTCACATCCACCCATATATACCCACCTCCACCCATATATACCCACCTCCACCCATATATACCCACCTCCACCCATATATATATATATACCCACCTGTCTGACGTCGAGCACACCTGAGTAGGTACGTCTCTGCTCTACCAAGTTCCACTATTGTATGTCCAACAACACCCTTCTCTGCACGAAATATATGAAGATTTAGCAGTTCTTCCAAGTTGCCCAGACAAAACTCCTGAAAGAAAGATTGAATCCATTAGAAACTGACCTATATATCTATGAACACACCAGAATAATCATAATACTGCACAGTGTGTTATTCGTCTTCTACTTCCAATAATGTACATAGCCAACTCTGGAGCATTGTCGTACATTCTCCTTTTTTGCACTTTCATTTAACAATGAACTAGTACAGGCATATATGTACAAATAAAACATAACATCCAACCTGACTACGTTATTTCCTAACCATTTTCCATCATCTCACCTAGTGACCTAGTTTTTACAAAGCTGAAACAAGCTTGGCTGAATTTTAAGGGTTCTTTCCCTTTAATTTGACCAAGTAATCTACCAATAATTTGCTATAGAAATTGCCGATTACTACAAAGGGACACTAAGCTTTCATCATAATATCTCTAAAGGTGTGAATACAATCCAGTGAACACTTGAATTGCTATCGTTTCTTGTGATTTAAAGTCGCACCAAACAGTTTAGGTGATATGGCGACTCTTCAGTTATTATCGGTGGAAGAATACTCGAGTGTCCCTCTCTTTAATACAAATTTATTTTAGCTTGATTGCGAAAACAACTTATATTAATCACTCTCGAGACCTCATTCCTGATGGAAATCATCGCCACGAGGGAGAGAGAAGAGGCAATGTGGAATTTAAATGCCTTGCCTAAATGCTATCACGACTTCCACGAGTGTCCCTCTGAGCAGTATTTCAGGCACGGACCGGCACCCAAGTAGAACCACTGGCCTTCTGCAAGCCAGCGGAATAGTTTCCTCACATGAAAGAAATTTTTTCATTTTTGAGTTGCCATGGAGCAACCGGTTTATTTGTTTTTTCATATTTACATACACAGAAACATAAATACAATTTCACCTTATTACAGTTTTAACATGAAAGAATTTGACATCGCCAGTAGGATTTGAACCTACCGCGGTGAGGGGCAAGCAATTTGAAGTTAAAGGCCATAACCACTCGGCAACCAAATTGCTATATTTACTAGGAAATATTAATATAGACAGTCAGAAAATCTACTCAATCACAACAGCTCATATGCAGCCTATGACTCGGGGGGGGGGGATACGAACAGCCGTTAGATCACACTACTGCATTACTCTAGTACTGTATTTGAGGAGAAAGGAAAGGCATTCTTACCCAGTGACAGTCCGAATTCCAGCTTAGCCCCGCCCCCATCAGGAACCCTGGCCAGCAGAATGGTAGATGAGTGATATGCCCCTTGCCAGACCAGTTACACACAATTACCCCCATGGCCCCATCAGATGCTGCACACTTGACTGCATTATAGACATTAGTAATGGCAGCCTCGGGACAACCGGCCAAACTGTTCCAGGCTGAGGTACCGGGACATACAAAGTAATTCATCCTGTTAGAAAGATACAACAAATTGTATGCATACATTTACACCTGTATAAAATGCTGATCATGGATAAGTTTATCAGTAGATAGTTTATGCTTCCTATCATGTTGATACATAATGCTACATGTATATCAAATGGTTTTTTTGCTTGTTTTTTGGGTTTAACCAACTGTTTAGGTCATATGGTGACTCCCCAGCTATTATTGGTGGAGGAAGAAGCCAGGTGCCCCTACGAGCAGTATTTCAGGCCCCCGGGTAGAACCACCAACCTACTGCAAGCCAGCTTGATATCTTCCTCACTCGAAAGAATTTGAAACCCCAGTGGGATTCGAACCTACAGCGGTGAGGAGCTGAGTTTAAGTCACCTTAACCACTCGAGCACGGAGGCCCACCAATATCAAATGTATTCCACCCAGTAAGCAAGTGGTTGGTTTTGTTTGATTTAGCGTGGCATTGGTGAAAGTGCCCAGTTGTCCCTCGTGCAACGTTCCAATTATATGGAGTCTCCAGGTGCCCCATCGAGCAACGGCACGTGCAGATGCTTTTAGAACCATGGACACTCCTCAAACCAGACCGATGGCTTCCTCTCTTCAAGGAATCCAACTCGAGTACGGCTCAAACCCACAGCGGTGAGGGCAAATGACCAACAGCCATTACCGGTAACAACACACCCACAGAGGCCGCTAATAATCAGTAATACTGATGTACTTTAAACTTATAGAATAATACAACAAAAATTGTACTTTAAACTTATAGAATAATTCAACAAAGATAAATACTACAATATTAAAACAAATGATCAGATCATACAGGTGTGTTTCTACTCCTACAAGAACGACAACATATACGCTTTCATTCGCACCAACAAGAGTGATTAATATAAGTTGTTAAAAAACAAATTATCTTACCCATGTTTATATAATGGTTTGCAAATTTCTGTGAAATTATGATTGGCCTGAAATAGACATGCGTCAATATAGAGAGTGTATAACACATGCAATGTTGGTTTGTTCTAATGCTTACAGTTGTATCGACTAGGGATTTTCTTGAGCGGAATGACGGGTCGCCTAGCACTGCCCTTTTCAGTCACGCATGATTGCCATTTAGCCCCGCCCTTTTGCCTTTTTTAAAATTTATTTATAAACCTCAACAGGCGAGTGCCTTCCGAGCTGGCAGACATATATAAACTTCAACAGGCGAGTGCCTTCCAAGCAGGCAGACATATATAAACCTCAACAGGCGAGTACCTTCCGAGCAGGCAGACATATATAAACCTCAACAGGCGAGTACCTTCCGAGCAGGCAGACATATATAAACTTTAACTCGTCCGCCCTTTTGACCAATATATACTGCCCTACCACCTTACTGTCCGATTAGCGCAGTGGTTAGCGTGCTCGCTTCTCATCAATGCAACCCCGGGTTCGATCCTTGGACCGGGAAGTATGTGAGATGGTACGGTGGTCGTCAAATCGTACAGGTGGGTTTTTTCCCGGGTATTCCGGTTTCCTCCCACACGAATGACCACATTTACGCTTTCATCGGTGCCAATGAGAGTGATTAATATAATATTAAAACTTGCTTCGCAATCGTTGTAAAATAAATAAAGTTTAAACTTTACTACCTCGTTAATTAGCTGTCAATCACTGTAAGATAGGAAATGTTCCTAGGTGGACATACAAATACTTCAAGCACCAACTTCACCGCTGAAAATGCACACACCCTCTTTTCTGACCCACCCTGCACTTTTTCGGACCACCCTGCCCTTTTTTTTACCCACCCTGCCCTTTTTCGGACCCACCCTGCCCTTTTTTTTACCCACCCTGCCCTTTTTCGGACCCACCCTGCCCTTTTTTTTACCCACCCTGCCCTTTTTCGGACCCACCCTGCCCTTTTTTTTACCCACCCTGCCCTTTTTCGGACCCACCCTGCCCTTTTTTCCACTCTAGAATAAACCCTACCATCAGACCTGATCGCATGGCAACCCTACCATCAGATCTGATCGCATGGCAACCCTACCATCAGACCTGATCGCATGGCAACACTACCATCAGACCTGATCGCATGGCAACCCTACCATCAGACCTGATCGCATGGCAACCCTACCATCAGACCTGATCGCATGGCAACTTTCCACAGCTTCGGACCAATTACTTAGCGACTTTCCAGCTTTTATTGATGAAGGAACACCAAAGTTCCGGGTAGTGTGTAAGATAGTGTGTAACCTAGCTTGATCTCGGATTTCTTAAACCAGATGAACTTGACACACCTTGTGTGTAACATTGTGATATCTACTATTAACTATATACAGTCGAACTTCGTTGCCTCAAACTCAACGGGTCTGTGAATAATGGTTTGAGTCATGGGTGGTTCTAGCTAAGGATAGTCAGTCTAGAGTGATATTGAGAATGTATTAGTAGCTTACTGTTGTATAGTGGTGTACACAAGACAACCCACAGTCTACATCCGCTCCGTCAAAGTGGGTTATGTCGAATTCTCCGGATCAAAGTCCTGTTTCAGACACAAATTTCAGTTATGTCAAAGTGCTTTGTTTGGTCCGACGGAATTCGACATAACGGATGTAGACTGTAATCCAATAAATCCTTCCCTCATTGTTTGATATTCCGTATTTTTACGACGGCGTTTCATAATCATGTTAAATGATATTATAATCTATAAGAATATCGATATTTTGGTAAATATATTATGCAATTCAATGATGAATGGTTTAAATCTACATATAATGTTGTGTCAGGTAGAGTTATGCATTCTGAAAATAGAATGTGTGTAACATGGTGATATGTAAATAGAACGTGTGTAACATGGTGATCTGTAAATAGAACATGTGTAACATGGAGATATGTAAATAGAACATGTGTAACATGGTGATATGTAAATAGAACATGTGTAACATGGTGATATGTAAATAGAACGTGTGTAACATGGTGATATGTAAATAGAATGTGTGTAACATGGTGATCTGTAAATAGAACGTGTGTAACATGGTGATATGTAAATAGAACGTGTGTAACATGGTGATATGTAAATAGAACGTGTGTAACATGGTGATATGTAAATAGAACACATGTAACATGGTGATATGTAAATAGAACGTGTGTAACATGGTGATATGTAAATAGAACACATGTAACATGGTGATATGTAAATAGAACATGTGTAACATGGTGATATGTGTCTACTCTCCTTAATTCATACATTGACAAGTTATGAATTTACTAGTTTGATTTTACAACTAACTATATAAAAAATATATGGAAATGCACTGGGTGATTTGTAAGACCCGATTCTCACCAATTCTTCCCCTTGACTGTTTTTTTTTTAAACTATGCCTTCGAAGAATTTGTTCTTAATAAAAGTAAAAACTTCTAGAATCTGTAATCTAAAATAAACATATGTGTCATTAACCCATTCAACACCAAGTAACTGACATGGACTGGTGCATGTGTTCAGACCAATAAATTAATAAGAAAATGACATTTGGACCAGTTCATTTATCAAAATGGGTAATTTGTTCTAAAAATAGTAATATTACTGACAAAAAGTGCAGATCCTGATGAGACGGCTTGTCACGAGCCGGCTCATCTGGATCTACACTTTTTGTAAGCCTATTGAGATGCCTGTGGTGTTGAAAGATATGCAATGTAGAATGATTTATGCACATTCAGTACTTCGCTATTGTGATTTACTAAATGATTTACAAACCACGCGGAAGGGCTCGGAAACGTGATAATAAGTTGCATACGGTGCGCTATTTTTAGAACGTACTTAAAATTATGATCACATTACTACAGTGTAAGTGGCTACCGACAAAGCAGAATGATTTTCGGCAAAATATGGGATAAAAAAGTTTTTTTTTTAAAAAAGACTAGGATAGTCAAAAAAGATTTTAATAGTTTCGAATACATTTAAATTGTCTTTGATTTCATTTGTTTACTGAGGTACTTGGGGAATAATGGTTTTAAGCAATGGTTTTATCATGAGTATAAGTATATGATAGCTTCCTGTACATGATAGCAACATTTAGAAATTGCTACAATGATTTTTGTGCGTGTTTTACGTTTATTTATCATCGCTACCGGTTGCCCATATGAGTGAAGCCTCCTGAAGAGATTAGTCATTTTAGATTTTTGGAGGGTAGTGCAATAATACAGACAGAGACCCATTCCAGAGTATCTGGTTCTTTTACGTGCACAGTGTACAGCACCGACACGAGACCCTGGTTTAACGTCCCATCTGAAAGACTGTTAATGATTGTCAACATGAATGTATCTTTAAATACTAGTAGTTACATACCTGGACTCCATATTCATTGAAGACGAGATGTGGTGGAAGCTGGGAGAGAAGATTCTGGTCCAGATCATGTAGTGGATAGCCACACAGCTGAAGGGTCTGGTCCGAGCGCACGGGTAACAAGGTGGCACAGTCGGATACACTCAGCTCATTATCCTCGTCCACATCCAACAGGAAGCTGCTCAGTCTGGGTCCCACACTAACAAATCTAGATACACAACGCTATTACAATACGTCCACATCTAACAGGAAGCTGCTCAGTCTGGGTCCCACACTAACAAATCTAGATACACAACGCTATTACAATACGTCCACATCTAACAGGAAGCTGCTCAGTCTGGGTCCCACACTAACAAATCTAGATACATAACGCTATTACAATACACGAGTAAAGCTGATTTCATATGACATCTTCTGAAACTTACACAAGTAAAGCTGAATTGTTTACTTGAAGAATTCTTTTAAATTGTCGTTTGTCATATTGTTAATGTTATGTACGATTCACCGAGAAATATGCATAATTTAAAGTTTAATTTACCAATCAGAAGGATTATTCTCTCAACCAATCAGAATTCTTCCACGTTGTATTACACACGTGTAGTTTTGTGTACATATAAGAAAATATGTGATGGCTGTATGAAACTGAATACAAGCAACGTCATGTGATAAATATTAACTATTAAATTTTCACTGTGAGCTTTGGGGTAGAAACTAGAGATTGCAAGCAGCAAGTACTCAGCTTTGGGGTAGAAACTAGAGATTGCAACCAACAAGTACTCGGCTTTGGGGTAGAAACTAGAGATTGCAAGCAGCAAGTACTTGGCTTTGGGGTAGAAACTAGACATTGCAACCAACAAGTACTCGGCTTTGGGGTAGAAACTAGAGATTGCAACCAGCAAGCACTCGGCTTTGGGGTAGAAACTAGAGATTGCAACCAACAAGTACTCGGCTTTGGGGTAGAAACTAGACATTGCAACCAACAAGTACTCGGCTTTGGGGTAGAAACTAGAGATTGCAACCAGCAAGCACTCGGCTTTGGGGTAGAAACTAGAGATTGCAACCAACAAGTACTCGGCTTTGGGGTAGAAACTAGATGATTGCAACCAACAAGTACTCGGCTTTGGGGTAGAAACTAGAGATTGCAACCAACAAGTACTCGGCTTTGGGGTAGAAACTAGAGATTGCAACCAGCAAGTACTCGGCTTTGGGGTAGAAACTAGAGATTGCAACCAACAAGTACTCGGCTTTGGGGTAGAAACTAGATGATTGCAACCAACAAGTACTCGGCTTTGGGGTAGAAACTAGATGATTGCAACCAACAAGTACTCGGCTTTGGGGTAGAAACTAGAGATTGCAACCAACAAGTACTCGGCTTTGGGGTAGAAACTAGATGATTGCAACCAACAAGTACTCGGCTTTGGGATAGAAACTAGAGATTGCAACCAACAAGTACTCGGCTTTGGGGTAGAAACTAGAGATTGCAACCAACAAGTACTCGGCTTTGGGGTAGAAACTAGAGATTGCAACCAACAAGTACTTGGTAGTATCGACTAAAATAATAATAATCTTGTATTCGAAAATAAATTGCTGAAACACACTTAAAGAGTTTGCAAGTGTCATCACACGTAAATCATCGGCAAGTGTTCCTTTCCATAAATAGTAATTATGTTGATCAGGGTTACTGTGCATGCATCGGGAAATGTTCTCTGGAAACGTGTCCGAGGTATCCACTAATGTATACTTACCGATTGAAGCTAAAACATGTGAGAAAATCTTGAAAGACAGCATACATATGCTGGACATCATCAAACTGTACAGTTGGGGCCACCTCTAGCACGGGACACACTTCTATACCATAATCGTGACAAAATTCATCTAAATCTGTCAATTCTCTGCAAATTCAAACATAATTCCATTCATTTAAACATTGATCAGGGATCTGGTTCCCTCACTGAAAACATTATTTTTAGTTGATATGTTTTATTTACAAAATGTATTAACCTTCTACTCCATAGAGACATAGCTCAAATTATATGCTACGTTATCTCCATTCATAACCAGATTAACCTAAGGCTGTCCGATTAGCGCAGTGGTTAGCGTGCTCACTTCTCACCAATGCAACCTGGGTTGATCCTCGGATTGGGAAGTATGTGAGATGGTACGGTGGTCACCAGAACGGACAGGTGGGTTTTCTCCGGGTACTCCGGTTTCCTCCCACACGAATGACCACATATACGCTTTCATCCGCGCCAACGAGAGTGAATAATATAAGATGTTAAAACTTGCTTCGCAATCGTTGTAGAATAAATAAAGTTTAAACTTAAAGCTTAAACTTAATCAGATTCACGACTCAGCCACGGATAACATTAACAAACACTTATTTTCAAGTGACTAACACAACGTGGCGTCTCCAAATTTCAGCGTGATCCATTGATCAGAATATAATGACAAATATAAGAACATGTTACTCCATGTAGACAGGTCGGTGGTCCAGTGGTTGGACTGCGAATCCAGGGATCACAGGTTTGATCCACGGTCTGAACCTAATAATATTAGTCTGTCAGACGAGACTATAAACCGAGGTCTTATGTATTGGTCATATGCATCGGGCAGGTTAAAAAACTGTTCATGTTAAGAATCAGGGATGTTAAAGAACAAGGCATGGTAAAGAACCAGGCATGTTCAGGGATGTTAAGGAACCAGGCATGTTAAGGAACCAGGCAGGTTAAGGAACCAGGCATGTTTGCACTAGCCTCAAAAATATAAAATGACTAATCTAGGGGCGTCGATAAATTAACCAATAAAAATCTTACTCCATTGCCAAACATATCTGCCATACTATATGCTCCAGGTTCCTGAATCTTGTGTATAGATAGATCTACAAAATACACATGTATATATACATCCATGCTGTATGCTCCAGGTACCTGAATCTTGTGTATAGATATATCTACAAAATACACATGTATATATACATCCATGCTATATGCTCCAGGTTCCTGAATCTTGTGTATAGATAGATCTACAAAATACACATGTATATATACATCCAGGCTGTATGTCCCAGGTTCCTGAATCTTGTGTATACCGGTAGATAGATCTACAAAATACACATGTATATATACATCCAGGCTGTATGTCCCAGGTACCTGAATCTTGTGTATAGATAGATCTACTACTCTGTACATATATATATATACAGCAGCTGCTATTCTATATTTACATTGTTGTATATGCTAGATGTCGTAGATGAGTTAATCTTCCTTAGTAGAGTGAAGTCTCCATGGTGAAATGGATAGGGTTTCCATATCGTAATCAGGAGGTTGTGAGTTTGAACCCCACCAGAACCACGGTGGTGATGTCCTTAGGAACCCCGCCAGAACCATGGTGGTGATGTCCTTAGGTACCCTGCCAGAACCATGGTGGTGATGTCCTTAGGTACCCCGCCAGAACCATGGTGGTGTTGTCCTTAGGAACCCCGCCAGAACCACGGTGGTGATGTCCTTAGGAACCCCGCCAGAACCACGGTGGTGTTGTCCTTAGGAACCCCGCCAGAACCATGGTGGTGATGTCCTTAGGAACCATGGTGGTGATGTCCTTAGGAACCCCGCCAGAACCACGGTGGTGATGTCCTTAGGAACCCCGCCAGAACCATGGTGGTGATGTCCTTAGGACCATGGTGGTGATGTCCTTAGGAACCATGGTGGTGATGTCCTTAGGAACCATGGTGGTGATGTCTTTAGGAACCATGGTGGTGATGTCCTTAGGAACCATGGTGGTGATGTCCTTAGGAACCCGCCAGAACCATGGTGGTGATGTCCTTAGGAACCATGGTGGTGATGTCCTTAGGAACCATGGTGGTGATGTCCTTAGGAACCCCGCCAGAACCATGGTGGTGTTGTCCTTAGGTACCCAGCCAGAACCACGGTGGTGATGTCCTTAGGTACCCTGCCAGAACCACGGTGGTGATGTCCTTAGGAACCCAGCCAGAACCATGGTGGTGATGTCCTTAGGAACCCCGCCAGAACCATGGTGGTGATGTCCTTAGGCAAAACTTTTAAATCCACATTGCATTTTCTCTCTCCCTCACGTCGATGGATTTCATCCAGACTGAGGTCTCGAGAGGGATTAAAGTAATGTAAAAAACTTGTTTCACAATCATGAGAATTATGAATTTGTGATCAACTTATATCATAAAAATAACAAAAAATATAAATAAACGCTCGTAAATAAATAGTTCTCTACAGTATTACCCAAGTTTTTAAACTTTATTTATTTTACAACAATTGCGAAGCAAGTTCTAACAACTTATATTAATCACTCCCGTTGGCATGGGTTAAAGCGTATATGTGGTCATTCGTGTGGGAGGAAACAGGAGTACCCGGAGTAATGCAATCCATCAATGTACATGTACTTGGACATTGTTGAAAGAATTACATATATAACAATAATTTGACTGTGAGAGTTTTTTGTTTCATTTGGCTCACTTTGTAGCTCCATTTCTCCGTAACAAAACGTAATACTAAATAAATGTACGTATGTACATCCCTTCTAGTATACAGTGCATTCTGGGAAGGCTTCGTACGTATGTACATCCCTTCTAGCATACAGTGCATTCTGGGAAGGCTTCGTACGTATGTACATCCCTTCTAGCATACAGTGCATTCTGGGAAGGCTTCGTACGTATGTACATCCCTTCTAGCATACAGTGCATTCTGGGAAGGCTTCGTACGTATGTACATCCCTTCTAGCATACAGTGCATTCTGGGAAGGCTTCGTACGTATGTACATCCCTTCTAGCATACAGTGCATTCTGGGAAGGCTTCGTACGTATGTACATCCCTTCTAGCATACAGTGCATTCTGGGAAGGCTTCGTACGTATGTACATCCCTTCTAGCATACAGTGCATTCTGGGAAGGCTTCGTACGTATGTACATCCCTTCTAGCATACAGTGCATTCTGGGAAGGCTTCGTACGTATGTACATCCCTTCTAGCATACAGTGCATTCTGGGAAGGCTTCGTACGTATGTACATCCCTTCTAGCATACAGTGCAATCTGGGAAGGCTTCGTATGTATGTACATCCCTTCTAGCATACAGTGCATTCTGGGAAGGCTTCGTACATATGTACATCCCTTCTAGCATACAGTGCATTCTGGGAAGGCTTCGTACGTATGTACATCCCTTCTAGCATACAGTGCAATCTGGGAAGGCTTCGTATGTATGTACATCCCTTCTAGCATACAGTGCATTCTGGGAAGGCTTCGTACATATGTACATCCCTTCTAGCATACAGTGCATTCTGGGAAGGCTTCGTACGTATGTACATCCCTTCTAGCATACAGTGCAATCTGGGAAGGCTTCGTACGTATGTACATCCCTTCTAGCATACAGTGCATTCTGGGAAGGCTTCGTACGTATGTACATCCCTTCTAGCATACAGTGCATTCTGGGAAGGGCTTCATGTAATGGTGTTAGAACTTGTTACACAACCCAATTGTTTGTGTTATGCTGTATTATTATTGTGTAACTACAGTCTGCATCCAGTCTACAGTCTGCATCCAGTCTACAGTCTGCATCCAGTCTACAGTCTGCATCCAGTCTATAGTCTGCATCCAGTCTACAGTCTGCATCCAGTCTACAGTCTGCATCCAGTCTACAGTCTGCAACCGTTATGTCAAATTCCGTCGGACCAAACAAAATACTTCGACATAACCGAAGTTTGACTTAATAAAATTCGATATAAACGGAGCCAGTTATATGTAAAATGATAGTGTCTGAAACGGGACTTTAATCCGACTTCAAGATAACCGAGAATTCGACATAACCGACTATGACATACCGGTTGTAGACTGTATATACATAACCGACTATGACATACCGGTTGTAGACTGTATATACATAACCGACTATGACATAGTGGTTGTAGACTGTATATACATAACCGACTATGACATACCGGTTGTAGACTGTATATACATAACCGACTATGACATACCGGTTGTAGACTGTATATACATAACCGACTATGACATACCGGTTGTAGACTGTATATACATAACCGACTATGACATAGTGGTTGTAGACTGTATATACATAACCGACTATGACATACCGGTTGTAGACTGTATATACATATAGAAGTGAATATGACTTTAACCCTTTCCTTCATAGAGATTTAGGTTAATATACTATTATATCTCCATATAAACGACAGCCATTTAACCCTTTCCTTCATAGAGATTTTGGTTAATATACTATTATATCTCCATATAAACGACAGCCATTTAACCCTTTCCTTCATAGAGATTTAGGTTAATATACTATTATATCTCCATATAAATGACAGCCATTTAACCCTTTCCTTCATAGAGATTTAGGTTAATATACTATTATATCTCCATATAAAACGACAGCTATTTAGATATCATGAAGTGGATAAGTAGTCGCCATATCTATCCCACCTCCATAGATATTACTGGGACTACATGGAATTTAAGTTAATATACTATTATATCTCCATACAAATGACAGCCATTTAGCTATCATGCAGTGGATAAGTAGTCGCCATATATATCATACCTCCATAGATATTACTGGGACTACATGAGATTCTGGCCTGCATTATGAACATTGGTTTGGCTACTACATTGTCAATTATGTCGTATTGGTAATGGCGTCGAGAGGTGCTTCTATGAGGGAAAGAGTTAAGCTAAATATTAGAGTAAATTCTTACTACCAGTAAAGTAAGTAAGTCGTACATACCTGATTAACTTTTAGCATTGACAAAGTTAATACTGTTTCTTTAAATGTTTCCTGAAAAATATTATAGAGCAATATGTTTATATGTACAGTCAAACCTGTCTTAAGCAGCCAACCGAGGGAAACACAGAAAGTGGCTGCTTAGCATAGGTGGCTGCTTAATAGAGATCAAATGCATAATAAATCAACATATCTGGAAACTGGCTGCTTAATACAGGTTGGCTGCATAATGGAGGTGACCACTAACTTGACTATAATGAGTACATTTACTGTATTGATTAATACAGGTACCATCAATTAGTGAAATTCTGAACACATTTATGTAAACCACATTACATAATGTTGTAAGTCTTATTTCGTTCATCTCGAGACAATGAGAGACATTGGTGAGTTACTGCCCCTGAATACTCTTTATGAAGGATAGGTCCTCTTCATTGGTTCCTCTGTTTTTATCGTTGTATTATTTTGCACCAAATGCTATCAATTTTCATCCATTTTCTCATATTTTCATTATTAAATCATGACAAATATTCTACAGTATATCCCATGGATACTACACTGCAGAAATTTGTTATCAATTAAATTAAATGATTTTGATATATTCACATTATCATACAGCACCATCTGGTTAGGGAACAACAGTAAAAACAAAGGATTCCCCAACTAAAACGACCAATATATATTTGGGGATAAATCAAGATTTCATCTGTCAAGGGAGGTAATAGAAAAACCAGCAATGCCTATGATGATGATGATGATTGAGCTTATTTACCCTTGCCTCCGGCGAACCATATGGGCGAGCGTACTAAGGAGCTTAGTTAACACTCCTATATTATAAACTAAGGTGCTTAAGTTGTGTGCGTTAATAATACGATTTGAATGCTCAGCCCGGCCATAGATTAGGCTACAAGCACCACAATGTATAGGGTCAGTACAGGAGTCACTCTATACTGTCTCACATCTCATATTCGTAGATGTATGAATATGTTTGATGTATAATATTATTTGCATGCTAGCCCGGCCATAGATTAGGCTACAAGCACCAAACTATATAGAGTCGGTACAGGAGTCACGCTGTACTAACACGCATCTTAATTATATAATGTGTGAATTAGATGAGTAATGTTATTTGATAACTCAGCCCGACCATAACTTAGGCTACAAGCATCAAAATACATAGGGTCTGTTTAGGAGTCACTCTAAACTGTCCTCGTATCTCTTGTAATTATATATCGTTTTCTTTTCCATGTTCGCTAATCTCTATGTCCTCGTACGCGACACGCGACCAATTCTGGACCCGATTTATTATGTTTCTCGCCGTTTATATGTCATTTTTTTATGGTTCAAACAGTCACAAATCTCCAAAAACGGACATCAGACATCAGAAACAGTTTAACGTTTGAAACCAAACACATGGCTATACATAGGAATCAATCATATGGCTAGATAGAGGAACCAATCATATGGCTAGATAGAGGAACCAATCACATGGCTAGATTGAGGAACCAATCATATGGCTAGATAGAGGAACCAATCATATGGCTAGATAGGGGAACCAATCATATGGCTAGATAGAGGAACCAAACACATGGCTAGATAGAGGAACCAATCATATGGCTAGATAGAGGAACCAATCATATGGCTACACATAGGAACCAATCATATGGCTAGATAGAGGAACCAATCATATGGCTACACATAGGAACCAATCATATGGCTAGATAGAGGAACCAATCATATGGCTAGATAGAGGAACCAATCATATGGCTAGATAGAGGAACCAATCACATGGCTAGATAGAGGAATCAATCACACGGCTAGATTGAGGAACCAATCATATGGCTAGATAGAGGAACCAATCACATGGCTAGATAGAGGAACCAATCACATGGCTAGATAGAGGAACCAATCATATGGCTAGATAGAGGAACCAATCATATGGCTAGATAGAGGAACCAAACACATGGCTAGATAGAGGAACCAAACACATGGCTACACATGAGATATAATATAAGACAATGTATGAATGGGTAAATGTACAGATATACATGATATATAACATAAGACAATGTGTGAATGGGTAAATGTACAGATATACATGATATATAACACAAGACAATGTATGAATGGGTAAATGTACAGATATATAACATAAGACAATGTGTGAATGGGTAAATGTACAGATATATAACATAAGACAATGTGTGAATGGGTAAATGTACATGATATATAACATAAGACAATGTGTGAATGGGTAAATGTACAGATATATAACATAAGACAATGTGTGAATGGGTAAATGTACAGATATATAACATAAGACAATGTGTGAATGGGTAAATGTACAGATATATAACATAAGACAATGTGTGAATGGGTAAATGTACAGATATGTCTATTAAACAGATAAAAACAAACATACCATATTCGGAACTCTGCCTTGTGATATATCAAATAAAATCCCTCTGTAAGGCATATCAGGCCAGTCATCTATCTACAATAACAAAATGCAGATACTGGCCAGTCATCTATCTACAATAACAAAATGCAGATACTGGTTTACAACTTTGGCCACTTTCAGAAATATATATAGAAGTTTACAATCCTGTCAAATAAGATCATTAATGGTAATTAGTCACAAGGTACAGTTTCTATGTCAAAACTTAAAATATTTTGTGAAATCGGGGCCAGATCAATAGGCAGATATTGTGCTTGATGATCTATCAACAATATTGCATCATGAAGATGCTTAATTTATGAGGCTTGTGAGATAGGTTAAAGGTGGTGTTCTCAAGTATATGAGATAGGTTAAAGGTGGTGTTCTGAAGTATATGAGATAGTTTAAAGGTGGTGTTCTGAAGTATATGAGATAGTTTAAAGGTGGTGTTCTGAAGTATATGAGATAGTTTAAAGGTGGTGTTCTCAAGTATATGAGATAGTTTAAAGGTGGTGTTCTCAAGTATATGAGATAGTTTAAAGGTGGTGTTCTGAAGTATATGAGATAGGTTAAAGGTGGTGTTCTCAAGTATATGAGATAGTTTAAAGGTGGTGTTCTGAAGTATATGAGATAGGTTAAAGGTGGTGTTCTCAAGTATATGAGATAGTTTAAAGGTGGTGTTCTCAAGTGTATGAGATAGGCTAAAGGTGGTGTTCTCAAGTATATGAGATAGGTTAAAGGTGGTGTTCTCAAGTATATGAGATAGGTTAAAGGTGGTGTTCTCAAGTATGTGAGATAGGCTAAAGGTGGTGTTCTCAAGTATATGAGATAGGCTAAAGGTGGTGTTCTCAAGTATGTGAGATAGGCTAAAGGTGGTGTTCTCAAGTATGTGAGATAGGCTAAAGGTGGTGTTCTCAAGTATATGAGATAGGCTAAAGGTGGTGTTCTCAAGTATATGAGATAGGTTAAAGGTGGTGTTCTCAAGTATATGAGATAGGCTAAAGGTGGTGTTCTCAAGTATATGAGATAGGCTAAAGGTGGTGTTCTCAAGTGTATGAGATAGGCTAAAGGTGGTGTTCTCAAGTATATGAGATAGGTTAAAGGTGGTGTTCTCAAGTATATGAGATAGGCTAAAGGTGGTGTTCTCAAGTATATGAGATAGGCTAAAGGTGGTGTTCTCAAGTGTATGAGATAGGCTAAAGGTGGTGTTCTCAAGTATATGAGATAGGCTAAAGGTGGTGTTCTCAAGTATATGAGATAGGCTAAAGGTGGTGTTCTCAAGTATATGAGATAGGTTAAAGGTGGTGTTCTCAAGTATATGAGATAGGCTAAAGGTGGTGTTCTCAAGTATATGAGATAGGTTAAAGGTGGTGTTCTCAAGTATATGAGATAGGTTAAAGGTGGTGTTCTCAAGTCAAGAACTGGGAGCAGGGAACTAGACCCATAGGGAGCAGGAAACTAGCCCCATAGGGAGCAGGAAACTAGCCCCATAGGGAGCAGGAAACTAGCCCCATAGGGAGCAGGAAACTAGCCCCATAGGGAGCAGGGAGCTAGCCCTATAAGGAGCAGGAAACTAGCCCCATAGGGAGCAGGGAACTAGCCCTATAAGGAGCAGGGAACTAGCCCCATAGGGAGCAGGGAACTAGCCCTATAAGGAGCAGGGAACTAGCCCCATAGGGAGCAGGAAACTAGCCCCATAGGGAGCAGGGAACTAGCCCTATAGGGAGCAGGGATCTAGCCCCATAGGGAGCAGGGAACTAGCCCCATAGGGAGCAGGAATCTAGCCCCATAGGGAGCAGGAAACTAGCCCCATAGGGAGCAGGAAACTAGCCCCATAGGGAGCAGGAAACTAGCCCCATAGGGAGCAGGGAACTAGCCCCATAGGGAGCAGGAAACTAGCCCCATAGGGAGCAGGAAACTAGCCCCATAGGGAGCAGGAAACTAGCCCCATAGGGATCAGGGAGCTAGCCCTATAAGGAGCAGGGAACTAGCCCCATAGGGAGCAGGGAACTAGCCCTATAAGGAGCAGGGAACTAGCCCCATAGGGAGCAGGGAACTAGCCCCATAGGGAGCAGGGAACTAGCCCTATAAGGAGCAGGGAACTAGCCCCATAGGGAGCAGGGAACTAGCCCCATAGGGAGCAGGGAACTAGCCCTATAGGGAGCAGGGATCTAGCCCCATAGGGAGCAGGGAACTAGCCCCATAGGGAGCAGGAACCTAGCCCCATAGGGAGCAGGAAACTAGCCCCATAGGGAGCAGGGAACTAGCCCTATAGGGAGCAGGGATCTAGCCCCATAGGGAGCAGGAACTAGCCCCATAGGGAGCAGGGAACTAGCCCTATAAGGAGCAGGGAACTAGCCCCATAGGGAGCAGGGAACTAGCCCTATAAGGAGCAGGGAACTAGCCCCATAGGGAGCAGGAAACTAGCCCCATAGGGAGCAGGGAACTAGCCCTATAGGGAGCAGGGATCTAGCCCCATAGGGAGCAGGGAACTAGCCCCATAGGGAGCAGGAATCTAGCCCCATAGGGAGCAGGAAACTAGCCCCATAGGGAGCAGGAAACTAGCCCCATAGGGAGCAGGAAACTAGCCCCATAGGGAGCAGGGAACTAGCCCCATAGGGAGCAGGAAACTAGCCCCATAGGGAGCAGGAAACTAGCCCATAGGGAGCAGGAAACTAGCCCATAGGGAGCAGGAAACTAGCCCCATAGGGAGCAGGGAGCTAGCCCTATAAGGAGCAGGGAACTAGCCCCATAGGGAGCAGGGAACTAGCCCTATAAGGAGCAGGGAACTAGCCCCATAGGGAGCAGGGAACTAGCCCTATAGGGAGCAGGGATCTAGCCCCATAGGGAGCAGGGAACTAGCCCCATAGGGAGCAGGAAACTAGCCCCATAGGGAGCAGGAAACTAGCCCCATAGGGAGCAGGGAGCTAGCCCTATAAGGAGCAGGGAACTAGCCCCATAGGGAGCAGGGAACTAGCCCTATAAGGAGCAGGGAACTAGCCCCATAGGGAGCAGGGAACTAGCCCCATAGGGAGCAGGGAACTAGCCCTATAGGGAGCAGGGATCTAGCCCCATAGGGAGCAGGGAACTAGCCCCATAGGGAGCAGGAATCTAGCCCCATAGGGAGCAGGAAACTAGCCCCATAGGGAGCAGGAAACTAGCCCCATAGGGAGCAGGAAACTAGCCCCATAGGGAGCAGGGATCTAGCCCCATAGGGAGCAGGAAACTAGCCCCATAGGGAGCAGGAAACTAGCCCCATAGGGAGCAGGAAACTAGCCCCATAGGGAGCAGGAAACTAGCCCCATAGGGAGCAGGGAACTAGCCCTATATGGAACAGGGCTATAGCCTTATAGGGAGCAGGCAGGGAACAAGCCCTATAGGGAGCAGGGAACAAGCCCTATAGGGAGCAGGGAACTAGACCTATAGGGAGAAGGCAGGGAACTAGCCCTATAGGGAGAAGGGAACTAGACCTATAGGGAGCAGGGAACTAGACCTATAAGGAGCAGGGAACTAGACCTATAGGGAGCAGGGAACTATACATATAGGGAACTAGACCTATAGGGAGCAGGGAACTAGACCTATAAGGAGCAGGGAACTAGACCTATAGGGAGCAGGGAACTAGACCTATAGGGAGAAGGGAACTAGACATATAGGGAACAAGCCCTATAGGGAGCAGGGAACTAGACCTACAAGCAGTATGCACCTTATCAAAGCATTATATCTGACGGTATTTTAGTTATATGCTATTGTTGACGACAGTATCACTGCCGCCACCCTCGCCACTGCCGCCACTGCCGCCACCTTCGCCATAAAAATGACTACTTAGTCTCGCATTCCACCAAAGTGGGCGAGACAAAACCAAATGAAATACTTACTCTAAGCTGCGGCAATTGGGAAATACTTACTCTAAGCTGCGGCAATTAGGAAATACTTACTCTAAGCTGCGGCAATTGGGAAATACTTACTCTAAGCTGCGGCAATTGGGAAATACTTACTCTAAGCTGCGGCAATTGGGAAATACTTACTCTAAGCTGCGGTAATTGGATTTCACTTTTCTCCTCATCTCGATACATCCTAAACAACTGCACCAGTGTAGATATTGCATAATGGAGGCTATCACAGTCATGACATAGCAGTTTAATCTGAAATATATCACAATGTCCACATACAAGTAACATGAAATTTCAGGAATTTCTCTGTGATTAGTGGAGCCTCCATGGTGAGTGGAGCCTCCATGGTGAGTGGAACCTTCAGCCAGCATACACATCAGATCTCACAACTTTTACAATCTCTATCAACAGACAACATACACATCAGATCTCACAACTTCTGACAGCTGATCTAGAATTGTTCTATTTGCTAGTCCAAAGGGCATTCTGCAAACAGTGGACAATTTAACTGACTAATCCAAATGGAATTATTCCAATGTAAAACTCGAGTATGAGAAGGGATAGTGTTAATCAACATGGGATGAGTGAGCAAGGGATAGTTAATCAACACGGGAGGAGTGAGCAAGGGATAGTTAATCAACACGGGAGGAGTGAGCAAGGGATAGTTAATCAACATGGGAGGAGTGAGCAAGGGATAGTTAATCAACACAGGAGGAGTGAGTAAGGGATAGTTAATCAGCATGGGAGGAGTGAGCAAGGGATAGTTAATCAACATAGGAGGAGTGAGCACGGGATAGGTAATCAACACAGGAGGAGTGAGCAAGGGATAGTTAATCAACATGGGAGGAGTGAGCAAGGGATAGTTATTCAACATGGGAGGAGTGAGCAAGGGATAGTTAATCAACATGGGAGGAGTGAGCAAGGGATAGTTAATCAACACGGGAGGAGTGAGCAAGGCATAGTTAATCAACATGGGAGGAGTGAGTAAGGGATAGTTAATCAACACGGGAGGAGTGAGCAAGGGATAGTTAATCAACATGGGAGGAGTGAGCAAGGCATAGTTAATCAACACGGGAGGAGTGAGCAAGGCATAGTTAATCAACACGGGAGGAGTGAGCAAGGGATAGTTAATCAACATGGGAGGAGTGAGCAAGGCATAGTTACTCAACACGGGAGGAGTGAGTAAGGGAGAGTTAATCAACATGGGAGGAGTGAGCAAGGGATAGTTAATCAACACAGGAGGGGTGCACAAGGGATAGTTAATCAACACAGGAGGAGTGAGCAAGGGATAGTTAATCAACACGGGAGGAGTGAGCAAGGGATAGTTAATCAACATGGGAGGAGTGAGCAAGAGATAGTTAATCAACACGGGAGGAGTGAGCAAGGGATAGTTAATCAACATGGGAGGAGTGAGCAAGGGATAGTTAATCAACACGGGAGGAGTGAGCAAGGGATAGTTAATCAACACGGGAGGAGTGAGCAAGGGATAGTTAATCAAGGGAGGAGTGAGCAAGGGATAGTTAATCAACATGGGAGGAGTGAGCAAGGGAGAGTTAATCAACATGGGAGGAGTGAGCAAGGGATAGTTAATCAACATGGGAGGAGTGAGCAAGGGATAGTTAATCAACATGGGAGGAGTGAGCAAGGGATAGTAATCAACACAGAGGAGTGAGCAAGGGCTAGTTAATCAACACGGGAGGAGTGAGCAAGGGCTGGTTAATCAACGCGTTATGAGTGAGCAAGGGATAGTTAATCAACACGGGAGGAGTGAGCAATGGATAGTTAATCAACACGGGAGGAGTGAGCAAGGGATGGTTAATCAACACGGGAAAAGTGAGCAAGGGATAGTTAATTAACACGGGAGGAGTGAGCAAGGGATAGTTAATCAACACGGGAGGAGTGAGCAAGGGATAGTTAATCAACACGGGATGAGTGAGCAAGGGATAGTTAATCAACACAGGAAGAATGAGATAGATTGTAGAACCTCATGCATGAGATCAATTAATGTCAAAACATAAAGTTAGCCATCTCACCTGATTCTGCATAATAGTGAGTTTATAAGCTCCTATTCCCGGGCAAAGCCTCTGGCTGACACAGCACACAATATGTGGATCATCAAGGTCACTGAGAGGTGTGAAGGGTTCTAAACCCAGCTGGAGATTCAAATCTTCAAAAATGGCTTTCTGTAGAGTCCAACACTTCTTGATGTCTCGAAGTGCTTATAAATATACAATGTCACATGGTAAAAGTGGGACTGGTATAATGGTAAAAGTGGGACTGGTATACAGTCAAACCTGGAGCCAGCAAAGGGAATCATAGAAAATGGCTGCTTATCACAGGTGGCTGCTTAATAGAGGTAAAGTGTATAATAAATAAACATATTGGGAATCTGGAAAGTGGCTGCTTAATACAGGTTGGCTGCTGAATGGAGGTGACCACTAACACAAGTTTGACTGTAAGTCATTGTCCCGTTTGTTCGTTCGTTTTGCTGTTTTTGTTGCCGCATTTGCCACATTCCATCATGCAGTGCAGCAATCCAGCTGGTTTCATGGAAGGTCAGTGGTTCTTTGTGGGTCACCTGCTACCAGCCCATGCCTGAAATACTGCTTGCCAGGACAAATTGGGTGTTCCTCCACCAATAGAAATTTGGGAGTCGTCACATGATCTAATGATGGGACTTTAAACCCTTAAATACAACACATGGGAGTATGTACAGGCGTAATCAAGGGTTCGCAGGTTCGATCCCCCCGTCTGGCCATAATAAAATTAACAGTCTTTCAGATGGGATGTTAAACCGAGGTCTCGTGTCGGTGCTTTACACTGTGCACGTAAAAGAACCAGAGGAGACTCTGGAATGGTCTCTGTCTATCATTGCACTATCCTACAAACATCTAAAATGACTAATCTTCAGGAGGCATCGCTCATATGGGCTTCCGGTAGCGATGATAAATAAACGTAAAACACACACACTGTACCTGTTCCAGTAGCCACACTGATAATGATGGGTAGAGTGGATTTTCTTATATGGAATGGGTATCCATCTTGTTGCTGGATACTCTGTGGTTGTGGCCAGAGACGACTCAGTTTCTCCTCGGTGACTACCTGAGGTGGCCTCCTGGTCAACTCCAACACCGGGGTCCTCTGAAAAATGGCAGTTTCTTGAATGCAGAACTCTCAATATCAGCTACACTCATACAGTGTCTGTCAAGCTTTTCTGACTGAGGGAAGACAGCAAACAATAAATGTGACTGGTAGAATCACTAACCTTCCATAAGTTACTGGATATCCTCCCTCATATTTGCAAGAATTCCACTCAATTAGATCTGAAACTCACACAGCGCGAGGGTAACTTTATTCTCACTCCATGTGACAAACCAGTCTGCACCACAATACCACCCAAACAAACCAGTCTGCCACCACAGTACCACCCAAACAAACCAGTCTGCCACCACAGTACCACCCAAACAAACCAGTCTGCCACCACAGTACCACCCAAACAAACCACCACCACAGTACCACCCAAACAAACCAGTCTGCACCACAATACCACCCAAACAAACCAGTCTGCACCACAATACCACCCAAACAAACCAGTCTGCCACCACAGTACCACCCAAACAAACCAGTCTGCCACCACAGTACCACCCAAACAAACCAGTCTGCCACCACAGTACCACCCAAACAAACCAGTCTGCCACCACAGTACCACCCAAACAAACCAGTCTGCCACCACAGTACCACCCAAACAAACCAGTCTGCACCACAATACCACCCAAACAAACCAGTCTGCACCACAATACCACCCAAACAAACCAGTCTGCACCACAATACTACCCAAACAAACCAGTCGGCCACCACAGTACCACCCAAACAAACCAGTCTGCCACCACAATACCACCCAAACAAACCAGTCTGCACCACAATACCACCCAAACAAACCAGTCTGCCACCACAATACCACCCACACAAACCAGTCTGCACCACAATACCACCCAAAACAAACCAGTCTGCACCACAATACCACCCACACAAACCACTCCACCACAATACCACCCAAACAATACCAGCCACCACAATACCACCCAAACAAACCACCACCACAATACCACCCACACAAACCACCCACCACAATACCACCCAACAAACCACCACAATACCACCCACACATCACCACAATACCACCCACACAAACCAGCCACCACAATACCACCCACACAATACCACCCACCACAATACCACCCAAACAAACCAGTCTGCCACCACAATACCACCCAAACAAACCAGTTTGCCACCACAGTACCACCCAAACAAACCAGTCTGCCACCACAGTACCACCCAAACAAACCAGTCTGCCACCACAGTACCACCCAAACAAACCAGTCTGCCACCACAGTACCACCCAAACAAACCAGTCTGCCATCACAATACCACCCAAACAAACCAGTCTGCCACCACAGTACCACCCAAACAAACCAGTCTGCCACCACAATACCACCCAAACAAACCAGTCTGCCACCACAGTACCACCCAAACAAACCAGTCTGCCATCACAGTACCACCCAAACAAACCAGTCTGCCACCACAGTACCACCAAACAAACCAGTCTGCCACCACAATACCACCCAAACAAACCAGTCTGCCACCACAGTACCACCCAAACAAACCAGTCTGCCACCACAATACCACCCAAACAAACCAGTCTGCCACCACAATACCACCCAAACAAACCAGTCTGCACCACAATACCACCCAAACAAACCAGTCTGCCACCACAGTACCACCCAAACAAACCAGTCTGCCACCACACTACCACCCAAACAAACCAGTCTGCCACCACAATACCACCCAAACAAACCAGTCTGCCACCACAGTACCACCCAAACAAACCAGTCTGCCACCACAGTACCCCCAACAAACCACCACCACAGTACCACCCAAACAACCAGTATGCACCACATACCACCCAAACAAACCAGTCTGCACCACAATACCACCCAAACAAACCAGTCTGCCACCACAGTACCACCCAAACAAACCAGTCTGCCACCACACTACCACCCAAACAAACCAGTCTGCCACCACAATACCACCCAAACAAACCAGTCTGCCACCACAGTACCACCCAAACAAACCAGTCTGCCACCACAGTACCACCCAAACAAACCACCACCACAGTACCACCCAAACAAACCAGTCTGCACCACAATACCACCCAAACAAACCAGTCTGCACCACAATACCACCCAAACAAACCAGTCTGCCACCACAGTACCACCCAAACAAACCAGTCTGCCACCACAGTACCACCCAAACAAACCAGTCTGCCACCACAGTACCACCCAAACAAACCAGTCTGCACCACAATACCACCCAAACAAACCAGTCTGCCACCACTACCACCCAAACAAACCAGTCTGCACCACAATACCACCCAAACAAACCAGTCTGCACCACAATACCACCCAAACAAACCAGTCTGCACCACAGTACCACCCAAACAAACCAGTCTGCCACCACAGTACCACCCAAACAAACCAGTCTGCACCACAATACCACCCAAACAAACCAGTCTGCCACCACAATACCACCCAAACAAACCAGTCTGCACCACAATACCACCCAAACAAACCAGTCTGCACCACAATACCACCCAACAAACCAGTCTGCACACAATACCAGCCAAACAAACCAGTCTGCCACCACAGTACCACCCAAACAAACCAGTCTGCACCACTATACCACCCAAACAAACCAGTCTGCCACCACAATACCACCCAAACAAACCAGTCTGCACCACAATACCACCCAAACAAACCAGTCTGCACCACAATACCACCCAAACAAACCAGTCTGCACCACAATACCACCCAAACAAATCAGTATGCACCACAATACCACCCAAACAAACCAGTCTGCACCACAATACCACCCAAACAACCAGTCTGCCACCACAGTACCACCCAAACAAACCAGTCTGCCACACAGTACCACCCAAACAACCAGTCTGCACCACAATACCACCCAAACAAACCAGTCTGCCACCACACTACCACCCAAACAAACCAGTCTGCACCACAATACCACCCAAACAACCAGTCTGCACCACAATACCACCCAAAAAACCAGTCTGCACCACAATACCAGCCAAACAAACCCTGCCACCACAGTACCACCCAACAAACCAGTCTGCACCACTATACCACCCAAACAAACCAGTCTGCCACCACATTACCACCCAAAAAACCAGTCTGCACCACAATACCACCCAAACAAACCAGTCTGCCACCACAGTACCACCCAAACAAACCAGTCTGCACCACAATACCACCCAAACAAACCAGTCTGCACCACAATACCACCCAAACAAACCAGTCTGCACCACAATACCACCCAAACAAATCAGTATGCACCACAATACCACCCAAACAAACCAGTCTGCACCACAATACCACCTAAACAAACCAGTCTGCCACCACAATACCACCCAAACAAACCAGTCTGCCACCACAATACCACCCAAACAAACCAGTATGCCACCACAGTACCACCCAAACAAACCAGTCTGCCACCACAGTACCA
>CM026404.1:1159443-1307444 GCA_014843695.1 Archivesica marissinica
AGTCTGCCACCACAATACCACCCAAACAAACCAGTCTGCCACCACAGTACCACCCAAACAAACCAGTCTGCCACCACAGTACCACCCAAACAAACCACCACCACAGTACCACCCAAACAAACCAGTCTGCCACCACAGTACCACCCAAACAAACCAGTCTGCCACCACAATACCACCCAAACAAACCAGTCTGCCACCACAGTACCACCCAAACAAACCAGTCTGCCACCACAGTACCACCCAAACAAACCAGTCTGCCACCACAGTACCACCCAAACAAACCAGTCTGCACCACAATACCACCCAAACAAACCAGTCTGCCACCACAATACCACCCAAACAAACCAGTCTGCACCACAATACCACCCAAACAAACCAGTCTGCCACCACAATACCACCCAAACAAACCAGTCTGCACCACAATACCACCCAAACAAACCAGTCTGCCACCACAGTACCACCCAAACAAACCAGTCTGCACCACAATACCACCCAAACAAACCAGTCTGCCACCACAATACCACCCAAACAAACCAGTCTGCACCACAATACCACCCAAACAAACCAGTCTGCACCACAATACCACCCAAACAAACCAGTCTGCACCACAATACCACCCAAACAAACCAGTCTGCACCACAATACCACCCAAACAAACCAGTCTGCACCACAATACCACCCAAACAAACCAGTCTGCCACCACAGTACCACCCAAACAAACCAGTCTGCCACCACAATACCACCCAAACAAACCAGTCTGCCACCACAGTACCACCCAAACAAACCAGTCTGCCACCACAGTACCACCCAAACAAACCAGTCTGCCACCACAGTACCACCCAAACAAACCAGTCTGCCACCACAGTACCACCCAAACAAACCAGTCTGCCATCACAATACCACCCAAACAAACCAGTCTGCCACCACAGTACCACCCAAACAAACCAGTCTGCCACCACAGTACCACCCAAACAAACCAGTCTGCCACCACAGTACCACCCAAACAAACCAGTCTGCCACCACAGTACCACCCAAACAAACCAGTCTGCCATCACAATACCACCCAAACAAACCAGTCTGCCACCACAGTACCACCCAAACAAACCAGTCTGCCACCACAGTACCACCCAAACAAACCAGTCTGCCACCACAGTACCACCCAAACAAACCAGTCTGCCACCACAGTACCACCCAAACAAACCAGTCTGCCATCACAATACCACCCAAACAAACCAGTCTGCCACCACAGTACCACCCAAACAAACCAGTCTGCCACCACAATACCACCCAAACAAACCAGTCTGCCACCACAGTACCACCCAAACAAACCAGTCTGCCACCACAGTACCACCCAAACAAACCAGTCTGCCACCACAGTACCACCCAAACAAACCAGTCTGCCACCACAATACCACCAAACAAACCAGTCTGCACCACAATACCACCCAAACAAACCAGTCTGCCACCACAGTACCACCCAAACAAACCAGTCTGCCACCACAGTACCACCCAAACAAACCAGTCTGCCACCACAGTACCACCCAAACAAACCAGTCTGCACCACAATACCACCCAAACAAACCAGTCTGCCACCACAGTACCACCCAAACAAACCAGTCTGCACCACAATACCACCCAAACAAACCAGTCTGCACCACAATACCACCCAAACAAACCAGTCTGCCACCACAATACCACCCAAACAAACCAGTCTGCCACCACAGTACCACCCAAACAAACCAGTCTGCACCACAATACCACCCAAACAAACCAGTCTGCCACCACAATACCACCCAAACAAACCAGTCTGCACCACAATACCACCCAAACAAACCAGTCTGCCACCACAGTACCACCCAAACAAACCAGTCTGCACCACAATACCACCCAAACAAACCAGTCTGCACCACAATACCACCCAAACAAACCAGTCTGCACCACAATACCACCCAAACAAATCAGTATGCACCACAATACCACCCAAACAAACCAGTCTGCACCACAATACCACCTAAACAAACCAGTCTGCCACCACAATACCACCCAAACAAACCAGTCTGCCACCACAATACCACCCAAACAAACCAGTATGCCACCACAGTACCACCCAAACAAACCAGTCTGCCACCACAGTACCACCCAAACAAACCAGTCTGCCACCACAGTACCACCCAAACAAACCAGTCTGCCACCACAGTACCACCCAAACAAACCAGTCTGCCACCACAATACCACCCAAACAAACCAGTCTGCCACCACAGTACCACCCAAACAAACCAGTCTGCCACCACAGTACCACCCAAACAAACCAGTCTGCCACCACAGTACCACCCAAACAAACCAGTCTGCCACCACAATACCACCCAAACAAACCAGTCTGCCACCACAGTACCACCCAAACAAACCAGTCTGCCACCACAATACCACCCAAACAAACCAGTCTGCCACCACAATACCACCCAAACAAACCAGTCTGCACCACAATACCACCCAAACAAACCAGTCTGCACCACAATACCACCCAAACAAACCAGTCTGCCACCACAATACCACCCAAACAAACCAGTCTGCACCACAATACCACCCAAACAAACCAGTCTGCCACCACAATACCACCCAAACAAACCAGTCTGCCACCACAGTACCACCCAAACAAACCAGTCTGCCATCACAATACCACCCAAACAAACCAGTCTGCCACCACAGTACCACCCAAACAAACCAGTATGCCACCACAGTACCACCCAAACAAACCAGTCTGCCATCACAGTACCACCCAAACAAACCAGTCTGCCACCACAGTACCACCAAACAAACCAGTCTGCCACCACAATACCACCCAAACAAACCAGTCTGCCACCACAGTACCACCCAAACAAACCAGTCTGCCACCACAATACCACCCAAACACCAGTCTGCCACCACAATACCACCCAAACAAACCAGTCTGCACCACAATACCACCCAAACAAACCAGTCTGCCACCACAGTACCACCCAAACAAACCAGTCTGCCACCACATACCACCCAAACAAACCAGTCTGCCACCACAATACCACCCAAACAAACCAGTCTGCCACCACAGTACCACCCAAACAAACCAGTATGCCACCACAGTACCACCCAAACAAACCAGTCTGCACCACAATACCACCCAAACAAACCAGTCTGCACCACAATACCACCCAAACAAACCAGTCTGCCACCACAGTACCACCCAAACAAACCAGTCTGCCACCACAGTACCACCCAAACAAACCAGTCTGCCACCACAGTACCACCCAAACAAACCAGTCTGCCACCACAGTACCACCCAAACAAACCAGTCTGCACCACAATACCACCCAAACAAACCAGTCTGCCACCACAGTACCACCCAAACAAACCAGTCTGCACCACAATACCACCCAAACAAACCAGTCTGCACCACAATACCACCCAAACAAACCAGTCTGCCACCACAATACCACCCAAACAAACCAGTCTGCCACCACAGTACCACCCAAACAAACCAGTCTGCACCACAATACCACCCAAACAAACCAGTCTGCCACCACAATACCACCCAAACAAGCCAGTCTGCACCACAATACCACCCAAACAAACCAGTCTGCCACCACAGTACCACCCAAACAAACCAGTCTGCACCACAATACCACCCAAACAAACCAGTCTGCACCACAATACCACCCAAACAAACCAGTCTGCACCACAATACCACCCAAACAAATCAGTATGCACCACAATACCACCCAAACAAACCAGTCTGCACCACAATACCACCTAAACAAACCAGTCTGCCACCACAATACCACCCAAACAAACCAGTCTGCCACCACAATACCACCCAAACAAACCAGTATGCCACCACAGTACCACCCAAACAAACCAGTCTGCCACCACAGTACCACCCAAACAAACCAGTCTGCCACCACAGTACCACCCAAACAAACCAGTCTGCCACCACAGTACCACCCAAACAAACCAGTCTGCCATCACAATACCACCCAAACAAACCAGTCTGCCACCACAGTACCACCCAAACAAACCAGTCTGCCACCACAGTACCACCCAAACAAACCAGTCTGCCACCACAGTACCACCAAACAAACCAGTCTGCCACCACAATACCACCCAAACAAACCAGTCTGCCACCACAATACCACCCAAACAAACCAGTCTGCCACCACAATACCACCCAAACAAACCAGTCTGCACCACAATACCACCCAAACAAACCAGTCTGCACCACAATACCACCCAAACAAACCAGTCTGCCACCACAATACCACCTAAACAAACCAGTCTGCCACCACAGTACCACCAAACAAACCAGTCTGCCTCCACAGTACCACCCAAACAAACCAGTCTGCACCACAATACCACCCAAACAAACCAGTCTGCCACCACAATACCACCCAAACAAACCAGTCTGCACCACAATACCACCCAAACAAACCAGTCTGCCACCACAATACCACCTAAACAAACCAGTCTGCCACCACAGTACCACCAAACAAACCAGTCTGCCACCACAGTACCACCAAACAAACCAGTCTGCCACCACAATACCACCCAAACAAACCAGTATGCACCACAATACCACCCAAACAAACCAGTCTGCCACCACAATACCACCCAAACAAACCAGTCTGCCACCACAATACCACCCAAACAAACCAGTATGCCACCACAGTACCACCCAAACAAACCAGTCTGCCACCACAGTACCACCCAAACAAACCAGTCTGCCACCACAGTACCACCCAAACAAACCAGTCTGCCACCACAGTACCACCCAAACAAACCAGTCTGCCATCACAATACCACCCAAACAAACCAGTCTGCCACCACAGTACCACCCAAACAAACAAGTCTGCCACAATACCACCCAAACAAACCAGTCTGCCACCACAATACCACCCAAACAAACCAGTCTGCCACCACAGTACCACCCAAACAAACCACCACCACAGTACCACCCAAACAAACCAGTCTGCCACCACAATACCACCCAAACAAACCAGTCTGCCACCACAATACCACCCAAACAAACCAGTCTGCCACCACAATACCACCCAAACAAACCAGTCTGCACCACAATACTGCCCACCAATCAATTCATGTTCTGCCACCACAATACCACCCAACAATCAATTCATGTTCTGCCACCACAATACCACGCAACAATCAATTCATGTTTTGCCACCACAATACCACCCAACAATCAATTCATGTTCTGCCACCACAATACCACCCACCAATCAATTCATGTTCTGCCACCACAATACCGCCCAACAATTCATGTTCTGCCACCACAATACCACCCACCAATCAATTCATGTTCTGCACCTCCCTGCGTAACTACATGTTTACCAAACATTGCCCGCCTTGATGCCCATCAGTACCTTTCCTTAGGCAATACACATAATTCCACGTTGCCTCTTCTCTATCCCTAATGGCGATGGATTCCATCAGGAATGAGGTCGTCAGTGTGATTAATCTGTGTAAAAATACTTGCTTCAGCAATCAAGGTGAAATAATATTTGTATTAAAAAAGATTTTATGAAGATGTACCTTGAAGACAGGGGACATGAGTTGAGGTGTAATTGGTGCCTCGCTAAGCGATGGAGAGATCGTAAACTCTGCTGTAGGTACGTCACCATTGGGTAGCGATAAACTAAGCTGACTTTTATCTGAAAATATATTAAATAATAAAAATGTATAGAGCCATGCAGCAGAACACAACTATATACCGGGTAGCGCCACCTTGTGGTTCTGGTTCACATCCCAGATGGATGGCTCTAAAATATATGTTGGCGGCCCACTATAGCGAATTCCAAATTTAACTAATGGTGGTTTAACTTAAGTCATGATAGCGCTTCATGTGCGAAAGGCCCGGAGCCCTGCTAGAGTCATTACGATTGTTGCCTTAGGCAAGGCATTTAAATTCCACGTTGCCTCTTCTATGTTCCTCATGGTGATGGATTCCATCAGGAATGAGGTCTCGAGAGTGGTTAATATAAATTGTAAGAACTTGTTTCACAAGCGAGCTGAAATAACTTGTCATCATGAGCCGACTCATGTGGATCTACACTTTTTGTAAGCCTATTTAGAGATCTGTGACGTTGAAAGGGTTAAAGGTATGCATGCATGCTATGCTACATGCCCATTATAAATGTACTGATTTACAGTCGTTGAAAGGGTTAAAGGTATGCATGCATGCTATGCTACATGCCCATTATAAATGTACTGATTTACAGTCGTTGAAAGGGTTAAAGGTATGCATGCATGCTATGCTACATGCCCATTATAAATGTACTGATTTACAGTCGTTGAAAGGGTTAAAGGTATGCATGCATGCTATGCTACATGCCCATTATAAATGTACTGATTTACAGTCGTCATTGTTATGTTAGGTTCTTACCCCCAGTAGGCACACTATCCTCGGTACTCGGCTCAATCTGGGACTCGCTTTTCGCCACTATTTTCTCCACCTCTATGACTGCTGGGGGGTTATTAAGGACACTTTTTACTTCTGGTTTTCCGTCTGCCAACTCAAGGCATGTCTGCCCTGCATATTTCCTGCAAACCATCAACATACATCTTACATATTAAACTGCATGCTATTAATTACTTGAAATAAACCACAAATCAAACCTACACACAACAAGCAATCCAATACTACATGTAAACTAACACACAAGAAATTATTCTTTACTATCTGGAAAATAACACACGGGAAAGCTATCATTTACTATCTAGATATCAAGACAAAAGAAACTATCCTTTACTATCTGGAACTACCATTCAAGAAACTGTCCTTTACTATCTGGAAACTTAACATTTAAGAAATTCAAGAGCGATAAATTAAGTATGTGAGTTGAATTAGCTACCCCCGAGATATTTGCAGCGTTGGATCAGCTCCGTATTTCAGCAGACAGTAAACTATCTCATGGTTTCCACGTCCTACAGCATCATGTAGAGGCGAACACCCTGCCACATTGATAGCGTGAACATCAGCACCATGTCCTACACAGAAAATATATAGCTATAGAGAACACCAGCACCGTGTCCTACAAAGAAAATAGGTAAAAAAAAGGTTTAAACGATTACGAAGCAAGTTTTAACAACTTATATTAATCACTCTCGTTGGCGCGGATGAAAGCGTAAATGTGGTCATTCGTGTGGGAGGAAACCGGAATACCCAGAGAAAACCCACCTGTCCGATCTGGCGACCACCGTACTATCTCACATACTTCCCGGTCCGACGATCGAACCCAGGTTGCATTGGTGAGAAGTGAGTGCGCTAACCACTGCGCTAATCGTACAGCCAATAATAGGTACTGTAATGATTCCAATAGACCACAGGCTAGAGAATATATTAATTTAGTCTAAACATAGTGCTGCAATAGAAAACATTTGGATTGGAAAACAAGCATGTTAAAATGCTTATACAAATTCCTTTCCATATTAGAAATAGATTAGAATTGTGGTCAGCTACGAAGGTGGTAGATGTACATTGAAAACAGGGTTCATATCTTGACCATCACGTCACACCAGAAATATCCCCATTTTGGCTCAACTTCAAATTAATACTGCCCAACAATCAATATGAGATTACTAAACTGTTAACCCTTTCCCTCATAGAAGCACCTCTTGACGCCATTACCAATACAACATACATTAACCCTTTCCCTCATAGAAGCACCTATTGACGCCATTACCAATACGACATACATTAACCCTTTCCCTCATAGAAGCACCTCTTGACTCCATTACCAATACGACATACAATGACAATGTAATAGCCAAACCAATGTTCATAATAAAGGCCAGAATCTCATGTAGTCCCAGTAATATCTACGGAGGTGGGATAGATATGGCGACTACTTATCCACTGCATGATAGCTAAATGGCTGTCGTTTGTATGGATATATAATAGTATATTAACCTAAATCTCTATGAAGGAAAGGGTTAACTTAATAAAGTAAAAGTGTTGGTGAACATCAGGACATGTACAGTACTTACTACAGAGGAAATGTACAGTACTTACTACAGAGGAAATGTACAGTATCAACATCTGCGAAGCTTGCGGCCCAGTGTAGCGGAGTATTCAAGCTCTCCTCTGTGTCCGGGAAGTTCACAGTCACTCCTGTACTAACCAACTGCTCTACCTGGCTTATACTGTAAAACAGAAACTCAAGCAATACTCAAAATATGTCAAGTACAGGATGATGTAACTCCATCCAGCATTGAACAACTTCTGTACCAGAGATATATACTGTAATAACTAGGGATGTAACTCCATCCAACATTGAACAACTTCTGTACCAGAGATATATACTGTAATGATGTAACTCCATCCAACATTGAACAACTTCTGTACCAGAGATATATACTGTAATAATATAACTCCATCCAACATTGAACAACTTCTGTACCAGAGATATATACTGTAATAACTAGGGATGTAACTCCATCCAACATTGAACAACTTCTGTACCAGAGATATATACTGTAATGATGTAACTCCATCCAACATTGAACAACTTCTGTACCAGAGATATATACTGTAATAATGTAACTCCATCCAACATTGATGAACTTCTGTACCAGAGATATATACTGTAATAACTAGAGATGTAACTCCATCCAGCATTGAACAATTTCTGTACCAGAGATATATACTGTAATAATGTAACTCCATCCAACATTGATGAACTTCTGTACCAGAGATATATACTGTAATAACTAGGGATGTAACTCCATCCAACATTGAACAACTTCTGTACCAGAGATATATACTGTAATAATGTAACTCCATCCAGCATTGAACAACTTCTGTACCAGAGATATATACTGTAATAATGTAACTCCATCCAGCATTGAACAACTTCTGTACCAGAGATATATACTGTAATGATGTAACTCCATCCAACATTGAACAACTTCTGTACCAGAGATATATACTGTAATGATGTAACTCCATCCAACATTGAACAACTTCTGTACCAGAGATATATACTGTAATGATGTAACTCCATCCAACATTGAACAACTTCTGTACCAGAGATATATACTGTAATAATGTAACTCCATCCAACATTGAACAACTTCTGTACCAGAGATATATACTGTAATAACTAGGGATGTAACTCCATCCAACATTGAACAACTTCTGTACCAGAGATATATACTGTAATGATGTAACTCCATCCAACATTGAACAACTTCTGTACCAGAGATATATACTGTAATAACTAGGGATGTAACTCCATCCAACATTGAACAACTTCTGTACCAGAGATATATACTGTAATAATGTAACTCCATCCAGCATTGAACAACTTCTGTACCAGAGATATATACTGTAATAATGTAACTCCATCCAGCATTGAACAACTTCTGTACCAGAGATATATACTGTAATGATGTAACTCCATCCAACATTGAACAACTTCTGTACCAGAGATATATACTGTAATGATGTAACTCCATCCAACATTGAACAACTTCTGTACCAGAGATATATACTGTAATAACTAGGGATGTAACTCCATCCAACATTGAACAACTTCTGTACCAGAGATATATACTGTAATAATGTAACTCCATCCAGCATTGAACAACTTCTGTACCAGAGATATATACTGTAATGATGTAACTCCATCCAACATTGAACAACTTCTGTACCAGAGATATATACTGTAATGATGTAACTCCATCCAACATTGAACAACTTCTGTACCAGAGATATATACTGTAATAATGTAACTCCATCCAACATTGAACAACTTCTGTACCAGAGATATATACTGTAATAACTAGGGATGTAACTCCATCCAACATTGAACAACTTCTGTACCAGAGATATATACTGTAATAACTAGGGATGTAACTCCATCCAACATTGAACAACTTCTGTACCAGAGATATATACTGTAATAATGTAACTCCATCCAGCATTGAACAACTTCTGTACCAGAGATATATACTGTAATAATGTAACTCCATCCAGCATTGAACAACTTCTGTACCAGAGATATATACTGTAATGATGTAACTCCATCCAACATTGAACAACTTCTGTACCAGAGATATATACTGTAATGATGTAACTCCATCCAACATTGAACAACTTCTGTACCAGAGATATATACTGTAATGATGTAACTCCATCCAACATTGAACAACTTCTGTACCAGAGATATATACTGTAATGATGTAACTCCATCCAACATTGAACAACTTCTGTACCAGAGATATATACTGTAATGATGTAACTCCATCCAACATTGAACAACTTCTGTACCAGAGATATATACTGTAATGATGTAACTCCATCCAACATTGAACAACTTCTGTACCAGAGATATATACTGTAATGATGTAACTCCATCCAACATTGAACAACTTCTGTCCAGAGATATATACTGTAATAACTAGGGATGTAAATGAGTAACACAAAAACATCTCTAACTGCCTTATACTGATCCCCAATCCCCATCATTGATGAGTTGAAAACATCACAACAGTAAAATACATATATTGAAATTATTATTACGGCTAATGACACGCCTGTGTACTGACTCCCGGCACTGTACACGCCTGTGTACCGACTCACGGTACTGTACACGCCTGTATACTGACTCACGGTACTGTATACACCTGTATACTGACTCACGGTACTGTACACGCCTGTATACCGACTCACGGTACTGTACACGCCTATATACTGACTCACGGTACTGTATACGCCTGTATACTGACTCACGGTACTGTACACGCCTATATACCGACTCACGGTACTGTACACGCCTGTATACTGACTCACGGTACTGTACACGCTATATACTGACTCACGGTACTGTATACGCCTTACCACACACACCCATAACTGACTCACGGTACTGTATACGCCTGTATACTGACTCACGGTACTGTACACGCCTATATACTGACTCACGGTACTGTATACGCCTGTATACTGACTCACGGTACTGTACACGCCTATATACTGACTCACGGTACTGTATACGCCTGTATACTGACTCACGGTACTGTACACGCCTATATACTGACTCACGGTACTGTATACGCCTGTATACTGACTCACGGTACTGTACACGCCTATATACTGACTCACGGTACTGTATACGCCTGTATACTGACTCACGGTACTGTACACCCCTGTATACCTACTCACGGTACTGTACACACCTATATACTGACTCACGGTACTGAATACGCCTGTATACCGACTCACGGTACTGTACACGCCTGTATACCGACTCATGGTACTGTACACGCCTGTATACCGACTCACGGTACTGTACACGCCTGTATACCAACTCACGGTACTGTACACGCCTGTATACCGACTCACGGTACTGTACACGCCTGTATACCGACTCACGGTACTGTACACGCCTGTATACTGACTCGCGGTACTGTACACGCCTGTATACCGTTTCACGGTACTGTACACGCCTGTATACTGACTCGCGGTACTGTACACGCCTGTATACCGTTTCACGGTACTGTACACGCCTGTATACTGACTCGCGGTACTGTACACGCCTGTATACCTACTCACGGTACTGTACACGCCTGTATACCGACTCACGGTACTGTACACGCCTGTATACCGACTCACGGTACTGTATACCGACTCACGGTACTGTACACGCCTGTATACCGACTCACGGTACTGTACACGCCTGTATACCGACTCACGGTACTGTAATGCCTATATACCGACTCACGGTAGTGCAGTAGTGATGATTTGGAAAATATATTTTTATCTAAAGATGTGTAACGTCATGATCCGAGGATTGCGACTTACTTGGACTGGGATGCGGCCTGCAGGAGGAATTCTCTGTACACAGACTGTGTCTTATCCGATGCTGCCACATTGTATGCCACATGTCCGTCTCTATCTAATACTGTAGGGTCTGCTCCAAGTGTCAGCAACGTCCGTACCACATCAAACTGGTCCTCCTGATATCATATATCATCACATTCTACATAATATATCACATTCTACATAATATATCATCACATTCTACATAATATATCATCACATTCTACATAATATAACATCACATTCTACATAATATATCATCATTTTCTATGCCATTAATATAACACTGCAATGTTGTTTTCTAGGAATATTGCATCAATTAACAATTTACTAAATAACAATGAGAGACATCGGTCAGTTACTGCCCCTGAATACTCTCTAAAAGTAGATAGGTGCTTTTAAGTGATTTCCTCTGTTTTTATCGTTGTTTCCTTTGCACAACATGCTAGCAATTTTTTTCCACTATCGCTTTGTATTTTGTATGATTATTAAATGACTATATCTCAACAGATCTCCTACAGCGTATGCAATGGGTACCGGTACTTATTTGTAAAATCAGTTAATTAACACGATATTGATAAACTCACAATTATCATACCGCAACATCTGGATAGGGAATAACAGTAAAACAAAGGATTCTAACTGAAAGGACCTATTCGCATTTTGGAATAAATCAGACTTTATCTGCCAAGGGAGGTAATAAAAAATTAGAGATGTCTCTCATTAATCAATCTCAACAAGAAATGAGATAACAACAATCTCAACAAGAAATGAGATAACAACAATCTCAACAAGAAATGAGATAACAACAATCTCAACAAGAAATGAGATAACAACAATCTCAACAAGAAATGAGATAACAACAATCTCAACAAGAAATGAGATAACAACAAACTATCTAGTACAATCCATACAATTCATGTACAGCTTATCTGTCATATCATTACCTTAGAAGCAAGGTATGGTACAGCTTATCTGTCATAGCATTACCTTAGAAGCAAGGTATGGTACAGCTTATCTGTCATATCATTATCTTAGAAGCAAGGTATGGTACAGCTTATCTGTCATATCATTACCTTAGAAGCAAGGTATGGTACAGCTTATCTGTCATATCATTACCTTAGAAGCAAGGTATGGTACAGCTTATCTGTCATATTATTACCTAAGAAGCAAGGTATGGTACAGCTTATCTGTCATAGCATTACCTTAGAAGCAAGGTATGGTACAGCTTATCTGTCATAGCATTACCTTAGAAGCAAGGTATGGTACAGCTTATCTGTCATAGCATTACCTTAGAAGCAAGGTATGGTACAGCTTATCTGTCATAGCATTACCTTAGAAGCAAGGTATGGTACAGCTTATCTGTCATAGCATTACCTTAGAAGCAAGGTGAAGAATAGTTCCTCCATTAAAGCAAGCCTCTTTAAGTATCTGTTCTCTGAGGGGAGCATGTTCTTCACCTAGTATAAAGAAATACAATATACATACATACACACATACATACACACATACATACACACATACACACACACACACACACACCAATATACATACATACACACATACATACACACATACATACACACACCAATATACATACATACACACATACATACACACATACATACACACATACATACATACATACACACATACATACACACACACACACCAATATACATACATACATACACACATACATACACACACACACACCAATATACATACATACACACATACATACATACATACATACATACATACATACATACACACATACACACACACACACACACACCAATATACATACATACACACATACATACATACATACACACATACATACACACACACCAACACCAACACCAACACCAACACCAACACCAACACACACACACACACACACACACACACACACACACACACACATTGTACATTAGTAATACAAATGAAAACAATTTTAAAGATTTTCAAATATTCACCATTTAATAAATTCTGCATAAACCATCAAGCAAATCCATCCTAGATAGATGGTCACAAAATGTTGTAACGTAGATGATCATATTTGTAACATAGATGATCATATTTGTAACGTAGGTGATTGTAACGTAGATGATCATATTTGTAACATAGGTGATTGTAATGTAGATGATCATATTTGTAATGTAGGTGATCATATTTGTAACGTAGGTGATCATATTTGTAACGTAGGTGATCATATTTGTAACGTAGGTGATCATATTTGTAACGTAGATGATCATATTTGTAACATAGATGATCATATTTGTAACATAGGTGATCATATTTGTAACGTAGGTGATCATATTTGTAACGTAGGTGATCATATTTGTAACGTAGGTGATCATATTTGTAACATAGATGATCATATTTGTAACGTAGGTGATCATATTTGTAACGTAGATGATCATATTTGTAACGTAGGTGATCATATTTGTAACGTAGATGATCATATTTGTAACGTAGGTGATCATATTTGTAACGTAGATGATCATATTTGTAACATAGATGATCATATTTGTAATGTAGATGATCATATTTGTAACGTAGATGATCATATTTGTAATGTAGATGATCATATTTGTAACGTAGATGATCATATTTGTAACATAGATGATCATATTTGTAACGTAGATGATCATATTTGTAACGTAGGTGATCATATTTGTAACGTAGATGATCATATTTGTAACATAGATGATCATATTTGTAATGTAGATGATCATATTTGTAACGTAGATGATCATATTTGTAATGTAGATGATCATATTTGTAACGTAGATGATCATATTTGTAACATAGATGATCATATTTGTAACGTAGATGATCATATTTGTAACGTAGGTGATCATATTTGTAACATAGATGATCATATTTGTAATGTAGATGATCATATTTGTAACGTAGATAAATCTGCTCTATTTTTGTTTCAGTGCACTAGTCAGCTGTAACCCGGCTCCCTCATGGCCATGAAAGTGAGTGCTTAGACTTGTCTTTCACAGTGGGGACAGCTTGGTGGTAATAGTGCTGGGCTTCTCTGATTAGTCTTGGGTCTTGCTTGCTTGCTAGTTATGTTTTGGGTGCGAGTTCTCCAAGATAATGATTTTGGCCTAGGTACTTACTTGGTTCATGCTGAACTATCAAGGACTTGATTATGAAGTATGTAATTATTCATGTATGTTGATGTATGTAATGTAAACCGGGTTCGATCCTCGGACCGGGAAGTATGTGAGATGGTACGGTGGTCGCCAGATCCGACAGGTGGGTTTTCTCCGGGTACTCCGGTTTCCTCCCACACGAATGACCACATATATACGATTTCATCCACGCCAACGAAAGTGATTACCGGTAATATAAGTTGTTAAAGCTTGCTTCGCAATCGTTGTAAAATAAATAAAGTTTAAATTTTTATGTAATGTATTATATATAGTCAGATGGAGAATGATTCAATCGAGGGATCATCAATCAAACTATGGTAGAAGTCGTTGATGCAAAAACACCAGACACAAGATTCCATCGTATGTGTACAGGAAGTTTCAAACCAATACCTTTGAGAAATAATAATATTTGCAGGGATCATTCTAGAGGGCGATTTGAATGAACTAGTCACCCTAGGGACCCTGATTTGGATGAACTTGTAGCCTTAGTGACCCTGATTTGGATGAACTAGTCGCCCTAGGGACCCTGATTTGGAGGAACTAATCGCCCTAGGGACCCTGATTTGGACAAACTAGTCGCCCTAGGGATCCAGATTTGGCCCTCTTGAATAATTTTTTTAGAATAATTTTCATACACAATTTTGTCCAGTAATAAAGCACTTCTTTTATTAAAATGTTGAATGGTCAAATTGTGTATTTTAGCACCATTTTGTTGTAATTTATTAAATAATACAATTTAACAACACAAATGCTCGCTTTCCCACTTCTGCTAAAGATTATGACCTAGAATGATCCCTGATTTGAGATATTTTTTTAGGCATAAATAATTTCTGAAACAGACTATTTTTAACAAAAATGCAAGGTCACTCATGGGGTGGTACTTGCTAGGTGGTACTTGCTAGGTGGTCTATATGACAACTTTTAGAAACAGTATGAAACAGTTATCAAAGCATTTTATTTGAATTTTGATGTTTTTTAGATATATCATTTATTATGCAAACATTCAATTGTTGATGGTGCTACCGCAACCAGACAAGTGACTGCTAGACAAGTGACTGCAGACAAGTGACTGCTAGACAAGTGACTGCAGACAAGTGACTGCTACAAGTGACTGCAGACAAGTGACTGCTAGACGTGACTGCTAGACAAGAAGCTACAGACTTCTGCCATGAAACAAATAAATATTAATCAATGTAAACAGTGTTACATCCCTGCTAGGGGTTTGACATTAGATAATTAGATAGATAGAACATAGGCAGCCGATAGATAGATAGAACATAGGCAGCCGATAAATAGATAGAACATAGGCAGCTGATAGATAGATAGAACATAGGCAGCCGATAGATAGAACATAGGCAGCCGATAGATAGATAGAACATAGGCAGCCGATAGATAGATAGAACATAGGCAGCCGATAGATAGATAGAACATAGGCAGCCGATAGACAGATAGAACATAGGCAGCCGATAGACAGATAGAACATAGGCAGCCGATAGACAGATAGAACATAGGCAGCCGATAGACAGATAGAACATAGGCAGCCGATAGACAGATAGAACATAGGCAGCCGATAGACAGATAGAACATAGGCAGCCGATAGACAGATAGAACATAGGCAGCCGATAGACAGATAGAACATAGGCAGCCGATAGACAGATAGAACATAGGCAGCCGATAGACAGATAGAACATAGGCAGCCGATAGACAGATAGAACATAGGCAGCCGATAGACAGATAGAACATAGGCAGCCGATAGACAGATAGAACATAGGCAGCCGATAGACAGATAGAACATAGGCAGCCGATAGACAGATAGAACATAGGCAGCCGATAGATAGATAGATAGAACATAGGCAGCCGATAGATAGATAGAACATAGGCAGCCGATAGATAGAACATAGGCAGCCGATAGATAGATAGAACATAGGCAGCCGATAGATAGATAGAACATAGGCAGCCGATAGATAGATAGATAGATAGATAGATAGATAGATAGAACATAGGCAGCCGATAGATAGATAGAACATAGGCAGCCGATAGATAGATAGAACATAGGCAGCCGATAGATAGAACATAGGCAGCCGATTAAACAGATATTTGAACACAGTGAAGTGCAGGTCATTTATTAAAAAATGAAAATCGCTGCGTACAACGGCGAGGGGTACTGCATCACAAGACGAGGTCGAATTGACTATATAGGGTATGGGTTGACCGCGTACATGTATATATGTCAGATTGCATGGGGCTTATCTATGCAATCGCAGGGTATCTATGCAATTGTGGGGCGTATCTATGCAATCAGGGGCATATCTATGCAATCGGGGACGAGGGTGTATCAATGCAATCGTGGGGCGTATCTATGCAATCAGGGGCATATCTATGCAATCAGAGGCATATCTATACAATCGAGGGCGAGGGTGTATCAATGCAATCGTGGGGCGTATCTATGCAATCAGAGGCATATCTATGCAATCAGAGGCATATCTATACAATCGAGGGCGAGGGTGTATCAATGCAATCGTGGGGCGTATCTATGCAATCAGAGGCGTATCTATGCAATCGGGGGCATATCTATGCAATCAGAGGCGTATCTATGCAATCGCAGGGTATCTATGCAATCACAGGGTATCTATGCAATCGGGGGCATATCTATGCAATCAGAGGCGTATCTATGCAATCGGGGGCGTATCTATGCAATCAGAGGCATATCTATACAATCGGGGACGAGGGTGTATCAATGCAATTGTGGGGCGTATCTATGCAATCAGGGGCGTATCTATGCAATCAGGGGCATATCTATGTACTCAGGGGCGTATCTATACAATCGAGGGCGTATCTATGCAATGGGGGGGGGGCGTATCTATGCAATCGGCGGCCTATGATCTATAACCATAATGACAATATCATACTTTCTTGCAACGTGGACAGGTAACTTTTCACAACATCAACTCTTCCAGCCTTGACAGCTAATTCCAGCTGATCTGTCATCTCGATATACACACTATACAAGACACTAGATCTATCTACGTTCGTACTGTACTATAAATAGCTCTTACATTTAAAATTGTTGAAAGTGGCAAGTGTAGTAACATGTTTACGGAAGTCGAAATTTACAGCTAATAAATGTCACACTGCAAAAGTTTCACGATAGCACCGGGTAAATTGAACCGAAAGTGGAGCATGTTATGGATAAACACAAGCCATCCGCCAACAGTGGCCACCATTTATTTCTAACAAGCATTAAGAACCGGAAATGTGAAGAGTTATCGCCCGTCTTGTAAAACGGTGTAATTTAACGGTGCGTATGTAATTCTTTCACTTCAGCCAGCCGTCATTAAGCAACAGAATTACGGTTCCGGGCCTCTTTGGTACTGTGTAGCGAGCAAAGTAGGCGATGTGACCCCACAAGACCGGGTATACGTATGTAGCCTGGTATCATAGCTGCTAGGTGACACCAAGTATGCCTCTCCATCTTGGGCTGGGTTGACCCTACACTTAGTCAACTGAGGACCACCCCTTCGAAAACAACAGAATTACGGTTCCGGGCCTCTTTGGTACTGTGTAGCGAGCAAAGTAGGCGATGTGACCCCACAAGACCGGGTATACGTATGTAGCCTGGTATCATAGCTGCTAGGTGACACCAAGTATGCAGAAACTGTAGAAAGGAAACCAAACATATAATTCACAAATCTGTTAAATCAGTACCAGAAACGTTTGCTATTGTATTAGGAAGATATCACCAGTCAGCTGGTGTTGTTAGGAAACTTCATACACCTGTCATTGTAAGTAATAATATATCTTTGTCTCATTTGTCTACACAAGATATTTCTTATGAATTTGTAAGTGCTATCTGTCATAAAGGTTCCAGCATGCAAAGAGGTCAATATGTGTCCGTCATAAAATCTGGAGGAAAAAATATCCATTGTGATGATTCTGATATAAGTGAAGTAATGCTTGATAAAATTGGATCTGTAGCATATGTAATTATGTATAATAGAAGTATGAAACCACTTCCACCGATTTTCAAAGATATGATAAAATGCCTGTTGCATACAGATGTATTAAAGAGAATTATTCGTGATGATCAGTTCCAACATATAGATCTTGAAAAACAGTATTTCGTTAAATCATTGCTTAATAATGAACTGTCTGTAGAGTTAGAAAAAATACTTAAAAATGACCGTAGTCTTATAATTGAAGAGAAAATTGGTATAGACACTAACATCACAGCTCATATAGAAATGATGTACTGTATTTTCATTGATTATCTTCTTGGTAACAATTGTGATAATTGTAAGAATATGAAAAAGGAATATTTCCAACTGAATTCTGTAGAATTATTGATTTGTGAACAATGTTGAAATGTTATTAAAGTAAATCTTCATACTTCCATTATATATGTGAACACTCCAATAACGGACAAACAACATATGTATTCACAATCAATAAAAAACATTTGTATGAGTCATGTTTTTAAAGATAAAGACTCTCTTTCGCTGTGTAATTGTCGTGATAGTTTATATACATCTCTGATTCACTCACTGCCTAATGTTTTAGTTTTTATGATTCGAAATCCAAAATCCTTAGTTATTCCACCAAAACTTAACTTATGTGAGAATTTAGAATATTGTTATGCAGTTGATAGTATGCAGTTCAACCTAAGGTCAATATTGACTTGTACTGGTTCAGAAATAAATGCAATTTTGAAAGATGAAGACAATTACATTGATGCAGAATCAAGATGTAAATATATGTTGAAAGAGCTAACAAAATCAGATTGTGTTTGCCTGTTTTACTGTAAGACATTGAATATAGCGAATTTTAATATCTTACAGGAGACAAAGTTGGACGTTTATAAACTTCCTCAACTTGATTGTGCAACATCATTTTCACCTGACAAAAATGTAACTATTAGAAAACTTCTTAATGTAAGGCTTAATAAAGCCTTTTATTCAGGCATAACAGATCCCAAAAGATGGTTGAATAATGACCATATCAATATATATTTACATTGTTTAGCCGCACAATCTAATAAAAAAGTCCATAATATTGACTGTGGTTGGTTTTGTCAAAATCTGTTTTAAGAAAAGAAAGTTGGATCAGTTAAATAGTGATTAATATAATGTTGTCAGAACCTGATTTTCGCAATAAATAAATTTGTATAAACGAAATAATAGTGCAAGCAATTACACTTTCCCCAGTGTTGGCGTCACTATCACGCTTATTAGGAATATCAGAGACTTAAACAGAGACCTGAAATATGTGTGATTGATATTGCATATTGTAACATTTTCTGATTCTGGTCAAAGCCAAACAGTGAAAATATATGTACGTGAAAGAACTCATTAACTAGATACCATAATCAGAAATCGATTGTTCAGCAATATAAATCACACTATGCCATAACTAGATACCCATATTGAGCATGTACACGGTTAATGCCTAATATGTAAGTTGCTGTAATTTGAACATCATTTAAACAGTGTATTTCATATATCGTTGAAGTACTTTCTATAATGTTTCCAATCTAGGATACAATTTAGGATACAATGTTTTTGCACTTGTATCAACATCCAAACAATTCTTGTCTGATGTATGCAAGTATCTTGCTTCACGTAATCGGACATAGTATTGAAAAGTTATTACCCTTGTAACTTTTGCTAAGAAGCTGTTTTATGTTCACATGGTAACCAAATACAGGTTGTATTGCGTCCGACTATTTCAACTAATAAACAAACGTCGTATACTACATTTGTTGACATAACAAGGTTATTTAAACAGGCTCTAAAATAATGCGTTACACAGCATTATAGACTAGACCAATTTTCTGAAAATGTCCCTAGATAAAGTGCTAGGGGCAAATCGTACAAGTGGTAAACGAGCGGTTTTATTATAAATTGAGTATGCCGAATTCGATGCAGGTGTTTACCAAGCCGAAATATGTGTCCTTGACTTCAAAATGGGGACCATTTTTGACATATTTTTTAATAGCAAAAAAAACAATAACAGTCCTGTACTTACTATACCTTGTTCACATTGGTACAGATATGTAGTTGTTCAATAATTTAGTTACCACATGTATTGTATGATCTTTTAAGTTTGTAATTTCAACCTCAAAGGTCAAGGCCACAGCGAAATTGAAGGTCAAATGATGACGATTGCAATAATGTTGAAGTTAATCGCAGTAAATCTAGTGTATTGTGTGAGTGGGTGTAAGAAATGGAATCCAAAACATATCTGCCTGTGTAGTATATTACATCAGACAACTCGCTCGAAACACCTGGTGCAATTATTTCATAATGCAGGTCACTGCCTGAGCTACAATCATGTTTTACAGGTTGATACGACACTTGCTGACAGCACTCAAGTCTCTTGATCATGATACTGGTGCTGTGATCCCTACTAACCTTACAAGAAACCAGCTCATTCACTACACAGCTGACAATATAGACATTCTTGATGAGACGCTCGATGGTAAAAACACATTTCATGCCACTCAGTTGGCATCCTGGCAACGTGGAGAGTCGAATGATATAACACTTCAAACCCTAGATACATCATCAGTGCATGTACTGAATGTTCCTAATATCCTACAGGAACTACATCCAGTGAGAATAAACACATCTTTGAGCGAGTCTGTTTTGACAACACCTGTTCACTAAGTGTAGGGTCCACTCAGCCCAAGATAGAGAGGCATACTTGGTGTCACCTAGCAGCTATGATACCAGGCTACATACGTATACCCGGTCTTGTGGGGTCACATCGCCTACTTTGCTCGCTACACAGTACCAAAGAGGCCCGGAACCGTAATTCTGTTGTTTTCGAAGGGGTGGTCCTCAGTTGACTAAGTGTAGGGTACACCCAGCCCAAGATGGAGAGGCATACTTGGTGTCACCTAGCAGCTATGATACCAGGCTACATACATATACCGGTCTTGTGGGGTCACATCGCCTACTTTGCTCGCTACACAGTACCAAAGAGGCCAGGAACCGTAATTCTGTTGTTTTCGAAGGGGTGGTCCTCAGTTGACTAAGTGTAGGGTCCACACAGCCCAAGATGGAGAGGCATACTTGGTGTCACCCAGCAGCTATGATACCAGGCTACATAGGTATACCGATCTTGTGGGGTCAGATCGCCTACTTTGCTCGCTACACAGTACCAAAGAGGCCCGGAACCGTAATTCTGTTGTTTTCGAAGGGGTGGTCCTCAGTTGACTAAGTGTAGGGTCCACCCAGCCCAAGATGGAGATGCATACTTGGTGTCACCTAGCAGCTATGATACCATGCTACATACGTATACCCGGTCTTGTGGGGTCACATCGCCTACTGTGCTCGCTACACAGTACCAAAGAGGCCCGGAACCGTAATTCTGTTGTTTTCGAAGGGGTGGTCCTCAGTTGACTACGTGTAGGGTACACCCAGCCCAAGATGGAGAGGCATACTTGGTGTCACCTAGCAGCTATGATACCAGGCTACATACGTATACCCGGTCTTGTTGTGTCACATCGCCTACTTTGCTAGCTACCCAGTACCAGAGAGATCCCATAGCATATTATGCCCTTTTTCCCTATGGTGCTGACCCATTGGCATTGTAGAGTGTGATATGTGGTGTTGTTTTATAGCTATTGCACATCTATCTATCTATGTACCTATACTAAATTATATAGGGTCTAATTGCCAAGCTGTCTACATATTCGCTACCAAATATACTATATCTGTAATTATAATTTTGTTGTTTCATACCTGGATCTTTTGGCGGTTAATAAGATTGTCATAATAATGGAAAATTACAAGGGGAGCTAATTATTTTCAAGTTAGTATTTGCTGGTATAATTAATGTTTGTTGGAAATATTTAATGTTTGCTGCAAATGAAGGCTCACTAATAACGGCTCACTTGTGTTCACTCATGTTATGTTATACAGTTTTGTAAATCAAAAACATTATAGTTTTTAACAAATTAACTAAAATTTACGAATAATGAATCGGATCGCTTGTTCTAGACTGTTTCTTCAAAACAACAGAATGTTGTTTCAAGCTCTTGCAGCCAGATATTCGGTTGACACAGGCAAAAAAGAACATATTGACGGTTTGGTCAAGGACAATAAAGTTGTTGTGTTCATGAAGGGCACGGCTGATCAGCCTAAATGTGGATTTAGTAATGCTGTTGTACAAATACTCAATTTCCATGGAGTCAGCAACTTCTCGCATCATAATATACTTGAAGATGAACAGCTACGAAAAGGTACGTGCAATATATATATCCATCCTCTAGTGTCCTCAAATCGTGATACCTTCATTTTCGTTACCCCGTAAGTATTTACAATACTGCACGCGATCGGTGTTTCCTGACGTCACCAATCAGGAATAGATAGTGTCAACGGTCATTTTCCATATTTGGCAACAAAAATGCTCCCTATAATCCTTGGAGGCGTAAGAAATCGGTTATTTTCCTTGGATTGGTATAAAACATGCTATCTTTCATAATGCAATATTGCATCACCATTTATCCATTGGATTTACTGCAAAATATTGACCATTTCCAGTTTTGTTTTGCGTTGTCTGATTTGTTTACCTACCTGTCATTTAATGTGAAGGTCAAAATAGACTGGGTTACAATTTTAATTAGTGTAAGGGGGGATCGTTTTGGAGACTTCTCTTATATTGTTTTGAGGTCCATACAGTGGTTTACTGTCGTCGTCAACTAAACGATGTGTCCTGCAGTAGTGTAGTGTACTTAAAGGAATAGTTTTTAATTTTGTTGTAGGTTTATGGCAGTCCAGCACCTACAAAGCGAAATTACAGGCAATATTTACCAACAGCCCTTACAAATGGGCATAGTGTGATATATGTGACCATTGGACCCACCTCATTTACTGTTAAAAAGTCATGGTTTACAAGAATAGGTGATGAATTCAGGTGTCCACATTGTGAAAATGCTTGTTAAACTGTGAAAAGAAATATTCATCAAAATAATAGAAATTATCATTATGCTGCATAAAACGTGTTCGTTTTATATTTACACCCATTCGATGCTACGCAAAATTGATTTTCTGAAAGGTCACGAAAACTCCGGTACCAGTTACCACAGATGTCGGTTTCGGGTCATGGTAAAAATGACAGCGCCCGTTGTTATTTACGTAGTTATATTCATTTCTAATTATTTGGAATAAAAGAGGAACGTTACTTTATTTACATCATACATTTAGAAACTATGTAGTTGTAAGATTCGTTTTGTTGAATGCCGATCATTTTCTTATCATAACGGAAACCGGAAACTCGAGGGTACCGGTCTTTTTTTTTTTATGGGTTCCGATACCCAACTACTTCTCTAGGCTATGCCTGTAACTGTCCAAGAACCAGCACTACCATGAAAAACACTTGTTTTCAATAAACTTTTTTCTATCGGAAACTGAGATAATTAAGATAGTAAGTCACTATCTGACAGTACTACGATAGTAACGTTCACTATTACCCAGATCATCGTTGTATCATTGTATGACTTGAGATTTACTTATTTAGTGTCTGTCAAAATGACAAGTGTTATACATTTTCACTCCGTTACTTTTACTTGTATGAGTGAAAAACAGTGGAAATATTCAAGTGTTTGAAATTTGATGAGTGAAATAGTTTAAGCAAATTGTTTTTTTATGGCCTTATTATACCCTTTAGTTCATTTCCTACCCGAGGCACTAACTTGAAACTTTATTTATTTTACAACGATTGCAAAGCAAGTTCAAACAACCTATATTAATCACTCTCGTTGGCGCGGATGAAAGCGTAAATGTGGTCATTCGTGTGGGAGGTACCTGGAGAAAACCCACGTGTCCGATCTGGCGACCACCATACCATCTGACATACTTCCCGGTCTGAGGATCGAACCCGGGTCGCATTAGTGAGAAGCCAGTGCACTAACAGGACACCCAAGGCACTGAGCTAATAGTCATCAATTATATAAATAAAACTCAATGCCCTGTTTATGCTTTCACATTGTTAAGAGAACAGTTTGAATCCCTCACCAATATCATGATATGCTTTAGAAGTACTGGGTATATATATATATATATATATATATATATATGGACATGTACCATTTTTTCCCTTCTGGTTTCAGGAGTCAAAGATTACAGTAACTGGCCAACTATACCTCAAGTTTTCATTGGAGGAGAATTTATTGGCGGCTGTGATGTTATGCTAGAAATTCACAAAAATGGCGAGCTTATTGAGGAATTGAAGAAAGTAGGAATAAAATCTGTGCTTCTCGACAGAATAGAACAAGAAGACACTGATAAATAGGATCATACTGTTGTTTTTGACAAAATATTGAAGTCTGTATAATTGAACAGAGCTTATGTTTAACCATCAATGATCAATCTAGACTGTAGTTACATTCAGATACTGACCTATTAGGAATGTCAGGTTTGATACATGAAATACCATGGAGATGTGACATGATATATAGCATTCTATCAGTATGTATCCATGGAGATGTGGCATCATATAGCAATATTTGTATCCATGGAGATGGGACGTCTTGTAGCATTTCTGTGTTAACAGGGCTCATTCTAATTTATAGGTCATACTTTTTGGGAGAAGTGAGACAGCACACGATTGCACCTGTAACTCTTCACCCTTAAATGGTGTTATTTAATCAATTTCAAGTCACAATATATAATGGGCTAGTGTATCCTACTGGTATGAAAATTGTAGGGAGAAGTGGGGTCCCCAGTGGGCATCACCCTCTAGAATGTTCCCTGTACAGTGTATCCATGTAGATGTGACAAGTAGCATTCTATCAGTATGTATCCATGGAGATGTGACATCACATAGCATTTCTGTGTATCCATGGACATGTGACACCATATAGCAGTTCTTGTATCCATGGAGATGTGGCATCATATATAATTAATTTATTTCTATGTATCCATGGAGATATTACATAAAAATTCATATAGAATTTCTTTATATCCGTGAAGCTTTTACATTGTATAGAATGTCTTTGTATCCATGGAGATATGACATCATGTAACATGTCTTTGTATCCATGGAGATGTGGCCTTATATGTGACATCATATTGCATTTCTATTGGACGTGTTGCTCATTCTACCTAGTTTAGGTAATGCACTATATGCAATTTAAGTATATAATGTTTTGCCTATCGTGTATGAGTTTATGATGTAGCACCATGCCCAATTTAACCATTTCATTTTATAACTACCAAGACTTGAAGAAATTTGATATTGTGGTGAACAATATACTGGGCATTATTAGATTGTTGAATCATTTGTGTGTACCCAATAAAAGGCCCACTGAATAATAATATGCAATGATAGTGTTCTATCCTGTGTATTCGTCTGTCTGTACGAACTTCCATTCACACTCTACAGATAAAATCACTCGTGAAACCGCCCTGATTATGAAGCTTGGTGTTGAGCATGCTCAATCCATAATAAATTACTATACAACACGGAGGTTACTATATAACACACGGAGGTTTCTATATAACACACGGAGGTTTCTATATAACACACGGAGGTTACTATATAACACACGGAGGTTTCTATATAACACACGGAGGTTTCTATATAACACACGGAGGTTACTATATAACACACGGAGGTTTCTATATAACGCACGGAGGTTTCTATATAACACACGGAGGTTACTATATAACGCACGGAGGTTTCTATATAACACACGGAGGTTTCTATATAACGCACGGAGGTTTCTATATAACGCACGGAGGTTTCTATATAACGCACAGAGGTTTCTATATAACGCACGGAGGTTTCTATATAACGCACGGAGGTTTCTATATAACGCACGGAGGTTTCTATATAACGCACGGAGGTTTCTATATAACGCACGGAGGTTTCTATATAACACACGGAGGTTTCTATATAACACACGGAGGTTTCTATATAACACACGGAGGTTTCTATATAACACACGGAGGTTTCTATATAACACACGGAGGTTTCTATATAACACACGGAGGTTTCTCGTTACTGGGTCACGTGATCTTCAGTGCGGAACGATAAGGCAAACTGTGTTCTTTCTGTGTGTTTTACGTTTATTTATCGTCGCTACCGGTTGCCCATATGAGCGACACCTGAAGAGATTAATTAGTCATTTTAGATTTTTGGAGGATAGTGCAATGATACAGACAGAGACCCATTCCAGAGTCTCTGGTTCGTTTACGTGCACAGTGTAAAGCACCGACACGAGACCTTGGTTTAAAGTCCCATCTGTAAGACTGTTCATTTTATTATTCGAACCTGCGATCCCTGGATTACAAGTCCAGCGTGTTACCACTGTGTTACTACAGATCCATCTGTGTGTTCTTTCTCATGCTTCAATCTACTTTTAAAGCAAGTTCAGCAAGTTCAGTAAGGTCCCAGTAAGGTCCCAGGATGAGGACGTAACACATGTGATCAACATGTCCGGTGAAAATGTTTAAACTAAAGTGGAGGAAAGATATTGTTATTGACTTTCAATTCTCACAACTTACATTTCTTATACCCGTAGCGTGAGCCCCGTAAGTCGCAACTAGCGAACTTTCAATCCTCGCGGACTTACGGGGCTCACATTACACCGGCCCTAGCCATAGTCCAGAAAGAACCACTTGAAATACTAAAACAACTTATCATCAACACAGTAGGGAATGATGCATGGCAATACCGTTCATGTAGATAAGATAAGTATTGTATCGCTAATCGTGGACTGCAGACGCTTATCTGTATTACCATTCTCCAAAATTACGATGCTATGCTGTTGTGCAAGATAGAATCAATCGCTAGATATCTCTGCTACAAACTCCATAATCAGAGACTAAATAAATTGGTTATGAAACTAACACGTGGCGATACCACATCATATAGATGCACGAAATACTGAGAGGAGTCCATCTAGCTACAAACTAGATACATTCCAGAAGTTATTCTGGTTCTTTTACGTGCACAGTGTAAAGCACTGACACGAAACCTTGGTTTTAAGTCACATCTGAAAGACATAACATTATTAGTGGTATCGAACATGCGATCTCTTCATTCGCAGTCCAACATGTTAACCACTGGACTACTGACCCGTCTGTCTCTAGAAACTAACTTCAGTGAGCTTTACATAAACGTGTGTGTATGTGTGGAGCCATACGACAACTCGGATAAAACTGCCTTCAGAATGCACAGACAAGCATCCACACAATAATGGGGGGGTCGCCACGGTTATTTTCAGATTCTAGCAACGGCACTGCATATGAGCGCCGCCTCCTGAAGAGATTAGTCATTTTAGGTTGTTGGACGATAGTGCAATGATACAGACAGACCCATTCCAGAGTATCATCTAGTTATCTTACGTGCAGAGTGTAAGACATCGACACGAGACCTCGGTTTAAAGTCCCAACTGAAAGACTTAATTTTATTATGGTCAGATGGGGGATCGATTTGATCCCTGTAATTAGTTATCAACTGCGCTGATATATAATTTGGGATCAATCATTAAAAGAAAGAATAATGGTATGCGGGATCTATCATTAAAAGATAGAGAAAGAATGGTAGGCGGGATCTATCATTAAAAGAAAGAATGGTAGGTGGGATCTATCATTAAAAGATAGAAGAAAGAATGGTAGGCGGGATCTATCATTAAAAGAAAGAATGGTAGGCAGGATGTATCATTAAAAGATGGAAGAAAGAATGGTAGGCGGTATCTATCATTAAACGGTAGAAGAAAGAATGGTAGGCGGGATCTATCATTAAAAGATAGAAAGAATGGTAGGCGGGATCTATCATTAAAAGGTAAAAGAAAGAACGGTAGCTTCTCAATTTTCTGGTAAATTTGCTATTTTTTTTTATTGCATATGTTACTATATATAGTAACACATTTACATGCAAGTTGCAGGCAATATCGGTTGTGAAATTCTTGAAATCGACCAAGTGTGCCAAAAATCGATATTGAGGCTACTTCCGGTCAACTCGCACCTGCCGTACAGCAACGGCAGATTGTCCGCACGCGTTGACGTAATTGACAACGGTAACGGAAACATCATGGCGGCTGGTGATAGTACGCTAAGATCATTATCTGACCGTTTGCTTACTTTAGATGGTCTGATTGAGAATGAAAATGATACACATGCATTCGTAGAGGGCATGAAGAATCTGAAAACCAAAAGTAAGACAAAAAGTGACATTTCACGACTGAAAACATGGCTGCAAAGTGAAGATGAACAGCGGGATGTGTTAGATATTCCACCAAAGGAGCTGAACGTGTTGCTCGTGAGATTCTTTATGAATCTTAAAAAGCTGAAGGACGGGTCTGAATATGAACCAGGCACTATCAAGGCCTTTCATGGAAGTATCCATAGGTAATACTTCATGTACATGTAATAGACTTAGTTACTGTTTATTGTAGATTTGAATGTAGAAAATAGATTGATGGTGAGTTATAAATTCTTTTGATTGTTTTGTTCACAATTTGTGAATTTACACACACCGCCGGCTCAACAGATGCAATAAATAGGTAATTACATGGGGAAAGTGTGCCTTAAGGCGATATTGGCACACTAGGTTCGAATTTGCCCTCGGGCAAATAACTCGCCTAGTGTGCCAATATCGCCTTAAGGCACACTTGCTCCATGTAATAACCTATACATATTTGCAATATACAATGTACATTTATTCATACAGTACAACTCAGTAATTTATCTCTACGTAATTAATGCGTTTTACCTATAGTACATAATCAAGAGGAAACTGTGTTGCATACTTCTTGGTGAGTTCGGCACTCCCTCAATATTGAGGATTATGTGTCGTCGCTGGTGAATTTTTAGATGATGATATTTACAATGATTAATTAACAAATAAGTGAATGTCCAAAGACAAATGTACTAGAGTGCTTGTTTAAGATTTTGTACATAGAGTGAATGCTTTAGATCATGGTTGGGAGGGCAGAAACGGGGATAAGTGCTTTAAAGCCATCAACTGTTATTGCTTCATGTGCGGCAAGGGGTAACAAGTTCCATTGGATGACGGTTCTTGGATAAAAAGAGAATGTGTATGAATCTTTGTTGACAGGGATGTGTTTATAACAATATGGGTTTGTGTGTCTGGTTATGTTGTCTACGGGTATCAAAAGGTTTATGGGAATGTTTACAGCTACTATTTGGTGTATTATTTTATAGAATCAATCTGTATCTGGGTTGTTTTCCTATAACAGAGGCATATGGAGGTTATTTCTTGCCAACATTCAAATCTCTGATTTTGTCCATGATTCTTGAAAGACTTACCTAATAGTATTGTTATTCTTATGCAATAAAAGTTAATAATCAGAGCACTTTTGATCAAAATCTATGAAATCTGAATATCATAAAATATGCATCACCTACTTTTCCGTCAGTACCGTAACATGACGTTATAGGGATATTTTGTTAAAATAATTCATATTTACTGAAAATAATCCTAGTGGAGCGCTTCGCATCATCATAACAGCTTTAAGTAATTACATGGACAAGCACTTAAAAAAAATCATTGGTATATTTAACACATATTAGGCAGGCCTTCAAATTCGTTTCATTGATAGACACCAATGAATTTGGTAAATTCAGAACTCCATATAACAAAACGAATTTTTTGTTTAAATATCTAAATAAAACGTGTTTTATGACCTGGTAGATAAAGGTGACCATTAAAGCAGGTCTTCTGGTGTCAATTATGACGTAATATATCTCCATTACGGTACTGACGGATTGGTTACGGTAATTACAGTCCGTTCCGGTACTGACATTGATGATGTAACTAATGACAAAAACTCTCAGAAACAAAGCCAGGGTAACTTTTATTACGGTATCTCAATTAAGGTACATGTATCTCAAGTCATTGATGATACTAGTGAAGTTACATTTGAAGCCAACAGAGAATTAACACGAACCCAACTTTAAAACACTGTAGTAAACTCGAACACGGTATCTCAAGTCATTGATGATACTAATGAAGTTACATTTGAAGCCAACAGAGAATTAACACAAACCCAACTTTAAAACAGTTTAGTCACGTATAGCAATACACTGGAACACGGTATCTCAAGTCATTGAAGATACTAGATCATATGATTACTTAACCCAGTCATCAAGGCTCTTAACAACTTCCTCCCAGATGGACGGTTCTACTTGGTAATGTATATCAGTAACATGTTCTGGCTGCGGTATAAGTGTTATTACATCAGTGTACTCGTACCAGATATCGTTATCCTCTCTATGAGGCCAACAGAACCGATTTCTTCCTACCCTATGCATGCAATTAACTCTGATAGATTCCTGATCTGCATCCTCTATGACAGATGGATAGCCCTCATTGTTATATCGCACTATACAATACTTTCCAATGAGAGCCTCTTCAAAGATATACACTGGTTGAAATTTTGATCGGCTGGCACTGTCAGAAAGAGCCTTGTTTGTTGAATCTGCTCGATTGCCCTCTATTGCTGGATCATCAAGTGTTGTGGCCGACTCATCAGAAGCAGTGACCAAATTAATTTCATTAGTGATATCTGTGGTACTAGCCTGAGGTGGTTCATCAGTGACATCTGTTGTACTAGGCTCTGGTTCGGAGCTTTTTTCAGCAACATTAGGTTTTGGTTTGTTCGGGAACTGATGCACAATAGGATTAAAGCAGTTACAAACTTGCCCTTTGGTACAGAAACAACTAAATCGTCTACAGGACACTTTTCCTTTTTCGCAGGCAACAAGCTGGTGGAAGGTCATTGTACCACGGATAGGCCTTAAAATAATCTGATCGGTATATCCATCGAAGCTTCTTACATCTTCTTCGGTGATGTAGAACAAGGTTAATTTTGTCTTTTCTGATAACGTATCGAACAATGACCGACTATCCGGGATATCTGTACCTTCAGCCACAAGACGGTCTGCAGTGCGCTTAAGGACTCCACCAATTCCATCGGCGGCTCCTTTACCATGACCGGATTCTAGAAATGACCAATCAACATGTTTCATTCCCCCCAATCAAATGGCATTGTCGACAAAAGATAAAAATTATTCTTGCATCTGTACTGAGTTGTAGGGCCATCTGATATGAAATATACAGTATCAATTTCTGGATAGTTTTTGGCAACATGATTAAACACTGGTTTCATATGAGCCCATATAGCAGATGGATCATGCCTCCTACAATCGGAAATTGAAGCAAAACCAACTGTGTCATTCTTGGTATAAAGTAAGCCAGTGTGTAGAGTGGCTTGGGCATTAGAGGCACCGAAATGCACACTTTGAATCTCACTGTGATACTTAAGAGAATAGTTCTCACTGAAGTCAATATGGACCATCATTTCATTTTCCGCAAGAGCAATTTTCTTCCCTTTGAGTTGCTTATATTGGTGCCGGATGTTGAAAACATGTCGACCAAGTTTTCTCCCTAGATTTTCCTCAAACAGTTCAGCAAGCCGGCCCACAGTACCTTCTATCCGTACTTTAGACGTCTTCTTAGTTGTCTCCGTTTTACCTGTTGATTTATTCTTATACTCATGGTCTTCTAAGCTCCATTCATACCACCATGTCATTTCAGTATGTTCGTATTTCTCGAAAGGTACGCGAATATTCTTGCATTCGCGATACATACAGTCATAGTTTTCTACAGAACAACAAATGGTTTGAAGGAGTTGTTCTGGATTTTTCTCCTTGATAACCTTTAGACTGTACAATTTGTCGGCCATGAGTTGGACGTTTTCATGTGTGCGGCATTGACATGTGTCTCTATCGCCCACAGTCGGTTTTACTACCCAGAATGGCTTTTGCTGACAGAAGAATGGATAGGAAATGCGTAATGTAGGGTTCTCAAAAACAAACTTTTGATGTAGACTTAACATCGAGTCAGAAAGATAGCGTTTCTGCTTGGATCTAGTCACTGTGTCCCTTTTTCCGGGACGCATTGTACTATTATCGTCTCTCAGAAAAAAGGCATTGATAGCATTTACAGTCTCATCTGAGTGTCGGTCACGACGGCGTTTTCTATCAAATTCACCAGGTTTTAGAATATTCCTTGAAATACCCAAGGCTTTTTCAGCATGTTTTATTAGGCGATATTTCCTGAGGTATGAACTACAGAATACCTTTCTCAGAAGTTGCTTTTCCCGCTGCGTTTTAAGATTGCGGTATTTTTCTCTGATGCTATGCTGAAGGCTGAGTGAAAATGTGAGACATTTATGAATTTTACGTTGATTGCCAGATTGAATAATTGTTTTTGAGTTTCAGTTTCATGTTCGTTTAAATGTTTCTTAACGGCCCTCTCATAGCGCTTTTGAACTCGTTTTGTAGCTAACTGAGAATGGTGTAACTTAACGGTCAGCTTCTCAATTTTCCTGTAAGCTTTAGCGCGATCACGACGGACTTGCTTACGGCCCCGAACCTTGTTGTTGCTACTACTTGGCTGTGGTGCAACATCAGGACATGGACTGGATGGTGGCGTAATGAAGTTTGCCGCCGCCTTCTGCCGTTCTGTGACCGCCGTCTGTCGTTCTCGATAGTTTTTCTGGTGTTTAACCCACTTTTTACGCTGCTTGCGCTGTTCACGTGGTGTCATATCGGCGATAGCCTTACGCTTTCCAGCCAGCTTGCGTTGTGCATAGCGATCTCTTTCTGCCTGGAGATACTTTTCATGTGATTCAGTGTCCGCTTTTTTCCTTTCTCGCCATCTCCGCTGCCTTTCCTTTCCTGATATAGGGTTTGCTTTTTTGGGAGGCATCTTTGAAATATTTAATAGATCTACCTGTGAAAAAATGTAAAATTTGAAAGCTTTATTTCACAGCATAGATCTATATTTGAAATTTAAGAACAAACATAAAACTATGTTCTTTGTATTTGTTTATAACTACTTATATTATACCTATACCATAAATACACTTATGAATTTAATCAGTACCGTAATGAATGATCAGTACCGTTACACATCCTTGTGTTACGGTACTTATGTTACGGTACTGACGCATATCTACACGAGTTGTCGATTCTCTTCTTGCCTCATGGAGTATCAGCGGCTGTGTTGATTCCAAGGGCAAGGTGTAATCATACTCTATGCGCCCATAATATTAAATTTTACTCCAAATTTTTAGTTAGATGCAAATCTTGGGTTACGGTACTGATTCTGAATAAACATACTTTAGACTTTCGGAACTATAATTAGCTAAAAAATTTAAAAACTTACTTCAATCACATCGCTCTCTGTTCCAATGATGGCGCCATGTCTACGTTGATTGTACCACGTGACTTTCTAGTGACGTAATAACACAAGCGGAGAGATAGAGAAAATTACAGTCATTCGTTACGGTACTGACTTGAAAATAGCGACGACGTTATAAAATTAAATACTTTGGGTTTGGTAGTAATTTAACAGAATACTGGAGCCACATAATAAAAAAGGACCGTATGAGTAAAAAAGAGATTACATTTTCTTAATGGGGTCGTATTAACCGTTAACTTCAACACCAAAAGTACTCTCTTTTTGTTGCGACAGAACATTTTAGCCAGATCACGGGTTGTGTTGGCCTTTTTTACTCAATTAAAAATATACAAACTTTTTATTATAAGTAAATGTAGAATGCAACATGCTCTGTATGGGTTTCCGGAAATTTTGAATTAATAATTTATTACTCGAAGTGTTCTAATCATGAAATATATTCAGGCGACAGCAGATACTTATTTTATTGGAAAACAACCCATCTAACTCTGCGTGTCTCAAGTGTTGGCCAGTTTAGGTTGTCGATCATTTCGGAGACTAAACTAGTGTTATGGTATCGGTTGGTAACGAATCTGGCAGCACGTCGCTGTACCGTCTCAATTTGATGTTTTTGTGTTTTAGAATGTGGGTCCCAGAGAGTACTGGAGAATTCTAGCTTGGGTCTTACTAGTGCTTTGTATGCATGGTCTTTTGTTTTAGATGATGTGAATTTTAGATTGCTTTGCAAGGTTAGGCCTAAATATTTTGCATCATTTACTTTTTGAAGGGGATGGTTATGGAGTTTATATGTGAAGGGAAATGCCTTACGTTTTTGTGTGATGCTGAGTAGGTTACATTTATCGGGGTGAAATTTCATGAGCCAATCTTGCTCCCATCTACCAGCTGAATCAATATCTTCTTGGAGTAATGTGGTGTCATTTTGGGTTTTAATTTCTTTATAAATGATGCTGTACTATGCAATAATATTATATGTATCTTCTCAATTGTGTTAATATTATAATGGTGTACACTCGCCAAAACTCCTAACTACACCGATACCAGTTTGCGGATAATTTGATAAATTTGGTATAGATGGGTACGAAAGTTTGCAAAAACAGAAAACAACACACACGTACAAACAAATCCTGTAATTTCATTTGAATCGGTAGAATAATTCATGAGCTACAACAATCTGAATAGCACAACCCGGAAAATGAAAGTCGCACAAAACCACAAATAATCCGAAAACAATTAATGTCCTCCGTTAGCTCTGATAACTGCCAAGCACTGCTCCTCATGGACATGATGTGGTTGTGGATCAGGTTTTGTGGAATGTGCGTATCCACCGTATCCTACATGTAAAAACAGGTATCAATAAAAAAAAAAACAGGAAATAGTTAAGCACATGTTATTTTATTTACGTGCAAAATTGTGTCGCCATATTTTCAGGACTTAATCAAATTATTCGCAAAATGGTATCGGTGTAGTTAGGAGTGTTGATGAGTGTATACATGCATAGTACGTATCTGTAGCTAGAGCTATATTTCTACCGGAACAAAATAACTAATATTTTCTAATCCCCCATGCTCAGATTGTCTAAATTAATTTTAAAAAATGAGATTGGTCTGGTTGTCGAGCTTGCATCAAGGTACACACTCCAGCATCGCGGTTCTACATAAGAGTTGGGGTTATAATCTGACCCTGAAGCAACATAGGTGTTCACTGCCTGATTCCTGTTGTGGGACAACCAGCAGTGGGTAAATTGGTGACCCTAAATGTAGCCATTTCAAAATGATTGCATCGCGTAACCTTTCCGCAATCGGAGTGGAAATCTATGTTACCATTCCCGCGCTTCCGATTTATAAAAGCACTAGTTCCCACTATAAATGGTCCATATTAAAGATATTTTAAAATTGATTGTCACGGGTTCGAGCCCGCTCAGAACGTGTCTCTTTATATGAAAAAGTTGGCAGTTTCTTACGGAGGTTGGCGCACAGAATACTGGTTAACCGCTGGAGCTTGCCCAGAAAATGTGTTGTTAGGTAAACTGTCCGTCGCTCAAATGGGCAACCGGTAGCGACGTTAAAATGTATGTATGTTCCATTAATATCAAACCCCTTGCGGGAACCTAGACATGTTTCCTGGGCAGGCCTAGCCGACCATAGCGGTTAACCAGTACTAAGCAATGTGTGCGAGGTGCGTTGCTCAATGACACTACATACGTGGCCTGACTGAGTATCGAACCCGGACCGTTCGATTCCAAATTCGACGCTCTACCATTGGATCACGGATGCCATTTAATAAACTTAAATAAAACAATTTAATCTCCGTGTTCATTTTTTTGCGCCAAATCATGACGTGCGTATATCGAAGGAGACACATATGTTTATTTAACGGCTGTGACGTCGTTATTTATTCATGCCGTTGATCACGTAACAAGACCTATACATTCCAGCGTGCTGTCATCATGGGTGCAATAATAAGTAAGATAAAATCAACAAAAGGGAAGAATTTAAAAGTGTGCAGTGAGTATGGTAAGCTAAAAGACGATTGCGCCGTTTCTGTATCAGAGGACAACAAATCGAAAGATAATAGTAAAGAAATAAATGACATACCGGTTCCAAAGACTGACATCAATGGAGCTGATTGTATAAACCACAGAGATGAAAGCACACTCCAAATGTCTCCCATTTCTGTATCAGAGGACAACAAATTTAAAGGTAATGGAAAGGAAATAAATGACATATCGGTTCCAAAGACTGACACCAATGGAGCGGATTGCATAGACCACAGAGATGATAGCACAATCCAAATGTCTCACATTTCTGTATCAGAGGACAACAAATCGAAAAATAATAAAACGGAAATAAATGGCATACCTGTTCCAAAGACTGTCATCAATGGAGCGGAATGTATAAACCACAGAGACACAGGCACAGCCCAAATGTCTCCAATATTGACAAAACCAACAGACGACGCTGATACTTGGAGCACTTCAACATTGTCGTCATCAAATACATGTATGTTCTTGGAAAATACTTTGTTGAAACGAGCTGACGCAGAAAACCCGTTTCATATGCTAGCTGATGGGGATAATAGAGTTGTTCGTCCTGTGAATCCGTGTATAGCAACGGAACAAGTTGGACAAGAACTAGAAAAGAGTGGAATTATCAATTACCAACATTGTGACACTATTGGAATTGACGGCAGAACTTTAAATCGAGTTTTCAAGCGACCGCTGCCGCCACGTCTTGCCCACTTACCCGTAGAACCGACTCTTCCACAGAAAGTTAAAGACAAGGAGGAACATGAATTTGCAATTTCAAAATCAAAATCTGTTATCGGTAGATACCTCTCCAAACAAGCAAGTTCAGAGAAGAGTCTGAAACCCTTGGAGCGGACTCTTATGCAGATTGACACAGATCTCATGTAATAAAAAAACTGTTGAAAATTTAAAGCTTGGACTATGTAACACTAATGGTGCTCGCGATAAATATGGAAGTACCGATTGTAATCTATGTCAGTATGTGTCATGAGTTGTTTCCCCTTACGCTGAAGGTGTTATAATAAATTATGTGCGGAGTAAATAATGCTTGGTAATAAAATGGTTTTGTTTCTATTCTATTTCCATTATGCCATATATCCCTTTACGGTGATCTAGATTGTGTTTTCATGGGCAGGCTTATCCGAGCTAGGCTGTTAACCAGTACTGAGCAATGTGTGTGATGTGCTCTACATATGCGCCGTGAGCGAGTATCGAACTAAGGACCCCTCGATTCCAAAACTGAAGAACTACCACTGGACCACTAACGACACGTATTTTAGTTGGTTGCCTGATCATCGCAGTAGGAAACAGGTTGAATGTTTGCAAATTAATATTGTAAATATTCACTTGGAAAATCCTCCAATGTCTGTGCATGTACGTGCACTCAACATTTCTAAACCTGTTAATAATCATACCGTATAATATTTTCATCTTGTAATTTAATGCATTTATTCCAGATGAGTATACAACAAATAATTGCATAACTATTTGTAATAAAATGTATCAAATACGATGATATAAATACTGTGGTTTTTAGTTTGATCCAAATACTGTAAAACACCAGGTGACCGATTAGGAATGTTGTGTGTAAGCTCAAAACAAAGTGAATTCTGGATCAATGGAAACGAGAGTCTAACGATGACATGGATGTTCTGCGATTTTCAGCGTATTTTATTATCCGTGTGTGTGTTCTAAGATCCAACATGGTACATACCCCCCCCCCACACACACACACCCACCCACATGAGAACAATATGTAGTATATATTCTATCATCAACAGGGATCTGCGCGGCTGAGTGGTACGGTCGTAGAATTCAAATCACTGCTGTAGGATCGATCGATCGAATCTCACTGAAGGTGTCGAATGCTGTCATATGAGGAAGCCATCCAGCTATCTTGCTATTGATCGGTTGGTCTACCAGAGTGCCCGTGCGTGCAATATTGCTCAGATGGGATCTCGGTGTCTTCCTCCACCAAAAAAACCGAATGGTCGCCGTATGACCTAAGCTGTACATGCGACTTTAAGCCCGTAAAACAAACAATCGTCAACTATCGGAATTAAAGCTATCGGTATATATATAATTATGAACCGTGTTAGACATACGGGTCGCTAGTCACATGGTTAACACGTTTGACGTCGAATACATGCATGTGTGACAGGGGCCATATACAAGAGCCACGTATATTCCGTATATAAGGAAAAGGCATACAACATAAGTTAATTGACAGAGGACATAAAACAAATCATAAAACATTTCAATAATGGTACAAACCTTACATTACTCAATCCATATGTACATGTAGAAAATACATATTAACCTACATGTAATATAAATCTTAACACAGTGTCGTAATGTAATATTCTCTTCTAATATAACTTGAAAGGCAAAGATATATATAAAGTCAATATTCTCTATAATATACAACTTTACTCGCAAGAGTCCCTCTGGGTTCTGCCAAAGGGCGGAGGTATGCTTGTGCAAAGAAGATTTATTAGTGACCAATGCATGCTGAGCGTTCATCAATGTTCATACACTCTTTCATTCATACAAATACAACAAACAAAACGATTGGACATAGAACAAGACATTGACATGTGTTCACGAGACAAAACACGTGCACGATTTGACATAATTGACCCGGGAAACATTGTCATTTCCGTCTTCGACGTAGATTGCCGAGTATCCTCGATTCAATACCGTTGCATACAAAGAACGATGATACACGAAATGGAATGGTTATAAACGCATGCGCGAATATTAAGTATGTATGTGTATTATGGCAAACCGTTCACATTATGGTCCAGGGATCGCAGGTTCGACCCCCCCCCCGTCTGACCCTAATAAAATTAACAGTCTTTCAGATGGGACGTTAAACCGAGGTCTCGTGTCGGTGCTGTACACCGTGCACGTTTAACATTTGTATCATTGCACTATCCTCCAACAATATAAAATGACTAATCTCTTCAGGAGGCGTCGCTCACTAAACTAAGCCTCATATGCGTAACCGGTAGCGACGATAAATAAACGTAAAACACACACACTTCCTGGAAAACAGTTAGCAGGTCACTGATTATTTCATAATTTGAGCTACTAATTGTAGTATCGTTTTGTAATGGGTTTTTTAAAATTAACGTCGCTACCGGTTGCCAATTTGAGCGACGGACAGTTTACCTAACAACACCTTTCCTGGGCAGGCTCCAGCGGTTAACCAGTACTTGGTGCACCAACCTGCGTAAGAAACTGCCGACTTGCATAACCCATGACCATCAGTGATGATAGGTTACAGTGGTATTCAAGTGAACGACCGTAAGCACTCGCGCCATGGAGGTGGACTTTGGTAATGGTTAGATCAGCCCTCGGATAAGTTCACGCTCACCCACATGGTTCACCGGAGCCGAGAGCAAATACACCCAATCATCATCAGTCGATACGTTTCGTCCTGTGCGTGCTAGCACTTCCTCCATGTGAGGAGTCACTCGTTCATTGTTAAACTCGATACGTTTCGTCCTGTGCGTGCTAGCACTCCCTCCCTGTGAGGTGTCACTCGTTCATTGTTAAACTCGATAAGTTTCGTCCTGTGTTTGCTAGCACTCCCTCCCTGTGAGGTGTCACTCGTTCATTGTTAAACTCGATACGTTTCGTCCTGTGCGTGCTAGCACTTCCTCCCTGTGAGGTGTCACTCGTTCATTGTTAAACTCGATACGTTTCGTCCTGTGTTTGCTAGTACTTCCTCCCTGTGAGGTGTCACTCGTTCATTGTTAAACTCGATACGTTTCGTCCTGTGTTTGCTAGTACTTCCTCCCTGTGAGGTGTCACTCATTCATTGTTAAACTACATGTCAGTTGACAGAGTGCATGTGTATTTTACCTCCAGTCATCACTTTGGTCCACATTGGCTCTAGATTATCTGATGGAGACAGGCGGCGAATAATATGAATGAGAATGCGGGAGTGTTCTACAATTACTGTGTTTGTAGTTAGCTCGGTCATCATCATTCCATTATTAGCTGGTTTTATATCCGGGTGTATACACCGTCGAGGCTTGACACCGTCGTGTTCACCTCTCGGCTTAAATACCGTTTATGTGGCCACTGGGTTAAATTTACCTCTCCGAGTAGTTTTCATCAAAACAGTGGAGTTTTAAGTAAAGTGGACGCCTGTACTGTTGGCCAATGAAATCTTACCAATGTACAGAAGTTCATCATACCAGACAGCCTTCGACTGGTCCTGCACATCGGCGTCCGTGGTCCAGCGTCGGATTTGGAATCGAACGGTCCGGGTTCGATACTCAGTCAGGCCACGTATGTAGTGTCATTGAGCAAGGCACCTCACACATTGCTTAGTACTGGTTAACCAATTAGGTCGGCTAAGCCTGCCCAGAAAAACATGTCTAGGTCCCCGCAAGGGGTTTGATATTAATGGAACATACATACACATGGTCAGTTTTGGACCATGTATGCATTCGGTGTTTGTCTACGAAGAAAATGAGTTGTGGTAGGCCTGTCCCAATTTCTTCACAGTTCCCACTCAGGGCGACGAGCATGCCTCGGGTGATCTGAGTAGCACGTATCGGTAAATTGATTGTGTTAAAATCAGTCAGAGGTCTGGAAGGTGGTTGTTATATGGACAAGCATGTTGGTGAAAGGTGGCTGTCATAAAAAATGGATTTTTATCGTCGCTACCGGTTGCCCATATGAGCGACGCCTCCTTAAGAGATTAGCCATTTTAGATTTTGGAGTATAGTGTAATGATACAGACAGAGACCCGTTCAAGAGCCTCCTTTGGTTCGTTTACGTGCACAGCCCGATACGAGATCTCGGTTTAACGTCCCATCTGAAATACTGATCATTTTATTAGGGTCAGACGGGGGATCGAACCTGCGATCCGTGGATTACCAGACCACTGGACTACAGATCCGTCTGTAAAAAAAAAATGGATTCTCAATTACTAATGCTTACATACCATCAGCCAATAAGGGATAAGCTACATGTATAGTCGCACCTGCGGCAACGGTAAACAGCCAATAGGAGATAAGCTACATGCATAGTCGCACCTGCAGTAACGGTAAACAGCCAATAGGGGATTAGCTACATGTATAGTCGCACCTGCGGCAACAGTAAACAGCCAATAGGGGATTAGCTACATGTATAGTCGCACCTGCGGTAACAGTAAACAGCCAATAGGGGATAAGCTACATGTATAGTCGCACCTACAGCAACTAGGGGATAAGCTACATGTATAGTCGCACCTGCGGCAACGGTAAACAGCCAATAGGGGATAAGCTACATGTATAGTCACACCTGCGGCAACGGTAAACAGCCAATAGGGAGCTACATGTATAGTCGCACCTGCAGTAATGGTAAACAGCCAATAGGGGATTAGCTACATGTATAGTCGCACCTGCAGTAATGGTAAACAGCCAATAGGGGATTAGCTACATGTATAGTCGCACCTGCGGTAACGGTAAACAGCCTATAGGGGATTAGCTACATGTATAGTCGCACCTGCGGCAACCATAAACAGACAATAGGGGATAAGCTACATGTATAGTCGCACCTGCGGTAACGGTAAACAGCCAATAGGGGATAAGCTACATGTATAGTCGCACCTGCGGTAACGGTAAACAGCCAATAGGGGATTAGCTACATGTATAGTCGCACCTGCAGTAACGGTAAACAGCAAATAGGGGGTAAGCTACATGTATAGTTGCACCTGCAGTAACGGTAAACAGCCAAAATGGTATTACTACAGGTATAGTCGCACCTGCGGCAACGGTAAACAGCCAATAGGGGAATAGCTACATGTATAGTCGCACCTGCGGTAACGGTCACATAGTAAACAGCCAACCTACATTAAGCAGCCAGCTTCCATAACTGGCATTTCATTCCACACTAATTCTATTAAGCAGCCACCTGTACTAACAAGCAACTACTGGTAATTATCTCAACTGGCTGATTAACACAGTTTCAGTACAGATCTTATTCAGATATCAAATATTTTACGACCGGACGCAAAATGACAACTCACACAATAATCAGCTGATAAAGAACTCGAGCACTTTATGGTTTATTTTTCAAAATTAATACAGAAAATAGCTGTACATTGTACACACAATGGTTCTTCAATACTGAACTTTTGACTAGATATAAACATACTCTGGCATCCACAAAAATAAAAATGTAGTGTTCTATTTTATAAATATCCCCAACCATTTGATTAAATTGTAACAGGACAGTCAGAGAGACAGCCATATCCCCCACTGGTTTATTAAATTGTAACAGGACAGTCGGAGACAGCCATATCCCCCACTGGTTTATTAAATTGTAACAGGACAGTCAGAGAGACAGCCATATCCCCCACTGGTTTATTAAATTGTAACAGGACAGTCGGAGACAGCCATATCCCCCACTGGTTTATTAAATTTTAACAGGACAGTCAGAGAGACAGCCATATCCCCCACTGGTTTATTAAATTGTAACAGGACAGTCAGAGAGACAGCCATATCCCCACTGGTTTATTAAATTGTAACAGGTCAGTCAGAGAGACAGCCATATCCCCCACTGGTTTATTAAATTGTAACAGGACAGTCGGAGACAGCCATATCCCCCACTGGTTTATTAAATTGTAACAGGACAGTCGGATCGACAGCTATATCCCCCCACTGGTTTATTAAATTGTAACAGGACAGTCGGAGAGACAGCCATATCCCCCACTGGTTTATTAAATTGTAACAGGACAGTCAGAGAGACAGCCATATCCCCCCACTGGTTTATTAAATTGTAACAGGACAGTCGGAGACAGCCATATCCCCCACTGGTTTATTAAATTGTAACAGGACAGTCGGAGAGACAGCCATATCCCCCCACTGGTTTATTAAATTGTAACAGGACAGTCGGAGAGACAGCCATATCCCCCACTGGTTTATTAAATTGTAACAGGACAGTCAGAGAGACAGCCATATTCCCCCACTGGTTTATTAAATTGTAACAGGACAGTCGGAGAGACAGCCATATCCCCCCACTGGTTTATTAAATTGTAACAGGACAGTCGGAGAGACAGCCATATCCCCCACTGGTTTATTAAATTGTAACAGGACAGTCAGAGAGACAGCCATATCCCCCACTGGTTTATTAAATTTTAACAGGACAGTCAGAGAGACAGCCATATCCCCCACTGGTTTATTAAATTGTAACAAGACAGTCAGAGAGACAGCCATATCCCCCCACTGGTTTATTAAATTGTAACAGGACAGTCAGAGAGAGACAGCCATATCCCCCACTGGTTTATTAAATTGTAACAGGACAGTCAGAGAGAGACAGCCTATCCCCCACTGGTTTATTAAATTGTAACAGGACGTTCGGAGACAGCCATATCCCCCACTGGTTTATTAAATTGTAACAGGACAGTCAGAGGGACAGCCATATCCCCCCACTGGTTTATTAAATTGTAACAGGACAGTGGGAGAGACAGCCATATCCCCCCACTGGTTTATTAAATTGTAACAGGACAGTCGGAGAGACAGCCATATCCCCCACTGGTTTATTAAATTGTAACAGGACAGTCAGAGAGACAGCCATATCCCCCCACTGGTTTATTAAATTGTAACAGGACAGTCGGAGACAGCCATATCCCCCCACTGGTTTATTAAATTGTAACAAGACAGTCAGAGAGACAGCCATATCCCCCCACTGGTTTATTAAATTGTAACAGGACAGTCAGAGACAGCCATATCCCCCACTGGTTTATTAAATTGTAACAGGACAGTCAGAGAGAGACAGCCTATCCCCCACTGGTTTATTAAATTGTAACAGGACGTTCGGAGACAGCCATATCCCCCCACTGGTTTATTAAATTGTAACAGGACAGTCAGAGAGACAGCCATATCCCCCATTGGTTTATTAAATTGTAACACGAGTCGGAGAGACCGCCATATCCCCCACTGGTTTATTAAATTGTAACAGGACAGTGGGAGAGACAGCCATATCCCCCACTAGTTTATTAAATTGTAACAGGACAGTCAGAGAGACAGCCATATCCCCCACTGGTTTATTAAATTGTAACAGGACAGTCGGAGACAGCCATATCCCCCACTGGTTTATTAATTGTAACAGGACAGTCAGAGAGACAGCCATATCCCCCACTGGTTTATTATTGTAACACGAGTCGGAGAGACCGCCATATCCCCCACTGGTTTATTAAATTGTAACAGGACAGTCAGAGAGACAGCCATATCCCCCACTGGTTTATTAAATTGTAACAGGACAGTCGGAGACAGCCATATCCCCCACTGGTTTATTAAATTGTAACAGGACAGTCAGAGAGACAGCCATATCCCCCACTGGTTTATTAAATTGTAACACGAGTCAGAGAGACCGCCATATCCCCCACTGGTTTATTAAATTGTAACAGGACAGTCAGAGACAGCCATATCCCCCCACTGGTTTATTAAATTGTAACAGGACAGTCGGAGACAGCCATATCCCCCACTGGTTTATTAAATTGTAACAGGACAGTCAGAGAGACAGCCATATCCCCCACTGGTTTATTAAATTGTAACACGAGTCGGAGACCGCCATATCCCCCACTGGTTTATTAAATTGTAACAGGACAGTCAGAGAGACAGCCATATCCCCCCACTGGTTTATTAAATTGCAACAGGACAGTCGGAGACAGCCATATCCCCCACTGGTTTATTAAATTGTAACAGGACAGTCGGAGAGACAGCCATATTGTCTCGCAAAATTGAAACAACATATGTTCTAAGTCAATTTTAGATTCTCCTGGCAGATAAAAGTTATGCAGTGGAAACTATAAATAGTCATAATAGTCATTTTAAATCCTAAGTGTCCAGACATGATTTTAAAATGTCATACAAATTTGTTCTGACACATCATTTGTCTATCCACCTCCTGCTACGTGTCGCAGGACAATAACGAGTTCGTTAGTTTTTGTTTATTTAACGTCGCTACTACCGGTTGCCTATGGTATTGCTGCATTTAATGAGGATAAACAGACACATTAGGTGTACACTATACAGGTACATGTTGAAGGTTCATTGCAAAACTCTTGGTATTGCATTTAATTATGTGTGTATCTATACAACAGTCTTTCAACAAACCTTCAATGTGAATAATTAGGCATAATATATTTTTTCTTCAATTAAAACGAACTGCAACGCAATTAGATAAAATGCAAAATAAAAGAGTCTCCTCAATTGGAGAGCACATTTTGAAACGATAAAAACAAGTGAATTTCCTATTGTTGAATACCAACCACGTGATTGCATCTATATTCATGGTATGAATAGCAATAGCTCATACAAGTAAATCTACATAGCAGACAAAGCTAGCCATTTATGCATGAATGCTCCAAGTAAGTCTGCCAAGCAGGTTTGACTTTCTACAGTAATCCTCTAGATAAACATGGTGGATAGAGTGTACTGTAGCCATCTAGGTGTAGTGCGAGTCTGCCAAGCAGGTTGGACTTTCTACGGTAATCCTCTAGATAAAACATGGTGGATAGAGTGTACTGTAGCCATCTAGGTGTAGTGCGAGTCTGCCAAGCAGGTTTGACTTTCTACGGTAATCCTCTAGATAAAACATGGTGGATAGAGTGTACTGTAGCCATCTAGGTGTAGTGCGAGTCTGCCAAGGTTTGACTTTCTACGGTAATCCTCTAGATAAACATGGTGGATAGAGTGTACTGTAGCCATCTAGGTGTAGTGCGAGTCTGCCAAGCAGGTTCGACTTTCTACAGTAATCCTCTAGATAAAACATGGTGGATAGAGTGTAATGTAGCCATCTAGGTGTAGTGCGAGTCTGCCAAGCAGGTTTGACTTTCTACAGTAATCCTCTAGATAAAAGTTAAAACATGGTGGATAGAGTGTACTGTAGCCATCTAGGTGTAGTGCCCAACACCAGTTCATGACATGGTGAACATGTGCGTTCATTTGGAAACCAGTCACGTGCCAAGCTACCAAGTGGACATTATTGGTGGAGGAAGACCCTGGGTGCATCTCCGAACAGTATTTCAGGCGGGTACCCAGGTAGAACAAGCGACCTTCTGTAAGCAAGCTGGATAGCTGCCTCACATGTAAGAATTCAACACACCCAGTGGTGAGGGGCTAGTTATTTAAAGTCAATGACTGCAACCATTCAGCCACGCTGGTCCCTCGCAAACTGTGACACAACTAGCGATTCCGTTGATGCTTTCATGTTAGTTTGTTAAAATGCCAGGAGCGTCTTAATGTCCCTGATCCTGGATTGCCTCTTCTGTTCTACAGACTGTTTTTGCCCGAAGGCTCCCTGTATTAGCTGCCGTTTCTTCTCCTGTAATTCCATCATCCTCTCCTCTACCGAGTCCTCCACAATGAACTGTAATATTAACCATACCATCATTCTGTGCCCCTCATGTTATTGTTAACGATACACGCGAGGCATTACCCCACTGTGCCCCTCATATTATTGTTAACGATACACGCGAGGCATTACCCCACTGTGCCCCTCATGTTATTGTTAACGGTACACGTGAGGCATTACCCCACTACGGGTGTGCCCTCATGTTATTGTTAACGGTACACGTGAGGCATTACCCCACTGTGCCCCTCATGTTATTGTTAACGATACACGCGAGGCATTACCCCACTGTGCCCCTCATGTTATTGTTAACGGTACACGTGAGGCATTACCCCACTGTGCCCCTCATGTTATTGTTAACGGTACACGTGAGGCATTACCCCACTGTGCCCCTCATGTTATTGTTAACGATACACGTGAGGCATTACCCCACTGTGCCACTACGGGGGAATGCCCCACTTGACACGGTACAAATGTCTTTAGAATAAGCAATGTTTTCATCACAATGCAAACATTGGTTCTGAAGTGTTGTAGCTTTTCCTTCTTAATTCTACATAAATATTTTAAATGTCCACATTTGGAACGAGGGTTGTCCCCCTTTGGGCTCTAGAAATCATTCAAATGCATGGAAAATAATTCTCGGTATCAATACGACAATGTTAGTAATCTATACCTGATGATGGTTTATGATGGATGATGATGGTTTATGATGGATGATGATGGTTTATGACACCTGATGATGGTGTATGATGATGGTTTATGACACCTGATGATGGTTTATGACACCTGATGATGGTTTATGATGATGGTTTATGATGATGGTTTATGATACCTGATGATGGTTTATGATGATGGTTTATGATATCTGATAATGGTTTATGATGATGGTTTATGATACCTGCTGATGGTTTATGATACCTGCTGATGGTTTATGATATCTGATAATGGTTTATGATACCTGATAATGGTTTATGATACCTGATGATGGTTTATGATACCTGATGATGGTTTATGATATCTGATGATGGTTTATGATACCTGATGACGGTTTATGGTATCTGATGCCGGTTTATGATATCTGATGGTGGTTTATGATGACTGTTGATGGTTTATGATGACTGTTGATGGTTTAAGATTTATAAAATTCTACGCATTGATTACTGGGAACTGGCTCCAGACAGACAGACGCACGTACAACGCTTAATGGCGGTAGATAAAAATCAATGATACTGGCAACGTTCGTGTTACAGTTTTATAGAAATCGAGATTATAGAACATTGTTCAACTCGGACACTCACCTTAGTAATGATCACATCTCTAGTCTGTCCCAGTCTGTGACATCTGTCGAAACACTGCTCCTCCGACGCTGGATTCCATGCCTTAATCAACACAAACAAACATTCTCTAGTCAGTTTCACGCTTCACCAACATGTTATCACAATGTACGCACGTAGAGCTGAGTGCGACGGATTCCCGCCAAGCATGCATGGGTTTGTGCTACAGCCAATATCAATACATCTGATCACAAATGCAGAAATTACACTATTTTGCGGTTTTTTTAGGGATGGCAACGAATAGCGATTATATTATTCGAATATTCGGTCGGGACGGTATTCGAATATTCAAACATTCGATAGAATTCTATCAAAAACTCAAAATCACTCAAACTCTTATAAAAATTGCCAAACCTAATTTCTTCATCAAATGATTATTCAGATTGATATTGTACCCGAATATGTTAAATCCAATTTGCATAGATTACACCTAGCAGTTTTCTTATTCTCAGAGCGATTCAAGCATTTCCAAACGTGTGACTGAGCGGGTGGCATTTTTGAGGACAATATAATATATTTTTTCCGAATACTGGAATAGTATTCGGATATTTGGACGCTTTAGCGAATATTCGTTGCCATCCCTTGTTTTTTTACATTAACCAAAGTATTATATTATAACATGTGTAAATAGTTAGTCTACCGCAGGGCTCTCTGTAGGTAACTAATTTGGTGAAATGGGTACGGTGTTTACCCTTATAGCGCTATATATACTATATAGGACAAGTGTTCACAGCTGAATATATTTAGAGAAAATCCAGGAATAAGGGTGTGTGATGGAATCAGGCAATAACAAACTTATATATAGCAATAACCCTATAATGTAATACACCATTGCGATCGTGACAAAATTATCTATACATATTGATGGAAAAAACCCACAATTTATTATATTATTAAATAGTTTTTTTACAGGTAAAATTGACTTCAGGTGTAAAAATTTAGTTTTTTAAAAATAATTTCATTGCATGCTTAAAAGATTTGATTAAAATACATGTTAATTGAATAAATATATTCTAATGTTTGTACACATGATTTCAATAATTTTCCCAACCACAGGTACTTTTTAAACAGATTATTAACCGCTGTAATTACAGGTAAAATTTAACGAAAAATTTGAATTCCCCATGAAAGTCACTGTCATTGCTTACTGCATTATGCTTGTTGTTGGTAGATAATTAGCCATATTTAGAGATAATACTGTTGTCAATTGATACATGTTTAAAACTATTTAATATATATATATAATGTTCTTCCTCAAAAACACAGGTAAGTCACAGTAACCGAGTGATTTCACTTGTCAATTTCCACATGGTGGAGAAGTTAGTCATCTTGATTCTGTCTCTTGTAATCCAGGTAAGCACCTATGAAATCTTTATGGGTATGGTATATTCTGAAACAAGGATGTACACAAAGAGCTGTCCTACAGTCATTACATTCGAAAGAGGACTCTCGACCATTCCGTTTACGTTTTTGACCAACTTGTTCCAGAAGCTGACGCTCGGCTGGCTCACACACACCACAGGCTCGAGAGATGTTCTTCTTTTTTCCAGTGCCAAGAATTTTGGATGGAAAGTGTCTCTCTATTAGTCTGAATATTGGATCAGCAGACTTAGTTGGTCTCCCTACAGAACGTGTTGACAATCCTGGAATATTTTCTTTCTCAACAGATGAGGCAATCGACTCCACTAGCTTCTTACGGAATTGTCGGTCTAGCATGGGAACTGCATCTTGTGTTGTTGTCTTATACAATAGATATGCATTAAGTGTGGTGAGTGACAAGACATGGAGAATAACTCGTTTCCACCATTTCAAAGTCCTTGCCTGGAATGTCACATAACTCACCATCTGATCAGATCTGTCCACACCTCCCATATATTTATTATAGTTTGCGACAACCTGGGGTTTCATTATTGGCTCACCAGTTCGGGGAATAGTCTTTCCAGTAGCTACACGTGTTGCTTTGTCCACAGTACTAAGAAGGTATACAAGTTTCCTGTCATTGTATTTCACAAGTAATAAATTGTCATTATGATAAGCTGACAATTCTCCTTTTTCTTTTATGATCTTATCCTTCGCCCTTTGAGGAATGCCCTTACGGTTGGAACGCAAAGTACCTGATGCACCAACACCCAGCAGCCAGAGATCATGATATAGCTGTGGGGAACTATAGTAATTATCCATATAAAGTATATACCCCTTTCCATAATAATTTCTCATCATATCCATTACAAGATCGTAAGTCGCACCATAACCAGACTCCACTAAATAATTGGCCTTTCCAGTATACAGTTTGAACTTGCTGCAGTACCCGTTATGACCATCACAAATCATATAGGCTTTGATGCCATACTTTTTTGGCTTGTCAGGACTGTAAACTTTGAATGACAAGTTTCCTCTCCATGGCACCATGCCCTCGTCAAGTGACAGCTGCTGATGAGGTGTATAGTTCTGATCAAAGCGACGTACCACGTTCTAGTACACATTACCGAGCTTGTACAAGGAGTCAAATCCCGGAAGGCCGCGCCGAATCATCTGAGAATTGTCTGCTAGGTGAAAAAACGCCATCAATAACCAGAACCTGAAATAGATGAAAGAAAAACAAGTCAATACTCGACCTCGGACAACATATTCACTTTTGCTTGTCGTACTGTGATAGTTGAGTGATCATGAACTCGTATATATTTGGAAACAAATACAATTTCATTGAAATAATCTAGTAAAACAATGTGTTAGCCTGACAATGAATATGTATGTCTACTGTGAAACTAAAATGAAAATATTGTTTCTTATTTTTTAACCGTAAAGTCTGGAATACCCAAGTCCCGAGGTATATGGTCAGCTAAAAAAAACTTCAATCTGCATAATAAATATGCTAACCTGTCCCTTGGCATACATTTCCTGAAGAATGTCGTCTCGACAACCTCATTTGTGGACCAATACTCCGAGACATCAAGCTGCACAAGTAACCCCATAGCAATCGTCATGGCGAAGAAAAGCTTCATTTCCTGCCAAGTTGTTTCAACCCAAGCATGGAATCTGGACTTGGGTTTTAGCACTGCAGTCTCAAGAAAAGTCCTTGCATATCTATTGGTCTCACTGGCCATTGTTTCAAAGTCACTTTGATGCAGAAATAAGTTCAGATAATCTACAGGTTGAGGATTTTCTGGTAAAACGAGGCCATCATTCATTCCTGGCGTAGCAGTGAAATTGAAGTGGGTGGGGTTCCGATCTCCATCACGCCAATTGTTCATATCAAAGGATGTTTCCAGGTCGTTTTCATCATTATCGGGCCTGGGAATAATATCTGTATCCTCAAATCCATCAAACGATTCGTCACTGTCGCTATCGGCAAATATCTCATTCAAAAAATCACTCGTTGTTTGTACGTGGTTAGCCATTTTTTTTTCCAAATCGAAAGTGAATTATTTTTCATTTAAACCTCGTGTCGAATGATATTTCCGGGTTTTAAACCAATGGAAAAAGCTTTTCCATATAGAAATAACGTTTGCAACGAGATTTAAAGCAAATATAATACGGGAATTTTCATTGGTTATAAGCTGTCATCTGCTGACAAAGAGAATGTTAAAAACTGGAATATTCCGGGATTCGCCTGATGGACATTATCTGTCAGCCCGGAACATTCCGTTCGGGACCACGGTGGAGTGTGGTGTCCTTAGGCAAGACCAATAAATCCACATTGCTTCTTCTCTCTCACTCATGGCGATGGATTCCATCAGGAACGAGGTCTCAAGAGCGATTAAACTAATCTTGTTTTAACTTGTAAGAACTTTATTTCGTAATCGAGCTTAAAGCAGCATTACATCGTATGAAATAAAAGATATTTGAAAAATTCAATTTGTACGTATGGGTAGCAATGCTGCTACACATTCTAACATTATACTTTGTATGCTTATTTTCATTTGGTAAATGTTTTTTGCGATAAAACAAACTCGAAACCGAAAGTAGGACTTTCCGAGTCGATAGGTCACGCACTTGTTTACAACAGGAACGCATCGTCCACACTTGTTTACATTCGGAATGCATCGTCCCCATTTGTCCCACGTTGTCTTTTTTAATTAAATTACTTGATATGTTGATTCATACCTCTGTTAGCTAAGTCTTTTAGGGGCATTTCTACATCTCCGCGATGGGCTCGACATTAGAGGAAGATAGATAGATAGTATTTCATGTTCAAAATATATACGTTGTTTTCTACATCCTTTGCTGTTTCACGCATGCGCACTGTGCGTGTTTACATTTTGTGTGTTGATAAACAACTTCGCGTATACGACGGTTTAAATTTATTGGAATTTTATCGTTTCTGAGCGACTATTTCGATTTTTGTAAACACACACACATTAGTATTTATATTTTACCTAAAACATCCTTTATTACGATGTAATGCTGCTTTAATTAAATTAGTATAAACTAAACTACATATATACCTATATATATATGTATATACCTGAGTCAGGCTTCAAACTCACAACCGGATACACCTGAGTCAGACTTCAAACTCACAACCATATACACCTGAGTCAGACTTCAAACTCCCAACCATATACACCTGAGTCAGACTTCAAACTCCCAACCATATACACCTGAGTCAGACTTCAAACTCCCAACCATATACACCTGAGTCAGACTTCAAACTCCCAACCATATACACCTGAGTCAGACTTCAAACTCCCAACCGGATACACCTGAGTCAGACTGCAAACTCCCAACCATATACACCTGAGTCAGACTGCAACCTCACAACCGGATACACCTCAGTCAGGCTTCAAACTCCCAACCATATACACCTGAGTCAGACTGCAAACTCCCAACCATATACACCTGAGTCAGACTGCAACCTCACAACCGGATACACCTGAGTCAGGCTTCAAACTCCCAACCATATACACCTGAGTCAGACTGCAAACTCCCAACCATATACACCTGAGTCAGACTGCAAACTCCCAACCATATACACCTGAGTCAGACTGCAACCTCACAACCGGATACACCTCAGTCAGGCTTCAAACTCACAACCATATACACCTGAGTCAGACTTCAAACTCCCAACCATATACACCTGAGTCAGACTTCAAACTCCCAACCATATACACCTGAGTCAGACTGCAACCTCACAACCGGATACACCTCAGTCAGGCTTCAAACTCCCAACCATATACACCTGAGTCAGACTTCAAACTCCCAACCATATACACCTGAGTCAGACTTCAAACTCCCAACCATATACACCTGAGTCAGACTTCAAACTCCCAACCATATACACCTGAGTCAGACTGCAAACTCCCAACCATATACACCTGAGTCAGACTGCAAACTCCCAACCATATACACCTGAGTCAGACTGCAACCTCACAACCGGATACACCTGAGTCAGACTTCAAACTCCCAACCATATACACCTGAGTCAGACTGCAAACTCCCAACCATATACACCTGAGTCAGACTGCAACCTCACAACCGGATACACCTCAGTCAGGCTTCAAACTCACAACCAGATACACCTCAGTCAGACTGCAAACTCACAACCCAACCATTTGGCTGTGACGTGGACATCCTGCTCTATGGTACAAAACATGATGAACCAATACACTGTGTGTGCTAACTATGTGTGTAGTTAACAATAGACTATATGTATAGTTAACAATAGACTACATGTATAGTCAACAATAGACTACATGTGTAGTTAACAATAGACTACATGTATAGTTAACAATAGACTACATGTATAGTTAACAATAGATTACATGTATAGTTAACAATAGACTACATGTGTAGTTAACAATAGACTACATGTGTAGTTAACAATAGACTACATGTGTAGTTAACAACAGACTACATGTATAGTTAACAATAGACTACATGTGTAGTTAACAACAGACTACATGTATAGTTAACAATAGACTACATGTATAGTTAACAATAGACTACATGTGTAGTTAACAACAGACTACATGTATAGTTAACAATAGACTACATGTATAGTTAACAATAGACTACATGTGTAGTTAACAATAGACTACATGTGTAGTTAACAATAGACTACATGTGTAGTTAACAACAGACTACATGTATAGTTAACAATAGACTACATGTGTAGTTAACAACAGACTACATGTATAGTTAACAATAGACTACATGTATAGTTAACAATAGACTACATGTGTAGTTAACAACAGACTACATGTATAGTTAACAATAGACTACATGTATAGTTAACAATAGACTACATGTGTAGTTAACAATAGACTACATGTGAGGTTCACAATATTGTGGTTCATAACCTTGGCACTATGAATGTGTCCTGCAAAACTGTCTACTCAAATGTCCGCCTCTGTGGTTGAGTGGTTAAGGTCGCTGACTTGTATACCACTGTAACCTATCATCACTGATGGTCCGCCTCCGTGGTTGAGTGGATAAGGTCGCTGACTTGTATACCACTGTAACCTATCATCACTGATGGTCCGCCTCCGTGGTTGAGTGGATAAGGTCGCTGACTTGTATACCACTGTAACCTATCATCACTGATGGTCCGACTCCGTGGTCGAGTGGTTAAGGTCGCTGACTTGTATACCACTGTAACCTATCATCACTGATGGACACGTAATCGAGCCCCGCTAAGACTGTATCTCTTTATATGAAAATGTTGGCAGTTTATTACAGAGATTGGTGCACCAAGTACTGGTTAATAGCTGGAGCCTGCCCAGGAAAGGTGTTGTTAGGTAAACTGTTCGTAGCTCAAATGGGCAACCGGTAGTGAGGTTAAATAAAAAACTCCTACTCAATTTCAAAGAAACAAAACTAAATAAAAATAAGAACTAACAGGATCAATGAGGAATACTCTAGAAGCCGCTGTAAGATTGATACCAACTCCTCCTGCCTTCAGAGATAGTAGAAATATGGTTGGAGTACCGGCACTCGGGTCAGAAAACTCTTCGATGGCCCGGATGCGAGCCTTCATGGTCATCGTGCCATCCAACCTCACAAACTTGAAGCCATTAGTACGTAGTGGGATCTCGAGCAGCGTGAGTAGACTGGTGAACTGGGACACCACTAGGCTCTTTATACTCTGGTCCTCCATTCTCAAATTCAACAGGGCATTCATCAATGCATCAGCCTTAAATATAAAAGTTAGTTTATTTATTTTACAACAATTGCGAAACAAGTTTTAACAACTTATATTAATCACTTTCGTTGGCGTGGAGGAAAACGTATATGTGGTCCTTTGTGTTGGAAAAAACAACAACCGGAGTACCAGGAGAAAACCAACCTGTCCACAACATTACCATCACATATACTTCATGATCCAAGGATCAAACCTGGGTTGCATTGGTGAGAAGTGAGCGTGCTAACCACTGTGCTAATCGGACAGTCATCAGCTTGAAGCTAAGTGCATACATTATATCCAGTACAAGCTCTGTATTTTACAGCTATACGACACATTTTAACTATCGCAATCAGTAGAGTAAAACAAACCCCTCTAAACCATCGTTCTCCGGATCAGAGGAGATGTTTGGTTGTGAAGCATCAGAGGGGATGTTTGGTTGTGAAGCAACAGAGGGGGTTTGAAGGATGATCGAGTGGTGACGTTTTACTGCCAACTAACTTCTGTATAAATATATAGGAAGAACGAGAAAGGTGCTAGATGTAGACAAGACGAAAGTTGCTCAGAGCAGGAATACCGCCACTAGTTGTTCTGTTTTCAGTGGCAATTCGCAATAGAATGTACAGAAACTGGGAAACTGGGAAAATTATCTGGATCACGAAATGTGGCCGGTTTGGAGTGATTTCCGATAAACAGGGCTTCTGGTTTTGACGGTTTTAACTGTACTGGTGAACTTTTTTCCCCTTTACAAACCAATTTGCAAATGTTTGTAAAATTGATCTGCAGTTGAAGCTAAATTGATACAGCATTCATGATAATACATGAATACCAAAGGGCACCAATCTCATTATTAACCTTAGCACTGGACTTCCAGGAATCAGCGGTAGAGTTGCTCTAGCATCTGTATAATAGATGTTTACCTTAGCACTGAACTTCCAGGAATCAGCGGTAGAGTTGCTCTAGTACCTGTATAATAGATGTTTACCTTAGCACTGGACTTCCAGGAATCAGCGGTGACAAGAGTTGCTCTAGTACCTGTATAATAAATGTTTACCTTAGCACTGGACTTCCAGGAATCAGCGGTAGAGTTGCTCTAGTACCTGTATAATAGATGTTTACCTTAGCACTGAACTTCCAGGAATCAGCGGTAGAGTTGCTCTAGTACCTGTATAATAGATGTTTACCTTAGCACTGGACTTCCAGGAATCAGCGGTGATAAGAGTTGCTCTAGTACCTGTATAATAGATGTTTACCTTAGCACTGGACTTCCAGGAATCAGCGGTAGCCTAGAGTTGCTCTAGTACCTGTATAATAGATGTTTATCTTAGCACTGGACTTCCAGGAATCAGCGGTAGAGTTGCTCTAGTACCTGTATAATAGATGTTTACCTTAGCACTGAACTTCCAGGAATCAGCGGTAGAGTTGCTCTAGTACCTGTATAATAGATGTTTACCTTAGCACTGGACTTCCAGGAATCAGCAGTAGAGTTGCTCTAGTACCTGTATAATAGATGTTTACCTTAGCACTGGACTTCCAGGAATCAGCAGTAGAGTTGCTCTAGTACCTGTATAATAGATGTTTACCTTAGCACTGGACTTCCAGGAATCAGCGGTGACAGAGCTGCTCTCGACATCTTCTTGAATCTCCTCGGGCGGTACTTCCAGTAATTTATTTTCTTCTATAGTTCCTCTACAGAGCGGGCACTTAGGGCTGGGCTGAAACAATGATTACTCTTCACAATAGATGTCTACCAGTCTACATCCGTTATCTCGAAGTCGGATCAAAGTCACGTTTCAGACACTATAATTTTACATATAGCTGGATCTGTTTATATCGAATTTCGTTAAATCAAACTTTGGTTATGTCGAAGTATTTTGTTCGGTCCGACGGAATTTGACATAATGTAGATGTAGACTGTATATCCAAACGTTCGGCAATAATGAACATTTTATACTGCTGATAGGAAATGATATCAATGGATTGCAAAACATGGAATATACAAAATATCAAGGTGTGTTGAACAATACTAGCAGCAATATATCTATGACACGACTAAACGAAAACTACAAAACATCCCTTAAAACTAAATACAAAGTATAAATAATCCTGTAATTAGACTCAATCAAAAATTTGTACGAATGTATTTACATCAGTAATCCAGTTAGTTTTGGAATGAATTTAGCATCCTGATGAAACATCTGTATTGGTACGGTATACTAACACGTTCATTCTGTATTGGTACAGTATACTAACCCATCCATCTGTATTGGTACAGTATACTAACCCATTCATTTGTATTGGTACGGTATACTAACAAATCCATCTGTATTGGTACAGTATACTAACCCGTTCATCTGTATTGGTACGGTATACTAACCCATTCATCTGTATTGGTACGGTATACTAACAAATCCATCTGTATTGGTACGGTATACTAACCCATCCATCTGTATTGGTACGGTATACTAACAAATCCATCTGTATTGGTACGGTATACTAACCCATTCATCTGTATTGGTACGGTATACTAACCCGTCCATCTGTATTGGTACGGTATACTAACAAATCCATCTGTATTGGTACGGTATACTAACCCGTTCATCTGTATTGGTACGGTATACTAACAAATCCATCTGTATTGGTACGGTATACTAACCCATCCATCTGTATTGGTACGGTATACTAACAAATCCATCTGTATTGGTACAGTATACTAACCCATTCATCTGTATTGGTACGGTATACTAACCCATTCATCTGTATTGGTACAGTATACTAACCCATCCATCTGTATTGGTACGGTATACTAACCCGTCCATCTGTATTGGTATGGTATACTAACCCATTCATCTGTATTGGTACGGTATACTAACCCGTCCATCTGTATTGGTATGGTATACTAACCCATTCATCTGTATTGGTACGGTATACTAACCCATTCATCTGTATTGGTACAGTATACTAACCCATCCATCTGTATTGGTACGGTATACTAACCCATCCATCTGTATTGGTACGGTATACTAACCCGTCCATCTGTATTGGTACAGTATACTAACCCATTCATCTGTATTGGTACGGTATACTAACAAATCCATCTGTATTGGTACGGTATACTAACCCATCCATCTGTATTGGTACGGTATACTAACCCATCCATCTGTATTGGTACGGTATACTAACACGTTCATTCTGTATTGGTACGGTATACTAACAAATCCATCTGTATTGGTACGGTATACTAACCCATCCATCTGTATTGGTATGGTATACTAACCCGTTCATCTGTATTGGTACGGTATACTAACCCGTCCATCTGTATTGGTACGGTATACTAACACGTTCATTCTGTATTGGTACGGTATACTAACAAATCCATCTGTATTGGTACGGTATACTAACCCGTTCATCTGTATTGGTATGGTATACTAACCCATCCATCTGTATTGGTATGGTATACTAACCCGTTCATCTGTATTGGTACGGTATACTAACCCGTCCATCTGTATTGGTACGGTATACTAACCCGTTCATCTGTATTGGTATGGTATACTAACCCATCCATCTGTATTGGTACGGTATACTAACCCGTTCATTCTTTATTACGGATTCTATACATGGCCGGCAGAACACGTGAGCGCAGTGAGTGATCACGGGAGAGTTGAGAGAGTCCAGGCAAATAGCACACTCCTCGTCCGTTCCGGAACTCAGAACAAGGATCAGAGCATCAATCAACTTCTGACGTTGTTCATCATTTACAACTCCACCATTCCTGGAAATGTCAGCTGAAAATATACAACATAAAACAATTTGAGAAAATGAGGTAAATCCCCAGACATTGGTGTGTCATGATAGAGGTATATCCCCCAGACATCCCCAGACATTGGTGTGTCATGATAGAGGTATATCCCCCAGACATTGGTGTGTCATGATAGAGGTAAATCCCCCAGACATTGGTATGTCATGATAGAGGTATATCCCCCAGACATTGGTATGTCATGATAGAGGTATATCCCCCAGACATTGGTGTGTCATGATAGAGGTATATCCCCCAGACATTGGTGTGTCATGATAGAGGTATATCCCCCAGACATTGGTATGTCATGATAGAGGTATATCCCCAGACATTGGTATGTCATGATAGAGGTATATCCCCAGACATGTCATGATAGAGGTATATCCCCCAGACATTGGTGTGTCATGATAGAGGTATATCCCCCAGACAATGTCATGATAGAGGTATATCCCCAGACATTGGTGTGTCATGATAGAGGTATATCCCCCAGACATTGGTATGTCATGATAGAGGTATATCCCCCAGACATTGGTGTGTCATGATAGAGGTATATCCCCCAGACATTGGTATGTCATGATAGAGGTATATCCCCCAGACATTGGTATGTCATGATAGAGGTATATCCCCCAGACATTGGTGTGTCATGATAGAGGTATATCCCCCAGACATTGGTGTGTCATGATAGAGGTATATCCCCCAGACATTGGTATGTCATGATAGAGGTATATCCCCCAGACATTGGTGTGTCATGATAGAGGTATATCCCCCAGACATGTCATGATAGAGGTATATCCCCAGACATTGGTATGTCATGATAGAGGTATATCCCCCAGACATTGGTGTGTCATGATAGAGGTATATCCCCCAGACATTGGTGTGTCATGATAGAGGTATATCCCCCAGACATTGGTATGTCATGATAGAGGTATATCCCCCAGACATTGGTGTGTCATGATAGAGGTATATCCCCCAGACATTGGTGTGTCATGATAGAGGTATATCCCCCAGACATGTCATGATAGAGGTATATCCCCCAGACATTGGTGTGTCATGATAGAGGTATATCCCCAGACATTGGTGTGTCATGATAGAGGTATATCCCCCAGACATTGGTGTGTCATGATAGAGGTATATCCCCCAGACATGTCATGATAGAGGTATATCCCCCAGACATTGGTATGTCATGATAGAGGTATATCCCCAGACATTGGTATGTCATGATAGAGGTATATCCCCCAGACATGTCATGATAGAGGTATATCCCCCAGACATTGGTATGTCATGATAGAGGTATATCCCCCAGACATTGGTGTGTCATGATAGAGGTATATCCCCCAGACATTGGTGTGTCATGATAGAGGTATATCCCCCAGACATGTCATGATAGAGGTATATCCCCAGACATTGGTGTGTCATGATAGAGGTATATCCCCCAGACATGTCATGATAGAGGTATATCCCCCAGACATTGGTATGTCATGATAGAGGTATATCCCCCCAGACATTGGTGTGTCATGATAGAGGTATATCCCCCAGACATTGGTGTGTCATGATAGAGGTATATCCCCCAGACATGTCATGATAGAGGTATATCCCCCAGATGTATTCTCACCTACCTATTGTATCTGTTACTGACGTATTCTCACCTACCTATTGCATCTGTTACTGACGTATTCTCACCTACCTATTGTATCTGTTACTGATGTATTCTCACCTACCTATTGTATCTGTTACTGATGTATTCTCACCTACCTATTGCATCTGTTACTGACGTATTCTCTCTCACCTACCTATTGCATCTATTACTGATGTATTCTCTCTCACCTACCTATTGTATCCGTTACTGACGTATTCTCTCTCACCTACCTATTGCATCTGTTACTGATGTATTCTCACCTACCTATTGTATCTGTTACTGATGTATTCTCACCTACCTATTGCATCTGTTACTGACGTATTCACTCTCACCTACCTATTGCATCTGTTACTGACGTATTCTCTCTCACCTACCTATTGCATCTGTTACTGACGTATTCTCTCTCACCTACCTATTGCATCTGTTACTGACGTATTCTCTCTCACCTACCTATTGCATCTGTTACTGACGTATTCTCTCTCACCTACCTATTGCATCTGTTACTGACGTATTCTCACCTACCTATTTCATCTGTTACTGACGTATTCTCTCTCACCTACCTATTTCATCTGTTACTGACGTATTCTCTCTCACCTACCTATTGCATTTGTTACTGACGTATTCTCTCTCACCTACCTATTGCATCTGTTACTGACGTATTCTCTCTCACCTACCTATTGCATCTGTTACTGACGTATTCTCACCTACCTATTGTATCTATTACTGATGTATTCTCTCTCACCTACCTATTGTATCTGTTACTGACGTATTCTCACCTACCTATTGCATCTATTACTGATGTATTCTCTCTCACCTACCTATTGTATCTGTTACTGATGTATTCTCACCTACCTATTGCATCTATTACTGATGTATTCTCTCTCACCTACCTATTGTATCTGTTACTGACGTATTCTCACCTACCTATTGCATCTATTACTGATGTATTCTCTCTCACCTACCTATTGTATCTATTACTGATGTATTCTCTCTCACCAACCTATTGTATCTGTTACTGACGTATTCTCACCTACCTATTGTATCTGTTACTGATGTATTCTCACCTACCTATTGTATCTGTTACTGATGTATTCTCACCTACCTATTGCATCTATTACTGATGTATTCTCACCTACCTATTGTATCTGTTACTGATGTATTCTCACCTACCTATTGCGTCTGTTACTGACGTATTCTCACCTACCTATTGTATCTGTTACTGATGTATTCTCACCTACCTATTGTATCTGTTACTGATGTATTCTCACCTACCTATTGTATCTGTTACTGATGTATTCTCACCTACCTATTGCATCTATTACTGATATATTCTCACCTACCTATTGTGTATTCTCACCTACCTATTGTATCTGTTACTGATGTATTCTCACCTACCTATTGCATCTGTTACTGATGTATTCTCACCTACCTATTGTATCTGTTACTGATGTATTCTCACCTACCTATTGTATCTGTTACTGATGTATTCTCACCTACCTATTGCATCTATTACTGATGTATTCTCACCTACCTATTGTGTATTCTCACCTACCTATTGTATCTGTTACTGATGTATTCTCACCTACCTATTGCATCTGTTACTGACGTATTCTCACCTACCTATTGCATCTGTTACTGATGTATTCTCTCACCTACCTATTATACATTTCTTTCACATACCCATTGTATCTTTCACTGCCTGTGTTGCTTTGGCGACAAGGAATGGGTGGCAACACAGCTGCCTCAGTCTCATCAAGATGGCGAGTACATCTCCATAGTGGTGCAGCAGCGTGCCTTCTTTGAAATACCTACAAAAATTAAACTAGTGGTGACATTGCGATTGCAAAAGAAGCTTTAACAACTTATATTAATCAATCTCGCTGAATTGGATGAATGCCTATATGTCATTAGTGTGAAACCGGAGTATCCGGAGAAACTCACCAATCCGATCTGGCGATCACCGTACCGTCTCACATATTTCCCGGTCCGAGTATCAAACCCTGATTGCATTGGTGAGAAGTAAGCCTGCTAACAACTGCGCTAATCAGACACCCAAGCTACCCACGGCTCAATACAGCGCTGCTTTATATATATCACCATATACAGTCAAACTTGAGTCGCTCAGCCATGATTTACTTACTTGCTCACTATGACCTTGCCTTCATTCTGCATCGACTCGTACATTTGCCGTTCCTCTTCTGACAATTTCACATGCTCAATATAAACCTGTCTTGCTGGTAACTCTACCAATGGTTTGCCATTTACTTCCTGGGTTTTGGTTCTTCTCAAAGCAAGATGGCCCATCAAATGCTGCACTCTTCTATAAATCAAATATAATTATTGCATACACACAGTAAAGGTCTATAAAAGGTATATTTAATCCTTCATATCTTTGAAATGTTAACAGCCCCCAAAATGCACTTTATAGCCATAAAAACAGTTCCTCAAGAACTCCATGTATGCGATTTCCTGCCAAGTCACAACTAGGGCTGTAGATGGAGCTGGCCAAGTCGCAACAAGGGCTGTAGATAGAGCCGGCCAAGTCACAACTAGGACTGTAGTTGGAGCCGGCCAAGTCACAACTAGGGCTGTAGTTGGAGCCAGGCCAAGTCACAACTAGGGCTGTAGTTGGAGCCGGCCAAGTCACAATTATGACTGTAGTTGGAGCCGGCCAAGTCACATCTAGGGCTGTAGTTGGAGCCGACCAAGTCACATCTAGGGCTGTAGTTGGAGCCGACCAAGTCACATCTAGGGCTGTAGTTGGAGCAGGCCAAGTCACATCTAGGGCTGTAGGAGCCGGCCAAGTCACAACTATGGCTGTAGTTGGAGCCGGCCAAGTCACAACTATGGCTGTAGTTATAGCCGGCCAAGTCACAACTAGGGCTGTAGATGGAGCATGCCAAGTCACAACTAGGGCTGTAGTTGGAGCATGCCAAGTCGCAACTAGGGCTGTAGATGGAGCATGCCAAGTCACAACTAGGACTGTAGTTGGAGCCGGCCAAGCCACAACTAGGACTGTAGTTGGAGCCGGCCAAGTCACAATTATGGCCGTAGTTATAGCCGGCGAAGCTACAACTAGGGCTGTAGTTATAGCCGGCCAAGCCACAACTAGGGCTGTAGTTATAGCCGGCCAAGCCACAACTAGGGCTGTAGTTATAGCCGGCCAAGCCACAACTAGGGCTGTAGCTATAGCCGGCCAAGCCACAACTAGGACTGTAGTTGGAGCCGGCCAAGTCACAACTAGGACTGTAGTTATAGCCGGCCAAGTCACAACTAGGACTGTAGTTATAGCCGGCCAAGCCACAACTAGGGCTGTAGCGCAACTAAAAATACAGTGAAAGACAGGATTTTCTTTCACTGAGAAAACGTAATCATTCATTGGAAGGGATAAAAGAAAGCTTCAGACACAATACAGTGAGACAGGGGCTGGCATCCACATAGAACCACTGACCTTATGCAAGCAAGCTGGTAACAAAAATATATTATATATAAAACATATACTTGGAATACGGTAGAAGTAGCTCGTACACATATTGAATGTTTGTGTACCTGCTGATATGTGCGTATGATGTATGAATGTGTGTATGGTTGTGAGAGTACTTGGTGTGAGAAATTGAGAGGGCGAGAGTGGATGAGAGCTACAAAATATTCTATGTCAATTTCTTATCATATTTAAATGTTTAGATTATGTATTTGTAGATACACAGATTGTAAATAAATTAAATAAATAATTAAAAAAATATATTCACAAAAATAAATTTCAAATGATGGCCATGCTTTCTGTGAATATCTATATTAAATGGGATATTATATCTTCGCAAATAACCCATATACCCAAAGGACTAACCGTACCCATACTACGATGGGTACTTACTTTAGAGCACTTTCATCTCCCCTCTCTAGGGGCCTCTCTATGGTCCTTCTCCACCACTGCTTGTCTGTGAATGGGTTCACTTTGAGGAAGTTGATCAAAGACCACAAATCCTTCATAGAGTTCTGAATTGGCGTTCCTAAAACATAAAGTCATTGTGTAGTACATTCCCTGGAACTATACACATAAACCTGTACATTCCCTGGAACTATACACATAAACCTGTACATTCCCTGGAACTATACACATAAACCTGTACATTCCCTGGAACTATACACATAAACCTGTACATTCCCTGGAACTATACACATAAACATGTACATTCCCTGGAACTATACACATAAACCTGTACATTCCCTGGAACTATACACATAAACCTGTACATTCCCTGTATTATTAATAACCTGTATTTAACTTTACACATAAACCGACTTTGGAAATACGTACATTCTGAACTATAATAAAGTACATTCCCTGACGTCACATAAAGTACATTCCCTGACATCATATAAAGTACATTCCTGATATCATAGTAAAATACATGCATGAGGCGTAGTAATGCACTATTTCTGATGTCAAATAGCCGGTATTTAACCGTTACACATTATGACCGACTTTGTAAATACGTACCTATTATGACGTCATAGTAAAGCACTTGTTATGACGTCATAGTAAAGTACTTGTTATGACGTCATAGTAAAGTACTTGTTATGATGTCATAGTAAAATACTTGTTATGACGTCATAGTAAAGTACTTGTTATGACGTCATAGTAAATTACTTGTTATGACGTCATAGTAAAGCACTTGTTATGACATCATAGTAAAGCACTTGTTATGACGTCATAGTAAATTACTTGTTATGACGTCATAGTAAAGCACTTGTTATGACATCATAGTAAAGCACTTGTTATGACGTCATAGTAAAGTACTTGTTATGACGTCATAGTAAATTACTTGTTATGACGTCATAGTAAAGCACTTGTTATGACATCATAGTAAAGCACTTGTTATGACGTCATAGTAAATTACTTGTTATGACGTCATAGTAAAGCACTTGTTATGACATCATAGTAAAGCACTTGTTATGACGTCATAGTAAAGTACTTGTTATGACGTCATAGTAAATTACTTGTTATGACGTCATAGTAAAGCACTTGTTATGACATCATAGTAAAGCACTTGTTATGACGTCATAGTAAATTACTTGTTATGACGTCATAGTAAAGCACTTGTTATGACATCATAGTAAAGCACTTGTTATGACGTCATAGTAAAGTACTTGTTATGACGTCATAGTAAATTACTTGTTATGACGTCATAGTAAAGTACTTGTTATGATGTCATAGTAAAATACTTGTTATGACATCATAGTAAAGCACTTGTTATGACATCATAGTAAAGTACTTGTTATGACATCATAGTAAAGCACTTGTTATGACATCATAGTAAAGCACTTGTTATGACGTCATAGTAAATTACTTGTTATGACGGCATAGTAAAGCACTTGTTATGACATCATAGTAAAGCACTTGTTATGACATCATAGTAAAGCACTTGTTATGACATCATAGTAAAGTACTTGTTATGACATCATAGTAAAGTACTTGTTATGACATCATAGTAAAGCACTTGTTATGACATCATAGTAAAGCACTTGTTATGACATCATAGTAAAGTACTTGTTATGACGTCATAGTAAAGTACTTGTTATGACGCTAGTCGCGTGCTCCATTCATACAATTGACATAATAATATACATGTATAACGCACAACAGATATACATATAGAACGCACGCTGTTGTTTAGCATATATTTACCAGTTTTTTGCTTGATAATAGTTTCATGAATTTAAAAGCCCACATAAAACAAAGTAACTACTGTGAGTAAAAGTACAAATAAAATGTGAACTACGTTTTGTTGCATTTACTATTCATTTACAACCGGTCACATGACACACTTCATTGATAATAACCGAAGCATATGTACATGAAACATTTGCAATTCAGTAAATTTACAGTTTCTTGGACGATTATGTAATAAAACGGATCTTATATTCGTGTTCATTTGTTATTGAATTTATTTAACTTGTCTTCTGAGAACTCGCAAGATGCTCGTTTTTATCGTTTTTAGTAGTTACCTGTAAGCACCCACTTTCTCTGTGCGTCCAGCTCCAGTATGGCCTTAGTCTGCTGGGCCGAAGGGTTCTTTATGGCATGACCTTCATCTAGTACAATCCTCAACCACTTCACCTTCTTTAAGGGGTTTCTTGCCCCTTTCTGTAGAAAAAATTAATCTCCATTACACTAGGCGACAGCTAATGTCCATTACACTAGGCGACAGCTAATCTCCATTACACTAGGCGACAGCTAATGTCCATTACACTAGGCGACAGCTAATGTCCATTACACTAGGCGACAGCTAATCTCCATTACACTAGGCGACAGCTAATGTCCATTACACTAGGCGACAGCTAATCTCCATTACACTAGGCGACAGCTAATGTCCATTACACTAGGCGACAGCTAATCTCCATTACACTAGGCGACAGCTAATGTCCATTACACTAGGCGACAGCTAATGTCCATTACACTAGGCGACAGCTAATCTCCATTACACTAGGCGACAGCTAATGTCCATTACACTAGGCGACAGCTAATCTCCATTACACTAGGCGACAGCTAATGTCCATTACACTAGGCGACAGCTAATCTCCATTACACTAGGCGACAGCTAAACTCCATTACACTAGGCGACAGCTAATCTCCATTACACTAGGCGACCATTCGTGTGGGAGGAAACCGGAATACCCGGAGAAAACCCACATGTTCGATCTGGCGACCACCATACCGTCACACATACTTCCTGGTTCAAGGGTTGCATTGGTGAGAAGCGAGCGCGCTAACCACTGCGCTAATTGGACATTTACATTGATTAACATGTTACTAGGGTAGCATACCTTGAAGTCGGCGGACACGGTCGAGTACGTCGTAAGGACAACATCCTGGTTCTCCAACAAAGTACTGTTTTTGGTTCTGTTAGTCCCGTAGTACAGATATATACTCAAATGTACATTGCGGTGTAGATGATCTTCCAGCTGGTCCTGAAGTGATATTACATTAATTTATACACATTCATGCAACATTGGATTAATCGCCCTCAGGACCGTCTCCTGATTGAATCCATCGCCACCGTGGGTCCCATGGAGCCCCAACTCGAAACCACTCTGTATCCATTGTCCTAATCTTTACAAATAAACAAGACAACTCCATTTTGAATGACATCCAGCTGTCGCACACGGCATCCAGCAGTCGCACACTATTCAGAACTAGACCAGGAACTGAATTATTAGATTAAAAGTTCATCGGTTAAAACATACAGTGAAACCCCTCTAAACCGAACGGCTTCTGGACCGGAAGAGAAGTTCGGTTTGGAGGGGTTTTCGGTTTAGAGGGGTTTTCGGATGGGGGGGGGATAAAGTTTTGAACTAAAGAACTAATAACTTACAAATGTGGAATAAAATATATACATGTATAAGCTCAAATTTGATTTGTCGGTGGTTCCGTATTTGATCAATAATTAACAAATATAATTATCAATGTTATGCCTTAAATAATGATAGTCTGCCTTTTGTGAAATCCCATTCACTTTTAATTAGATCGTATTAAAACTAATTACTCAAACATGAAAAGAGATTAACAAACCTGCAATTGCAAAGGACATAATTAAATAGTGTCCAGTCGTATTCCATTTGAAAACAACGTAATTAAAACAAATTTTCAGCATCATTGGTTTTTATCACGCCTTTATGTTCTCACAACACCACGTCGGATGTAAACAATACGGATAAAACACCAATATGCCGACTCCCCGTGACTTGTGAAAACACGGAAGGTGTTATGTTTCAGGTGAGACAAAGGTTGTTTCGGATCCGGATTTTACGACGCTGGCTGTTTGGTTTTCAGGGGTAATTTGCAATAGAAATGTGCACAAATGGTCCCGAAAACTTTGGAAAAGAGAGGTTTCGGTTTAGAGAGGTTTTTTTACAATGAACAAAGGGAAAATATAGGGACCGCAAAAATTGTCCGGTTTGGAGGAAATTCCGATTTAGAGGGGTTCCGGTTTTGAGGGGTTTCACTGTAGAACAAAGTTCTGTTGTTTGTATTGCAAATACCTGAGTACGCATGCAAGTGCTATTGCAATATATTGGTGTACCGGTATACCTCACCAGCCCTATAAAAGAATCTATCTAGGTGTTAATGTTTTACAGACGCATCTGTAGTCCAGTGGTTAACACGTCGGACTGGTAATCCAGGAATTGCAGGTTCGATCCCCTGTCCGACATTAACAGTATTTCAGATGGGACGTTAAACCGAAGTCTTGTGTCGGTGCTTTACACCGTGCATGTAAAAGAACCAGAGGAGATTCTGGAATGGGTCTCTGTCTGTATCATTGCACTATCCTACAAAAATCTAAAATGACTAATCTCTTCAGGAGCGTCGCTCATATGGACAACCGGTAGCGACGATAAATAAACGTAAAACACACATTGATTTTTTTACGCGACTTATTAAATCAACACTTAAAACCACTTAAATGATGATTTACTACTAGGATAATTGGCATAATAATTAATAGTTTATATTTTATTCACTTAAAAAAAATGTTGGAAGAATTAAAGGGAGGTAATTAAATGTTTATATTTTCCTCCAATCCGTAGTTTACTCAATGCTGTAATGAACAAAACTCGAATAACTTCCACAGGAAACTATGATTAAAGGCTACCAATATATTTTTCATTTAAATTAAAACTTCATAAAACTGTAAATATTATTTCTATATATATTCCATCATAGGTTTCTACTTTACCTGTGGACCTTGTGTCCATAGACAAATGATGATAGGTGGTGATGATCTTCATGATTAAACCACGCGGGCCTGTGAAGTTTGACGACCTTTCAGGTGCCAGTATCTGACTATGACACAAAAATCTTACAACAATCATCAAATTGCACTTGTGTACTAGTAACAGGTTTTGCTTCATAGTTAGACAAAAGATGTTTTGGAGGAATTTAGATATACAAAATGTGTCCACAATACATATCTATAACATCTGTACCTTATGTATTGTGTACAGATGGATCTGTAGTCCAGTGGTAACACACTTGACAGGTAATCCAGGGTTCGATCCCCTGTCTGACCATAATAAAATTAACAGTCTTTCAGATGGGACATTAAACCGAGGTCTCATGTCGGTGCTTTACACTGTGCACATAAAAGAACTAGAGGAGATTCTGGAATGGGCCTCTGTCTGTATCATTGCACTATCCTCCAAAAATCTAAAATGACTAACCTCTTCTGGAGGCGTTGCTCATATGGGCAACCGGTAGCGACGATAAATAAACGTAAAACACACAAATTATGTATTGTGTATGAATGTTATGAAATACTGTTTTAAGCTAAAACAACAGCAAGAACACATGTGGGTAAAATGGTTGTTCCATGGCAACGTTCTACAACCCTAAATACCAAGTGTTTGTTCCATGGCAACATTCTACAACCCTAAATACCAAGTGTTTGTTCCATGGCAACAATCTACAACCCTAAATACCAAGTGTTTGTTCCATGGCAACAATCTACAACCCTAAATACCAAGTGTTTGTTCCATGGCAACGTTCTACAACCCTAAATACCAAGTGTTTGTTCCATGGCAACGTTCTACAACCCTAAATACCAAGTGTTTGTTCCATGGCAACGTTCTACAACCCTAAATACCAAATGTTTGTTCCATGGCAACGTTCTACAACCCTAAATACCAAATGTTTGTTCCATGGCAACGTTCTACAACCCTAAATACCAAGTGTTTGGGGCCGCCTGCTGGTGTTTAGCAGAATACTCAGTAGTTTCAATTAGAAAAGTGTTGTAAGGCTGTACATGATACCCTAGTGATTTATTGCCAATTTTTGGTGGCTGTCACCGTATTGAAGGACATACAAGGGGCAGACAACCAATATACATCTAGCATCATTCTTACAAGCCAGTTGCTAGGAGAGACCAGGGTCATATATCTTACAAGCCAGTTGCTAGGACAGACAAGGGTCATATATCTTACATGCCAGTTGCTAGGACAGACAAGGGTCATATATCTTACATGCCAGTTGCTAGGAGAGACAAGGGGCATATAGCTTACATGCCAGTTGCTAGGAGAGACAAGGGTCATATATCTTACATGCCAGTTGCTAGGAGAGACCAGGGTCATATATTTTACATGCCAGTTGCTAGGACAGACAAGGGGCATATATCTTACATGCCAGTTGCTAGGACAGACCAGGGTCATATATCTTACATGCCAGTTGCTAGGAGAGACAAGGGGCATATATCTTACATGCCAGTTGCTAGGAGAGACAAGGGTCATATATCTTACATGCCAGTTGCTAGGAGAGACAAGGGTCATATATCTTACATGCCAGTTGCTAGGACAGACAAGGGTCATATATCTTACATGCCAGTTGCTAGGACAGACGAGGGTCATATATCTTACATGCCAGTTGCTAGGACAGACCAGGGTCATATATCTTACATGCCAGTTGCTAGGACAGACCAGGGTCATATATCTTACATGCCAGTTGCTAGGACAGACCAGGGTCATATATCTTACATGCCAGTTGCTAGGAGAGACAAGGGGCATATATCTTACATGCCAGTTGCTATGAGAGACAAGGGTCATATATCTTAATGCCAGTTGCTAGGAGAGACCAGGGGCATATATCTTACATGCCAGTTGCTAGGAGAGACAAGGGTCATATATCTTACATGCCAGTTGCTAGGAGAGACAAGGGTCATATATCTTACATGCCAGTTGCTAGGAGAGACAAGGGGCATATATCTTACATGCCAGTTGCTAGGAGAGACAAGGGTCATATATCTTACATGCCAGTTGCTAGGAGAGACAAGGGTCATATATCTTACATGCCAGTTGCTAGGACAGACAAGGGTCATATATCTTACATGCCAGTTGCTAGGAGAGACAAGGGTCATATATCTTACATGCCAGTTGCTAGGAGAGACAAGGGGCATATATCTTACATGCCAGTTGCTAGGAGAGACAAGGGGCATATATCTTACATGCCAGTTGCTAGGACAGACAAGGGTCATATATCTTACATGCCAGTTGCTAGGAGAGACAAGGGTCATATATCTTACATGCCAGTTGCTAGGACAGACAAGGGTCATATATCTTACATGCCAGTTGCTAGGAGAGACAAGGGTCATATATCTTACATGCCAGTTGCTAGGACAGACCAGGGGCATATATCTTACATGCCAGTTGCTAGGAGAGACAAGGGTCATATATCTTACATGCCAGTTGCTAGGAGAGACAAGGGTCATATATCTTACATGCCAGTTGCTAGGAGAGACAAGGGTCATATATCTTACATGCCAGTTGCTAGGACAGACAAGGGGCATATATCTTACATGCCAGTTGCTAGGAGAGACAAGGGTCATATATCTTACATGCCAGTTGCTAGGAGAGACAAGGGTCATATATCTTACATGCCAGTTGCTAGGAGAGACAAGGGTCATATATCTTACATGCCAGTTGCTAGGACAGACAAGGGTCATATATCTTACATGCCAGTTGCTAGGAGAGACAAGGGGCATATATCTTACATGCCAGTTGCTAGGACAGACAAGGGTCATATATCTTACATGCCAGTTGCTAGGACAGACAAGGGTCATATATCTTACATGCCAGTTGCTAGGACAGACAAGGGTCATATATCTTACATGCCAGTTGCTAGGAGAGACAAGGGTCATATATCTTACATGCCAGTTGCTAGGACAGACAAGGGTCATATATCTTACATGCCAGTTGCTAGGACAGACAAGGGGCATATATCTTACATGCCAGTTGCTAGGACAGACAAGGGTCATATATCTTACATGCTAGGAGAGACAAGGGTCATATATCTTACATGCCAGTTGCTAGGACAGACAAGGGGCATATATCTTACATGCCAGTTGCTAGGACAGACAAGGGTCATATATCTTACATGCCAGTTGCTAGGACAGACAAGGGTCATATATCTTACATGCCAGTTGCTAGGACAGACAAGGGTCATATATCTTACATGCCAGTTGCTAGGACAGACAAGGGTCATATATCTTACATGCCAGTTGCTAGGACAGACAAGGGTCATATATCTTACATGCCAGTTGCTAGGACAGACAAGGGTCATATATCTTACATGCCAGTTGCTAGGAGAGACAAGGGGCATATATCTTACATGCCAGTTGCTAGGAGAGACAAGGGTCATATATCTTACATGCCAGTTGCTAGGACAGACCAGGGTCATATATCTTACATGCCAGTTGCTAGGAGAGACAAGGGGCATATATCTTACATGCCAGTTGCTAGGAGAGACAAGGGTCATATATCTTACATGCCAGTTGCTAGGAGAGACAAGGGGCATATATCTTACATGCCAGTTGCTAGGAGAGACAAGGGTCATATATCTTACATGCCAGTTGCTAGGAGAGACAAGGGTCATATATCTTACATGCCAGTTGCTAGGACAGACAAGGGTCATATATCTTACATGCCAGTTGCTAGGACAGACAAGGGGCATATATCTTACATGCCAGTTGCTAGGACAGACAAGGGTCATATATCTTACATGCTAGGAGAGACAAGGGTCATATATCTTACATGCCAGTTGCTAGGACAGACAAGGGGCATATATCTTACATGCCAGTTGCTAGGACAGACCAGGGTCATATATCTTACATGCCAGTTGCTAGGACAGACAAGGGTCATATATCTTACATGCCAGTTGCTAGGACAGACAAGGGTCATATATCTTACATGCCAGTTGCTAGGACAGACAAGGGTCATATATCTTACATGCCAGTTGCTAGGACAGACCAGGGTCATATATCTTACATGCCAGTTGCTAGGACAGACAAGGGTCATATATCTTACATGCCAGTTGCTAGGACAGACAAGGGTCATATATCTTACATGCCAGTTGCTAGGACAGACAAGGGTCATATATCTTACATGCCAGTTGCTAGGACAGACAAGGGTCATATATCTTACATGCCAGTTGCTAGGACAGACCAGGGTCATATATCTTACATGCCAGTTGCTAGGACAGACAAGGGTCATATATCTTACATGCCAGTTGCTAGGACAGACAAGGGTCATATATCTTACATGCCAGTTGCTAGGAGAGACAAGGGGCATATATCTTACATGCCAGTTGCTAGGAGAGACAAGGGTCATATATCTTACATGCCAGTTGCTAGGACAGACCAGGGGCATATATCTTACATGCCAGTTGCTAGGAGAGACAAGGGGCATATATCTTACATGCCAGTTGCTAGGAGAGACAAGGGTCATATATCTTACATGCCAGTTGCTAGGAGAGACAAGGGGCATATATCTTACATGCCAGTTGCTAGGAGAGACAAGGGTCATATATCGTACATGCCAGTTGCTAGGAGAGACAAGGGTCATATATCTTACATGCCAGTTGCTAGGACAGACAAGGGTCATATATCTTACATGCCAGTTGCTAGGACAGACAAGGGGCATATATCTTACATGCCAGTTGCTAGGACAGACAAGGGTCATATATCTTACATGCTAGGAGAGACAAGGGTCATATATCTTACATGCCAGTTGCTAGGACAGACAAGGGGCATATATCTTACACGCCAGTTGCTAGGACAGACCAGGGTCATATATCTTACATGCCGGTTGCTAGGACAGACAAGGGTCATATATCTTACATGCCAGTTGCTAGGACAGACAAGGGGCATATATCTTACATGCCAGTTGCTAGGACAGACCAGGGTCATATATCTTACATGCCAGTTGCTAGGACAGACCAGGGTCATATATCTTACATGCCAGTTGCTAGGACAGACCAGGGTCATATATCTTACATGCCAGTTGCTAGGACAGACCAGGGTCATATATCTTACATGCCAGTTGCTAGGAAAGACAAGGGGCATATATCTTACATGCCAGTTGCTAGGACAGACAAGGGTCATATATCTTACATGCCAGTTGCTAGGACAGACAAGGGTCATATATCTTACATGCCAGTTGCTAGGACAGACCAGGGTCATATATCTTACATGCCAGTTGCTAGGACAGACCAGGGTCATATATCTTACATGCCAGTTGCTAGGACAGACAAGGGTCATATATCTTACATGCCAGTTGCTAGGACAGACAAGGGTCATATATCTTACATGCCAGTTGCTAGGACAGACAAGGGTCATATATCTTACATGCCAGTTGCTAGGACAGACCAGGGTCATATATCTTACATGCCAGTTGCTAGGACAGACAAGGGTCATATATCTTACATGCCAGTTGCTAGGACAGACAAGGGTCATATATCTTACATGCCAGTTGCTAGGAGAGACAAGGGGCATATATCTTACATGCCAGTTGCTAGGAGAGACAAGGGGCATATATCTTACATGCCAGTTGCTAGGAGAGACAAGGGTCATATATCTTACATGCCAGTTGCTAGGACAGACAAGGGGCATATATCTTACATGCCAGTTGCTAGGAGAGACAAGGGGCATATATCTTACATGCCAGTTGCTAGGAGAGACAAGGGTCATATATCTTACATGCCAGTTGCTAGGAGAGACAAGGGGCATATATCTTACATGCCAGTTGCTAGGAGAGACAAGGGTCATATATCTTACATGCCAGTTGCTAGGAGAGACAAGGGTCATATATCTTACATGCCAGTTGCTAGGAGAGACAAGGGTCATATATCTTACATGCCAGTTGCTAGGACAGACAAGGGGCATATATCTTACATGCCAGTTGCTAGGACAGACAAGGGTCATATATCTTACATGCCAGTTGATAGGAGAGACAAGGGTCATATATCTTACATGCCAGTTGCTAGGACAGACAAGGGGCATATATCTTACACGCCAGTTGCTAGGACAGACCAGGGTCATATATCTTACATGCCGGTTGCTAGGACAGACAAGGGTCATATATCTTACATGCCAGTTGCTAGGACAGACAAGGGGCATATATCTTACATGCCAGTTGCTAGGACAGACCTGGGTCATATATCTTACATGCCAGTTGCTAGGACAGACCAGGGTCATATATCTTACATGCCAGTTGCTAGGAGAGACAAGGGTCATATATCTTACATGCCAGTTGCTAGGAGAGACAAGGGTCATATGTCTTACATGCCAGTTGCTAGGACAGACCAGGGTCATATATCTTACATGCCAGTTGCTAGGACAGACCAGGGTCATATATCTTACATGCCAGTTGCTAGGAGAGACAAGGGGCATATATCTTACATGCCAGTTGCTAGGAGAGACAAGGGTCATATATCTTACATGCCAGTTGCTAGGACAGACAAGGGTCATATATCTTACATGCCAGTTGCTAGGACAGACCAGGGTCATATATCTTACATGCCAGTTGCTAGGACAGACAAGGGTCATATATCTTACATGCCAGTTGCTAGGACAGACAAGGGTCATATATCTTACATGCCAGTTGCTAGGACAGACCAGGGTCATATATCTTATATGCCAGTTGCTAGGACAGACCAGGGTCATATATCTTACATGCCAGTTGCTAGGACAGACCAGGGTCATATATCGTACATGCCAGTTGCTAGGACAGACAAGGGTCATATATCTTACAAGCCAATTGCTAGGACAGACAAGGGTCATATATCTTACAAGTCAATTGCTAGGACAGACAAGGGCAGACAATCAATGTACATCGAGGAACATACTTACCAGCCAGTTGCTAAGGACAGACAAGGGGCAGACAATCAATGTACATCGAGGAACATACTTACCAGCCAGTTGCTAAGGACAGACAATCAATGTACATCGAGGAACATACTTACAAGCCAGTTGCTAAGGACAGACAATCAATGTACATCGAGGAACATACTTACCAGCCAGTTGCTAAGGACAGACAAGGGGCAGACAATCAATGTACATTGAGGAACATACTTATCAGCCAGTTGCTAAGGACAGACAATCAATGTACATCGAGGAACATACTTACAAGCCAGTTGCTAAGGACAGACAATCAATGTACATCGAGGAACATACTTACCAGCCAGTTGCTAAGGACAGACAATCAATGTACATCGAGGAACATACTTACCAGCCAGTTGCTAAGGACAGACAAGGGGCAGACAATCAATGTACATCGAGGACCAGTAGTAGCTGTACGGCCAGTGCTCTCACCAACATCTTTTAGCTCTGAAAATTACAGTCATGTAGTACCATCTTCAATGTTTGTGTAGTAACTCACCATATGGTATGAGTACAACAATGATGAATTAGACAGTCATGTAGTACCATCCACAATGTTTGTGTAGTAACTCACCATATGGTATGAGTACAACAATGATGAATTAGACAGTCATGTAGTACCATCCACAATGTTTGTGTAATAACTCACCATATGGTATGAGTACAACAATGATGAATTAGACAGTCATGTAGTACCAGCCACAATGTTTGTGTAGTAACTCACCATATGGTATGAGTACAACAATGATGAATTAGACAGTCATGTAGTCCCATCCACAATGTTTGTGTAGTAACTCACCATATGGTATGGGTACAACAATGATGAATTAGACAGTCATGTAGTCCCATCTTGGCTGCATATTGAAATGTTGTCAATGTGAACGTTTTACGGAATCAAGCTGTCAGCAACGTCAATAATGACACCTTTTATGACGTCATTCATTGTTGTCTAAACACGACGTTCTAGCGCCATTTTTATCGTTTTCTATCATAAAAACATTTCAGCTTAAAATAAAAAGAATAATTGTTTGTATAAGTGAATGATCGAATAATAATTCAAGTATGAACATAGAAAGCTAACAATCGTGGTAGGGGCCACCCGTGATAGTAATGTTTCCAATGTTCATTGGGTGAAATAATTGCATCATTCACTGAAATAAACAAACATCCTCTTACTACTACTCTGCATCATCAGTAACAAACAAACATCCTCTTACTACTGCTCTGCATCATCAGTAATAAACAAACATCCTCTTACTACTGCTCTGCATCATCAGTAATAAACAAACATCCTCTTACTACTACTCTGCATCATCAGTAATAAACAAACATCCTCTTACTACTACTCTGCATCATCAGTAATAAACAAACATCCTCTTACTACTGCTCTGCATCATCAGTAATAAACAAACATCCTCTTACTACTGCTCTGCATCATCAGTAACAAACAAACATCCTCTTACTACTGCTCTGCATCATCAGTAATAAACAAACATCCTCTTACTACTGCTCTGCATCATCAGTAATAAACAAACATCCTCTTACTACTGCTCTGCATCATCAGTAATAAACAAACATCCTCTTACTACTGCTCTGCATCATCAGAAACAAACAAACATCCTCTTACTACTGCTCTGCATCATCAGTAATAAACAAACATCCTCTTACTACTACTCTGCATCATCAGTAATAAACAAACATCCTCTTACTACTGCTCTGCATCATCAGTAATAAACAAACATCCTCTTACTACTGCTCTGCATCATCAGTAATAAACAAACATCCTCTTACTACTGCTCTGCATCATCAGTAATAAACAAACATCCTCTTACTACTACTCTGCATCATCAGTAATAATTGAAATGGAAGTCGTGATAGATCAGTGGTAGCGCGTTCACTTCATGTGCAAAAGGCCCGGAGTTCGAGCCCTGCTGGAGCCGCTACGATTGTGCCCTTAGGAAAGGCATTTAAATGCCTCTTCTCTCCCTCGTGGCGATGGATTCGCTATATCGTTATAAGAACTTGTTTTAAAAACTAATAATAATTGCTAGCATTGTCAATGCTTTCAACACTTCATGTCTTCTAACTGATACAACTGAACCCCAGGGTCAGAAAGGTTGTCAGTTCTGTGTCAATGTCACAACAGTCCAGCCCCTACATATCGCAATAACAGCATGTCAGAAAGTGTTTCAGCTGGGACTCAAACCTAGTTTTCTGAATGGCCATCATGGTGTACCGTTACCACGGGACCCTACCCACTGGGAGTCAGGTTCCATACAGCGCAAGATACATTTTGTACCCACCTGGTTTTGTGTAGTTAGTTGCTACAACTTTATCTGTGCTAATCCTGTAATCATCTGAAATAAATATAGGATCTTACACTCGTGGTGATTTCATACCATATTTTATGAAATGAGTTTTGGAATGTTGCTATTAATCGAACCTTTTCACGGGTGTAAAATCCTTTTTATCACATTACCATAGCTCGTTTTAATAAATAACGTCGCTACTTTCATATTGGCACCAAGTGTCAGCGCAAATTGTCATGAAGTCTCTATATTGTCATGGCGTCACTAAGCAAACCAGCGTTTGTTTTAAACAGCATCGAGACTGCTTTTAAATTGTAGTTTATCTTACCATTAACGATATGTAGCAATTCAAATAGAAATATGCAAAATCTAAAATTTAATTTACAAATTATAAGGATTACTCTCTCAACCAATCAGAATCATTCCAGGTGTTATTACACGTGTGTAGATATAAGGAAATATGTGATACACAAAGATTACCTGTGTTGGAGTTCCTGGCTCCTGTGACATTGGGTATGTCTGGCAAGTCACCTGTAGGACAATAACATTACTGTCACATTTATAACATACATAAATCCTGATAATATCCATGACAGTTTCAAAGTGCAAAAGGATTGGGATACAAGTTTTGATAACATTAACAACAGCCCTTTCCAAAAGGTCAAATTTGCTATGAATTTGTTCCGACTTATATTCCAGGTTTAAACATGACAATATTGGTATTAACAATTGATCAGTAACATGAATTAGCCGGGGATAGTAATTTCCAAACTGCTAAAGGTTACCATTAAACATAACAGGTAGGTAATAAAATACAAGCTGACAGTTCAAGAGCCATATCCTCCTCCTATACCTGCCATATCCTTCTCCCATACCTGCCATATCCTCCTCCCATACCTGCCACATCCTCCTCCCATACCTGCCACATCCTCCTCCCATACCTGCCACATCCTCCTCCCATACCTGCCACATCCTCCTCCCATGCCTGCCATATCCTCCTCCCATATCCTCCTCCCATGCCTGCCATATCCTCCTCCCATACCTGCCACATCCTCCTCCCATACCTGCCACATCCTCCTCCCATACCTGCCACATCCTCCTCCCATACCTGCCACATCCTCCTCCCATACCTGCCATATCCTCCTCCCATACCTGCCACATCCTCCTCCCATACCTGCCATATCCTCCTCCCATGCCTGCCATATCCTCCTCCCATACCTGCCACATCCTCTTCCCATACCTGCCACATCCTCCTCCCATACCTGCCACATCCTCCTCCCATACCTGCCATATCCTCCTCCCATGCCTGCCATATCCTCCTCCCATACCTGCCATATCCTCCTCCCATACCTGCCATATCTGCTGCTTGAAGTTAGTGTGACCTTCAACATCAACCAATGTTGATGAAACCTCTATACACCATCTCAGTATATTTGCTGTCTGATTAGCGCAGTGGTTAGCGCGCTCGCTTCTCACCAATGCAACCCGGGTTCGATCCTCGGACAAGCGGGAAGTATGCGAGATGGTACGTACGGTGGTCGCAAGATCGGACAGGTGCATTTTCTCCGGGTACTCCGGTTTCCTCCCACACACGAATGACCACATTTACGCTTTCATCCGCGCCAACGAGAGTGATTAATATAAGTTGTTAGAACTTGCTTCGCAATCGTTGTAAAATAAATAAAGTTTAAACTTTATATTTAAGATTTGTGCAGTCATTTAAAAATTCTTCTGTGTGTTGAAGAGTGGACACAAAAAATTGCCCTTTGAACTCTTGTTTAAAACATGACCTTGAACTCTTGTTTAAAATGTGACCTTGAACTCTTGATTAAAATGTGACCTTGAACTGGCATGGCTAAAATATGTGTTCTGCACGTTGTCTCGATATGTGTAACATTTGTGCCAAATAATCTGTCTCAATATGTGTAACATTTGTGTCAAGTAATCTGTCTCAATATGTGTAACATTTGTACCAGTAATCTGTCTCGATATGTGTAACATTTGTACCAGTAATCTGTCTCGATATGTGTAACATTTGTGCCAGTAATCTGTCTCGATATGTGTAACATTTGTACCAGTAATCTGTCTCGATATGTGTAACATTTGTACCAGTAATCTGTCTCGATATGTGTAACATTTGTGCCAGTAATCTGTCTCGATATGTGTAACATTTGTGCCAAGTAATCTGTCTCGATATGTGTAACATTTGTGCCAAATAATCTTAAATTCCTCTAACAGTTCAATTTGTATTTTATAATATTTGGAGCCAATTAATAATCCTACAAAATGATGGATAACGATCTGCAATAAAATATAACCAATAAGATGATATGAATATTGATATTATATGGTTATTAGTTTGCTCCAACTACTGTAGAACATCAGGTGGCCGGTTAGCAATGTTGTTGAGTGTACATGTTGAGCTCGATTTCGCAATACTACGCGTTTTTATGATTGTAAAAACGAGTACTCGATTTTAAAATCGAAACAATCAATAAATCGAGTACAATATATACACTATCACAGCAGGTATAACAAACACTGTGGTATAGTGTACTGAAGTTTATTGACCAGCTTCGGGCATGTACTGATAATTTTCAGTGTTACGGTTCTATTTTTTGGGGTCATTTCCGTGCATAAAAAAGTATCTAATATCAATAGAACATTTGCTAAAAGTTACTACGCTCAAAATCAGTAATCATGCATATATTATTGGATATCATACCTTGGCATGCACAATATATTTGGTGCAACTTTTTGTTTGTTTTTATTTTTTTTATTTTTATGTTTTGTCAAATAAATGACTTCAAATATTTATCTGTGAACTATATGGCTCTTAGTTGGCTCCAAGGTTTGCAATTGGCAACAGAAGTGGCGCATGCTAACATTCAGACAAAGGGAACTCTGAATAATGGATAGATGTATATCAGTTGTCAATAATCACTCTATTCATCAGCTGAATACAGAATGTAATCAAGAAAGCATTCCCTGATAGACGCTATTTTATAAAATGAATATAAATAATTGTTAAATTAAATGAAACATTTGGAAATCTGTTCAGTGAACTGTTATAAATACATGTATATCACAAATACTCTATCCAATAGATTATACAGTGTTACAATCATACATATTGTCATACACCGACCTACTGTACACGGCAGTTCATCGAGGTCTGGCAGTTCCTCAACGCATACATCTAGAGAATCAACAGAAAATTAGAATTAGAAGACAGAAATTTCAACTTCTTGTATCATTTAAAAAGCCACATTTATTTTGTCTGGTTTTTTTTAGCTTAGGCTATTTGGCAACTCTCCAGTTATTACTGGTGGAGGAAGACACCTGGCTCAAAGGTTATAAAACTGTTCTCTAGTTATTACTGGTGGAGGAAGACACCTGGCTCAAAGGTTATAAAACTGTTCTCTAGTTATTACTGGTGGAGGAAGACACCTGGCTCAGAGGTTATAAAACTGTTCTCCAGTTATTACTGGTGGAGGAAGACACCTGGCTCAGGTTATAAAACTGTTCTCCAGTTATTACTGGTGGAGGAAGACACCTGGCTCAGAGGTTATAAAACTGTTCTCCAGTTATTACTGGTGGAGGAAGACACCTGGCTCAGGTTATAAAACTGTTCTCCAGTTATTACTGGTGGAGGAAGACACTGGCTCAGGTTATAAAACTGTTCTCCAGTTATTACTGGTGGAGGAAGACACCTGGCTCAGGTTATAAAACTGTTCTCCAGTTATTACTGGTGGAGGAAGACACCTGGCTCAGGTTATAAAACTGTTCTCCAGCTATTACTGGTGGAGGAAGACACCTGGCTCAAAGGTTATAAAACTGTTCTCCAGTTATTACTGGTGGAGGAAGACACCTGGCTCAAAGGTTATAAAACTGTTCTCCAGTTATTACTGGTGGAGGAAGACACCTGGCTCAAAGGTTATAAAACTGTTCAGTGAACTGTTATAAATACATGTATATCACAAATACTCTATCCAATAGATTATACAGTGTTACAATCATACATATGTCATACACCGACCTACTGTACACGGCAGTTCATCGAGGTCTGGCAGTTCCTCAACGCATACATCTAGAGAATCAACAGAAAATTAGAATTAGAAGACAGAAATTTCAACTCTGTATCATTTAAAAAGCCACATTTATTTTGTCTACAGGCTATGCAACTCTCCAGTTATTACTGGTGGAGGAAGACACCTGGCTCAAAGGTTATAAAACTGTTCTCTAGTTATTACTGGTGGAGGAAGACACCTGGCTCAGAGGTTATAAAACTGTTCTCCAGTTATTACTGGTGGAGGAAGACACCTGGCTCAGAGGTTATAAAACTGTTCTCCAGTTATTACTGGTGGAGGAAGACACTGGCTCAGGTTATAAAACTGTTCTCCAGTTATTACTGGTGGAGGAAGACACCTGGCTCAGGTTATAAAACTGTTCTCCAGTTATTACTGGTGGAGGAAGACACCTGGCTCAGGTTATAAAACTGTTCTCCAGCTATTACTGGTGGAGGAAGACACCTGGCTCAGGTTATAAAACTGTTCTCCAGTTATTACTGGTGGAGGAAGACACCTGGCTCAGGTTATAAAACTGTTCTCCAGTTATTACTGGTGGAGGAAGACACCTGGCTCAGGTTATAAAACTGTTCTCCAGTTATTACTGGTGGAGGAAGACACCTGGCTCAAAGGTTATAAAACTGTTCTCCAGTTATTACTGGTGGAGGAAGACACCTGGCTCAGGTTATAAAACTGTTCTCCAGTATTACTGGTGGAGGAAGACACCTGGCTCAGGTTATAAAACTGTTCTCCAGTTATTACTGGTGGAGGAAGACACCTGGCTCAGGTTATAAAACTGTTCTCCAGTTATTACTGGTGGAGGAAGACACCTGGCTCAGGTTATAAAACTGTTCTCCAGTTATTACTGGTGGAGGAAGACACCTGGCTCAGGTTATAAAACTGTTCTCCAGCTATTACTGGTGGAGGAAGACACCTGGCTCAGGTTATAAAACTGTTCTCCAGTTATTACTGGTGGAGGAAGACACCTGGCTCAAAGGTTATAAAACTGTTCTCCAGTTATTACTGGTGGAGGAAGACACCTGGCTCAAAGGTTATAAAACTGTTCTCCAGTTATTACTGGTGGAGGAAGACACCTGGCTCAAGGTTATAAAACTGTTCTCCAGTTATTACTGGTGGAGGAAGACACCTGGCTCAGGTTATAAAACTGTTCTCCAGTTATTACTGGTGGAGGAAGACACCTGGCTCAAGGTTATAAAACTGTTCTCCAGTTATTACTGGTGGAGGAAGACACCTGGCTCAGGTTATAAAACTGTTCTCCAGTTATTACTGGTGGAGGAAGACACCTGGCTCAGGTTATAAAACTGTTCTCCAGTTATTACTGGTGGAGGAAGACACCTGGCTCAAAGGTTATAAAACTGTTCTCCAGTTATTACTGGTGGAGGAAGACACCTGGCTCAAAGGTTATAAAACTGTTCTCCAGTTATTACTGGTGGAGGAAGACACCTGGCTCAAAGGTTATAAAACTTCTCCAGTTATTACTGGTGGAGGAAGACACCTGGCTCAGAGGTATAAAACTGTTCTCCAGTTATTACTGGTGGAGGAAGACACCTGGCTCAGGTTATAAAACTGTTCTCCAGTATTACTGGTGGAGGAAGACACCTGGCTCAAGGTTAAAAACTGTTCTCCAGTTATTACTGGTGGAGGAAGACACCTGGCTCAGGTTATAAAACTGTTCTCCAGTTATTACTGGTGGAGGAAGACACCTGGCTCAGGTTATAAAACTGTTCTCCAGTTATTACTGGTGGAGGAAGACACCTGGCTCAGGTTATAAAACTGTTCTCCAGTTATTACTGGTGGAGGAAGACACCTGGCTCAAAGGTTATAAAACTGTTCTCCAGTTATTACTGGTGGAGGAAGACACCTGGCTCAAAGGTTATAAAACTGTTCTCCAGTTATTACTGGTGGAGGAAGACACCTGGCTCAAAGGTTATAAAACTGTTCTCCAGTTATTACTGGTGGAGGAAGACACCTGGCTCAAGGTTATAAAACTGTTCTCCAGTTATTACTGGTGGAGGAAGACACCTGGCTCAAAGGTTATAAAACTGTTCTCCAGTTATTACTGGTGGAGGAAGACACCTGGCTCAAAGGTTATAAAACTGTTCTCCAGCTATTACTGGTGGAGGAAGACACCTGGCTCAGGTTATAAAACTGTTCTCCAGTTATTACTGGTGGAGGAAGACACCTGGCTCAAAGGTTATAAAACTGTTCTCCAGTTATTACTGGTGGAGGAAGACACCTGGCTCAAAGGTTATAAAACTGTTCTCTAGTTATTACTGGTGGAGGAAGACACCTGGCTCAAAGGTTATAAAACTTCTCCAGTTATTACTGGTGGAGGAAGACACCTGGCTCAGAGGTTATAAAACTGTTCTCCAGTTATTACTGGTGGAGGAAGACACCTGGCTCAGGTTATAAAACTGTTCTCCAGCTATTACTGGTGGCGGAAGACACCTGGCTCAGAGGTTATAAAACTGTTCTCCAGTTATTACTGGTGGAGGAAGACACCTGGCTCAGGTTATAAAACTGTTCTCCAGTTATTACTGGTGGAGGAAGACACCTGGCTCAGGTTATAAAACTGTTCTCCAGTTATTACTGGTGGAGGAAGACACCTGGCTCAAAGGTTATAAAACTGTTCTCCAGTTATTACTGGTGGAGGAAGACACCTGGCTCAAAGGTTATAAAACTGTTCTCTAGTTATTACTGGTGGAGGAAGACACCTGGCTCAGAGGTTATAAAACTGTTCTCCAGTTATTACGGGTGGAGGAAAACACCTGGCTCAAAGGTTATAAAACTGTTCTCCAGCTATTACTGGTGGAGGAAGACACCTGGCTCAGAGGTTATAAAACTGTTCTTCAGTTATTACTGGTGGAGGAAGACACTGGCTCAGGTTATAAAACTGTTCTCCAGTTATTACTGGTGGAGGAAGACACCTGGCTCAGGTTATAAAACTGTTCTCCAGTTATTACTGGTGGAGGAAGACACCTGGCTCAGGTTATAAAACTGTTCTCCAGCTATTACTGGTGGAGGAAGACACCTGGCTCAGGTTATAAAACTGTTCTCCAGTTATTACTGGTGGAGGAAGACACCTGGCTCAGGTTATAAAACTGTTCTCCAGTTATTACTGGTGGAGGAAGACACCTGGCTCAGGTTATAAAACTGTTCTCCAGTTATTACTGGTGGAGGAAGACACCTGGCTCAAAGGTTATAAAACTGTTCTCCAGTTATTACTGGTGGAGGAAGACACCTGGCTCAGAGGTTATAAAACTGTTCTCCAGCTATTACTGGTGGAGGAAGACACCTGGCTCAGGTTATAAAACTGTTCTCCAGTTATTACTGGTGGAGGAAGACACCTGGCTCAAAGGTTATAAAACTGTTCTCCAGTTATTACTGGTGGAGGAAGACACCTGGCTCAGGTTATAAAACTGTTCTCCAGCTATTACTGGTGGAGGAAGACACCTGGCTCAGGTTATAAAACTGTTCTCCAGCTATTACTGGTGGAGGAAGACACCTGGCTCAGGTTATAAAACTGTTCTCCAGTTATTACTGGTGGAGGAAGACACCTGGCTCAAAGGTTATAAAACTGTTCTCCAGTTATTACTGGTGGAAGAAGACACCTGGCTCAAAGGTTATAAAACTGTTCTCCAGTTATTTCTGGTGGAGGAAGACACCTGGCTCAAAGGTTATAAAACTGTTCTCCAGTTATTACTGGTGGAGGAAGACACCTGGCTCAGAGGTTATAAAACTGTTCTCCAGCTATTACTGGTGGAGGAAGACACCTGGCTCAAGGTTATAAAACTGTTCTCCAGTTATTACTGGTGGAGGAAGACACCTGGCTCAAGGTTATAAAACTGTTCTCCAGTTATTACTGGTGGAGGAAGACACCTGGCTCAGGTTATAAAACTGTTCTCCAGTTATTACTGGTGGAGGAAGACACCTGGCTCAGGTTATAAAACTGTTCTCCAGTTATTACTGGTGGAGGAAGACACCTGGCTCAGGTTATAAAACTGTTCTCCAGCTATTACTGGTGGCGGAAGACACCTGGCTCAGAGGTTATAAAACTGTTCTCCAGCTATTACTGGTGGAGGAAGACACCTGGCTCAGGTTATAAAACTGTTCTCCAGCTATTACTGGTGGAGGAAGACACCTGGCTCAGGTTATAAAACTGTTCTCCAATCTCAAACTCAGTCTCAAGCTTCTGATTGGTTCAGCCGACAGTAAAACTCAATATATCAACAAATCAAATAACTTGAGCCCGAGTTTGAGATTTAGAACAGTTTTATAACCTCGGACCCAGGTGCCCCTCCGAGCAGTATTTAATACAAGGGCGGGTACCCAGGTAGAACCACTAACCTTCCACAAGCTTTCTGGATAGTTTACCCACTTGAAAGAATTTGACACTGTCAGTGGGATTCGAACATGCAGCGGTGATGGGTAAGTGATTTGAAATCAATGACCTTAACAACTTGGCCACGGAGGCTGCCAAAGCCACATTAAACTTGAATAAAATCACACTTAATTTCCCTAGGAGAAACTTCAGATCCAGGCTTCAACCAATAGCTACATTCAGTCCAGGAGCCAGAACAAGGATAGATATAACAGGGAGCAAAGGTTGGGAAACAGTACCTATCTTTCTCTTATAGCTGGTTCCACCAATCTCTGTGCTGGTGCTTATTGGTACCCCTTTTACCAGATCAGGCAAATCAGCAAGTGAAGCTTGTACACTCGGTGGTGTTTGACTGTCTGGAGCCAAGGATGCATGCGGTGTGGACTGGGAGGCCGTCGGCAGTGGCATACTGGATCCAACATGGCCGGGTTGTGTGGCCAGATCCTGCTGGCTGGGTTGTGTGGCCAGACCCTGCTGGCTGGGCTGTGTGGCCAGACCCTGCTGGCTGAGTTGTGTGGCCAGACCCTGCTGGCTGGGTTGTGTGGCCAGACCCTGCTGGCTGGCTTGTAGAAGTGTCTCCAACTCCTTGATCCTATCAGACATCATCTTAAAGCGCTCTGTATGTATAAATATAAAAAAACTTTTTCAAATATACATGTATATTAAAATGAATGTACCGTGCATAAAGAAATCAACGGGGCTACAAGGATAGGGGCCTCAAAATGAAAACAAATCCATTCGACAATGATTGTGAAGACATTCAGACGATGGTTCATCCACATAGCATTTACATTAAAGCATAAAGTATCTACAGAACAAGCAATAATTACCACCGCCTACAACCGTTATGTCAGTAGGTTATGTCGAATTCTCCGGTTATCTCAAAGTCGGATCAAAGTCCCGTTTCAGACACTATCATTTTACATATAGCTGGCTCCGTTTATATCGAATTTCGTTAAGTCAAACTTCGGTTATGTCAAAGTATTTTGTTCGGTCCGACGGAATTGGACGTAACGGATGTAGACTGTATATAAAACATCACTATCTGGAACTTCATACATGTGGGATATTTCACATGTCAGGTATGTATTGTATTATATTATGTATTATATTATATTATGTTATATTATGTATTATAGTTCTATTGGCTTGACAAAAAAAAATCTTTTAATTTGTCTTGAAAAATTTAACATATTTTAGAAAGCTGGGTGTGGGGTGGGTGGCGAGTGTCTGTGCCAATATCATACTGAAGTATTGATCCTGCATTTGTACGCAATTCAACCAACAACCGTGTTTAATCTTACCAAGTTTGTTTCATTTCTGATAGAACGACCATGTGTCTGAATATCAAGGGGGTAAGTAAAGCGATGGACTGAGGGGTAGAACCACAAACATTAAACTGACGGGCTCACGGTAAACGTTAACCACTCGGAACTCTGATTAACTTACTTTGCTCTGCCGTTTGTTTCTGATCTGGCACTGGTTCACACACTGGTACTTCCTGCTGTTCTACCGCAACATCAACTAGTGTTGCTCGATTTATCTGTAATACTTCCTGTTTACCATCTGAAACATTAATGAGCTAGAACACACTGTCCTGTTTACCATCTGAAACATTAACGAGCTAGAACACACTGTCCTGTTTACAATCTGAAACATTAATGAGCTAGAACACACTGTCCTGTTTACCATCTGAAACATTAATGAGCTAGAACACACTGTCCTGTTTACAATCTGAAACATTAATGAGCTAGAACACACTGTCCTGTTTACAATCTGAAACATTAATGAGCTAGAACACACTGTCCTGTTTACCATCTGAAACATTAACGAGCTAGAACACATGTCCTGTTTACAATCTGAAACATTAACGAGCTAGAACACACTGTCCTGTTTACCATCTGAAACATTAACGAGCTAGTACACATGTCCTGTTTACAATCTGAAACATTAACGAGCTAGAACACACTGTCCTGTTTACCATCTGAAACATTAACGAGCTAGAACACATGTCCTGTTTACAATCTGAAACATTAACGAGCTAGAACACACTGTCCTGTTTATCATCTGAAACATTAATGAGCTAGAACACACTGTCCTGTTTACAATCTGAAACATTAACGAGCTAGAACACACTGTCCTGTTTACAATCTGAAACATTAACGAGCTAGAACACATGTCCTGTTTACAATCTGAAACATTAATGAGCTAGAACACATGTCCTGTTTACAATCTGAAACATTAACGAGCTAGAATACACTGTCCTGTTTACCATCTGAAACATTAACGAGCTAGAACACATGTCCTGTTTACCATCTGAAACATTAACGAGCTAGAACACATGTCCTGTTTACAATCTGAAACATTAACAAGCTAGAAGCTGGAGCCGTTACGATTGTTCCCTTAGGCAAGGCATTTAGATTCCATTGCCTCTTCTCTCTCCCTCGTAGCGATGGATTCCATCAGGAATGAGGTCTCGAGAGTGATTAATATAAGTTGTAAGAACTTCTTTTGCAATCGAGCTAAAATAAATTTGTATAAACTAAACAAGCTAGAACACAATGTCCTGTTCACCATCTGAAACATTATTATGCTAGAAACATCAACATAACCCAATTCATATGGACAATTTTGTTAGCCGTGGATGGGCTATACATGGTAACTTGGCACAATCAAGCCGTGGATGGGTTATATATGGCAACTTGGCACAATCAAGCCGTGGATGAGTTATACATGGTAACTTGGCACAATCAAGCCGTGGATGGGTTATACACTTGGCACAATCAAGCCGTGGATGGGTTATACACTTGGCACAATCAAGCCGTGGATGGGTTATACACTTGGCACAATCAAGCTGTGGATGGGTTATACATGGTAACTTGGCACAATCAAGCCGTGGATGGGTTATACATGGTAACTTGGCACAATCAAGCCGTGGATGGGTTATACATGGTAACTTGGCACAATCAAGCCGTGGATGGGTTATACATGGTAACTTGGCACAATCAAGCCGTGGATGGGTTATATATGGCAACTTGGCACAATCAAGCCGTGGATGAGTTATACATGGTAACTTGGCACAATCAAGCTGTGGATGGGTTATACATGGTAATTTGGCACAATCAAGCCATGGATGGGTTATACACTTGGCACAATCAAGCCGTGGATGGGTTATACATGGTAACTTGGCACAATCAAGCCGTGGATGGGTTATACACTTGGCACAATCAAGCCGTGGATGGGTTATACACTTGGCACAATCAAGCCATGGATGGGTTATACATGGTAACTTGGCACAATCAAGCCGTGGATGGGTTATACACTTGGCACAATCAAACTGTGGATGGGTTATACATGGTAACTTGGCACAATCAAGCCATGGATGGGTTATACATGGTAACTTGGCACAATCAAGCCGTGGATGGGTTATACATGGTAACTTGGCACAATCAAGCCGTGGATGGGTTATACATGATAACTTGGCACAAACAAGCCGTGGATGGGTTATACATGGTAACTTGGCACAATCAAGCTATGGATGGGTTATACATGATAACTTGGCACAAACAAGCCGTGGATGGGTTATACATGGTAACTTGGCACAATCAAGCCCTGGATGGGTTATACATGGCAACTTGGCACAATCAAGCTGTGGATGGGTTATATATGGTAACTTGGCACAATCAAGCCATGGATGGGTTATACACGGTAACTTGACACAATCAAGCTGTGGATGGGTTATATATGGTAACTTGACACAATCAATCTGTGTTAATCGCTTGTGGTCAGCTAAAACAGAGACTGATAAATGACAGAACTTGTTTATGTACATGTCTCTGGATCAATTAGACTATTAGTCATGTGATCAGCAGTACCAAAACTCGTCTTACAATAAAATCATGGAATTCAATCGAGAGCTCCTAGTACAAATGCATACGCACCTACCTCTCTACACGTGTGTTTTACGTTGTATCGTCGCTACCGGTTGCCCATATGATCGACGCCTCCAGAAGAGATTAGTCATTTTAGATTTTTTGAGGATAGTGCAATGATACAGACAGAGACCAATTCCAGAGTCTCCTCTGGTTCTATTACATGCACGGTGTCAAGCACCGACACGAGACATCGGTCTTTCTACACAATACATAAAATCAGAAGTTGACACAATAGTGACGATTGATGATGACTATACCTTCATTCACGACACCAGGCAGCACACCAGTACGTGTATCTTGCAGCAGCTGTTTCCTCGGTCTTTCAGTTTTTACACTCTTCTTGCCCAACACAGGAGTTTTACCTTTGGCCTTGGTACCGACAGACTTTTTCACAATATTTTCTTTCACTTGAAATAAAAGCAAATTAGAATACAATGCTGTTATGTTTTAAACCTTATTTATTTTATTTAAACAAATTGATTTAGGTTTGATTTGCAACACAAGTTCCTACATCTTATATTAATCACTCTCGAGACCTCATTCCTGATGGAATCCATCGCCAAGAGGGATAGAGAAGAGGCAATGTGGAATCTAAATGCCTTCCCTAAGGGCACAATTGTAACGGCTACAGCTGGGCATGAACTCCTGGCCTTTCGCGAACACGCTACCACTGCGCTATCACGACTTCCACCCTATTAACTCGTAACATGCTGCAACAAATATAATCATAATCATTTATGCAAAGATGGAGAAGAGCCGAGTGCGAATGTGTGGCACAGAATGCGCAGTCTGATCAGGCTCTCTATGACGATTGCTAATCGGTTATGAATGCTAACATGGTCCGCACAGAAACAGTGTCATTTAAGAACTTTTCAAGGCTATTTCACCAATTTTCAAGGTCAGTTTTAAAACTTATCATTGTAAATGAATATTATCTGTGTCTTTCAATGAAACAGAAGAATTAGTCACAATGACTGTTGTGTTGGAAAGAGACTTTTAGACTTTTTTGTAAGACCGATATTTCTGCCATTTTCGCAGACTCTTAACACATCAGTTTTATCTATATTTACCCAGAAATTATGGAATTTAAGGTCTTTGAAAGACTCAGCCAGAATTTCAAGTAGTCTTCAAAGTAATTTTCTAAATAAAGAACTTTTCACGGAAGCACCAAACAAATCAGTATTTTTTAAGCATGTGCGGACCATGGCTAAAGCACTAGGCTAACTATAGCAACCAACACTTAGGCTAACCATAGCAACCAACACCTAGGCTAACTATAGCAACCAACACCTAGGCTAACTATAGCAACCAACACCTAGGCTAACCATAGCAACCAACACCTAGGCTAACCATAGCAACCAACACCTAGGCTAACCATAGCAACCAACACCTAGGCTAACCATAGCAACCAACACCTAGGCTAACCATAGCAACCAACACCTAGGCTAACCATAGCAACCAACACCTAGGATAACCATAGCAACCAACACCTAGGCTAACCATAGCAACCAACACCTAGGCTAACCATAGCAACCAACACCTAGGCTAACTATAGCAACCAACACCTAGGCTAACTATAGCAACCAACACCTAGGATAACCATAGCAACCAACACCTAGGCTAACCATAGCAACCAACACCTAGGCTAACCATAGCAACCAACACCTAGGATAACCATAGCAACCAACACCTAGGCTAACCATAGCAACCAACACCTAGACTAACCATAGCAACCAACACCTAGACTAACCATAGCAACCAACATAGATCCTGTATTTTCTGACAGTATTTTATAATGATATGAGGAAGATGATTGCTGACCTTTCTTTCTTGGTGATTCTTCATTAATAAGCTCGTCTTCACCACTGCTGTATGCGTATCTAGCTGGTCGCTTAACACTCCTAGTGAGACAATAATGTCCAATGTTCACAATGTACGAACAGCCTGCTTAATTATTCACCAACCACAGATTTTGTATGTATTTGGGGTTTAAAGTCGTACCAAGAGCTTAGGTCATATTGCGGCTCTCCAGCTTTTGTTGGTGGAGGAAGACATCGGTTCCCCTCCCAGCAGTATTTCAGGCACATACTAGAACCCGAGTAGAACCACTGACCTACTGCAAGCCTGCAAACCAGCTCGATAACTTCCTTGAAAGAATTTGACGCCCCCAGTGGTATTCAAACCTACAGCAGTGAAGTGCAAGTGATTTGAAGTAAACAACCGTAACCACTCAGCCTGGCACTTCCAACTGCAGAAGCAAGCTTGACATTAGCTAGAGATATGCCGTGAACTTGGTTTTTTCATTGTGTGATGATTAATGGATTTTATGTATGCGCAAAGAAGGAATTTACCATTGTTAAATCCGCAATAAAACATGGCGTTTTCATCGCAGTTATTAACCACGTAGGCCTATGGTCTGCGTGGTTACTATACGTCAAGACTTCCACACCATGTTTTATTCGCCAATAAACAACGGAAAGACAAATATTATTTCCTAAGCAACATCATAACGACATTCTAGTGATGAGAATTTAAAACAGGTGGGTCAAATATTTTATACATAAAATCGAGTCTGAATGCCTTACAATCCTGAAAGCTAATAATGACTGTAGGACTGGCGGACTACCACCCAACATGTCTCCAGAAGAGTGAATGATTTGTGAGTCAAAATTTGTTAGTTTATACATAACAATTGTTTAGCTCGATTGCGAAACAAGTTCTTACAACTTACATTAATCATTCTAGAGATCTCATTCCATTGTCACGAGGGTGAGAGAAGAGGCAATGTGGAATTTAAATGCCTTGCCTAAGGGCATAATCGTAACTGCAACAGCGGGGCTCGAACTCCAGACCTTTCGCACCTGAAACGAACGCGCTACAACTGCGCTATCACAACTTAAATGTGTTATACATGGCTGAAAAGCTACAAGTGGTACAGCCATTGGATTTTTTATTTTAGGGGAATGAGGTGCCATAAGGAGGAGACATTGCATCATAACTGATCAAAGAGGGGGAACATGAGGGATGGTAGTGGTTTTTCCTATTGCTCAATTTAATACACTACAAGCAATAGGTCAGACGGTGTTATTGATATAGTGGTCTGGGATTGGTTGAAAAAGTGTAGGGAAGCCCTTAAGAGTTATTGATACATGAACTGATTAGCTAAGTAGGTATTGTCAGCAATAGTGAAAATGACTTCTAAATTTTAAAATATATAACAATATACGAGCTGCATTTTGGAATATTTTTAAATATTTGCAGACTATTTGATGACAAATAAACAGCATATTATAAATGCAGATGTCAGTGCAACATTCACCACCAAATTACCTTTAGAGTAGGTGGCGAGTGCCTTTAGTGGAAAATTAAAAAAACCACAATAGGTCAACCCCATTGATATTTGACATTTTCCTGTGGCTCAAAGGCCAGTCTGTTGAAAACTACTGTCTTTTGTGCCAAACTATTTTTGGGGAAAATCTAATGGTATTGTGTGTTATAATGGTGGCCTATGGAAATTGCAATAACGCTGTCTGAACAATAGCTGGCTCCTTTTTCAAACACCAAGATTTCGCGTTGTGTGACATGGTAAATCAATGTGACAAAGACGCTTTACAATACTACAGTATCCAATACACAAAGTGCTTAGTACACACAGATTAGACCATGTCTAAAACGCTAACCAATAGCACAATTTCGGCCCCAAAATCGAGAATGCGTATGTTGGTTTTTTACCAGCGGCTGGAAGGGAATTTCCACTGGATTTCGGCTGAAATCAAGGAAAAAATATATATACTTTTTGGCGAGGGGAATGTGGCTGTATAATGGACCTAAATTCGTCCTAAATAACACTCGAAAGCAATCTATATATTATGGTGATACCTGCTGGGTCTCCTGGCAGACATGACTACATGAGATGTGTTTTCTTTTCCCTTTGCCCTTCTTGCCTTCTGATCTATCACTGGACTGAAATCTGGGTCATCCTTTCTTACCATGGTGTTGTCATCAATGGAAGGAATACTGCAGGACAAATCATCTGTAACAATGGAAGGCATACAGCAGGACACATCACCATGCACACTGATAGGTGTACTGCAGGACACATCACCATGCACACTGATAGGTGTACTGCAGGACACATCACCATGCACAATGATAGATGTACTGCAGGACACATCACCATGCACAATGATAAGTGTACTGCAGGACACATCACCATGCACAATGATAGGTGTACAGCAGGACACATCACCATGCACAATGATAGATGTACTGCAGGACACATCACCATGCACAATGATAGGTGTACTGCAGGACACATCACCATGCACACTGATAGGTGTACTGCAGGACACATCACCATGCACACTGATAGGTGTACTGCAGGACACATCACCATGCACAATGATAGATGTACTGCAGGACACATCACCATGCACAATGATAGGTGTACAGCAGGACACATCACCATGCACACTGATAGGTGTACAGCAGGACACATCACCATGCACAATGATAGGTGTACTGCAGGACACATCACCATGCACAATGATAGGTGTACTGCAGGACACATCACCATGCACAATGATAGGTGTACAGCAGCACACATCACCATGCACAATGATAGGTGTACTGCAGGACACATCACCATGCACACTGATAGGTGTACTGCAGGACACATCACCATGCACAATGATAGATGTACTGCAGGACACATCACCATGCACAATGATAGGTGTACTGCAGGACACATCACCATGCACAATGATAGGTGTACTGCAGGACACATCACCATGCACAATGATAGGTGTACTGCAGGACACATCACCATGCACAATGATAGGTGTACAGCAGCACACATCACCATGCACAATGATAGGTGTACTGCAGGACACATCACCATGCACAATGATAGGTGTACTGCAGGACACATCACCATGCACAATGATAGGTGTACTGCAGGACACATCACCATGCACAATGATAGGTGTAGGGCGGACAAATCACCATGCACAATGATAGGTGTACAGCAGGACACATCACCATGCACAATGATAGGTGTACAGCAGGACACATCACCATGCACAATGATAGGTGTACTGCAGGACACATCACCATGCACAATGATAGGTGTAGGGCGGACAAATCACCATGCACAATGATAGGTGTACAGCAGGACACATCACCATGCACAATGATAGGTGTAGGGCGGACAAATCACCATGCACAATGATAGGTGTACTGCAGTTCAAATCAGTTGGTTGCATATTTACCAATTTGTCACCTTGAGAATGGACACTCACTAGGTGAATATATAACCTACTAAATGCATGTCTATTTGGATACTAATAAATGTACCATCATCATCTGTAATGTCTGGCGTACTGAAATTCTCCTCAACTTCTGGCAGGCTGTGAAACACTGACAGTGGTGTATCAACATTGGCTAGTGAGGACAGCTCCGGCATAAAGTGTTTTACTGTGTGGCAGGATATAGACTTCCCCATCTCTAGCTTTATCTGCGATCTGCGTGCAGTCAGGCTGTCGCATTTTGGTAACATCTGTAGGGACGATTGCATAAATCTTAAATAAGTGTTTTAAGTATTTATCGATGTATAATGCGTTATCACATATAAAACTACACTTTGGTATAAAGTTGCACCTACAACAACACACGACAATACGTGCATGTACATACTCCTGCCCTGTAAGTGTTGGCTTTCTTCCGTGGGAGGAAACTGGGAATCTTTATTACATCATTGTCATAGAATATAGGCTTGTTATTCTTTATTACAGCATTGTCATAGAATATAGGCGTGTTATTCTTTATTACATCATTGTAAACAATTATACTTCAATGTTTAACATTTACAGAAGTTAAGAGAATAATATTTACATTGAAATCAGCACAATGGTCTCACAATTATTAATTATTACAACGTTATTGATGATCAAATAAACGACAGGCGATAGTAAAATTATTCTCCATACATGTCATAAATATAGGCTGGACGCAAACATCAAAGGAGAAATATTACAGTAGGTGATGGCTGCTGAAGGAGAAATATTATAGTAGGTGATGGCTGCTGAAGGAGAAATATTACAATAGGTGATGGCTGCTGAAGGAGAAATATTACAGTAGGTGATGGCTGCTGAAGGAGAAATATTACAGTAGGTGATGGCTGCTGAAGGAGAAATATTACAGTAGTTGATGGCTGCTGAAGGAGAAATATTACAGTAGTTGATGGCTGCTGAAGGAGAAATATTACAGTAGGTGATGGCTGCTGAAGGAGAAATATTACAGTAGGTGATGGCTGCTGAAGGAGAAATACTACAGTAGGTGATGGCTGCTGAAGGAGAAATATTACAGTAGGTGATGGCTGCTGAAGGAGAAATACTACAGTAGGTGATGGCTGCTGAAGGAGAAATATTACAGTAGGTGCTGGCTGCTGAAGAAGTGACAGCCTGGTCTGGAAATATTGACTCGGACGGACGGACGGACGGACAGTTGTGACAGGTAATTTTAAAATCACATTGCGCTATGAATTCTAATTATCATACAGAATGGAACAGATAGACAGACGAGACAGATCAATGTATTATACCCACATCTATCATGGAACAGACAGACAGACGAGACAGATCACTGTATTATACCCGCATCTATCATGGAACAGATAGACAGACGAGACAGATCAATGTATTATACCCGCATCTATCATGGAACAGATAGACAGACGAGACAGATCACTGTATTATACCCGCATCTACCATGGAACAGATAGACAGACGAGACAGATCAATGTATTATACCCGCATCTACCATGGAGCAGATAGACAGACGAGACAGATCAATGTATTATACCCACATCTACCATGGAACAGATAGACAGACGAGACAGATCACTGTATTATACCCACATCTACCATGGAACAGATAGACAGACGAGACAGATCAATGTATTATACCCACATCTACCATGGAACAGATAGACAGACGAGACAGATCAATGTATTATACCCGCATCTATCATCGAACAGATAGACAGACGAGACAGATCAATGTATTATACCCGCATCTATCATGGAACAGACAGACAGACGAGACAGATCACTGTATTATACCCGCATCTATCATGGAACAGATAGACAGACGAGACAGATCAATGTATTATACCCGCATCTATCATGGAACAGATAGACAGACGAGACAGATCACTGTATTATACCCGCATCTACCATGGAACAGATAGACAGACGAGACAGATCACTGTATTATACCCGCATCTACCATGGAACAGATAGACAGACGAGACAGATCAATGTATTATACCACCATCTATCATGGAACAGATAGACAGACGAGACAGATCAATGTATTATACCCGCATCTACCATGGAACAATTAGACAGACGAGACAGATCAATGTATTATACCCGCATCTACCATGGAACAGATAGACAGACGAGACAGATCAATGTATTATACCCATATCTACCATGGAACAGATAGACAGACAAGACAGATCAATGTATTATACCCGCATCTACCATGGAGCAGATAGACAGACGAGACAGATCAATGTATTATACCCACATCTACCATGGAACAGATAGACAGACGAGACAGATCACTGTATTATACCCACATCTACCATGGAACAGATAGACAGACGAGACAGATCAATGTATTATACTCACATCTACCATGGAACAGATAGACAGACGAGACAGATCAATGTATTATACCCGCATCTATCATGGAACAGATAGACAGACGAGACAGATCAATGTATTATACCCGCATCTATCATGGAACAGATAGACAGACGAGACAGATCAATGTATTATACCCGCATCTACCATGGAACAGATAGACAGACGAGACAGATCAATGTATTATACCCACATCTACCATGGAACAGATAGACAGACGAGACAGATCAATGTATTATACCCGCATCTACCATGGAACAGATAGACAGACGAGACAGATCAATGTATTATACCCGCATCTACCATGGAACAGATAGACAGACGAGACAGATCAATGTATTATACCCGCATCTACCATGGAACAGATAGACAGACGAGACAGATCAATGTATTATACCCGCATCTACCATGGAACAGATAGACAGACGAGACAGATCAATGTATTATACCCGCATCTACCATGGAACAGATAGACAGACGAGACAGATCAATGTATTATACCCACATCTACCATGGAACAGATAGACAGACGAGACAGATCAATGTATTATACCCGCATCTACCATGGAACAGATAGACAGACGAGACAGATCAATGTATTATACCCGCATCTACCATGGAACAGATAGACAGACGAGACAGATCAATGTATTATACCCACATCTACCATGGAACAGATAGACAGACGAGACAGATCAATGTATTATACCCGCATCTACCATGGAACAGATAGACAGACGAGACAGATCAATGTATTATACCCACATCTACCATGGAACAGATAGACAGACGAGACAGATCAATGTATTATACCCGCATCTACCATGGAACAGATAGACAGACGAGACAGATCAATGTATTATACCCACATCTACCATGGAACAGATAGACAGACGAGACAGATCAATGTATTATACCCACATCTACCATGGAACAGATAGACAGACGAGACAGATCAATGTATTATACCCGCATCTACCATGGAACAGATAGACAGACGAGACAGATCAATGTATTATACCCACATCTACCATGGAACAGATAGACAGACGAGACAGATCACTGTATTATACCCACATCTACCATGGAACAGATAGACAGACGAGACAGATCAATGTATTATACCCACATCTACCATGGAACAGATAGACAGACGAGACAGATCAATGTATTATACCCGCATCTATCATCGAACAGATAGACAGACGAGACAGATCAATGTATTATACCCGCATCTATCATGGAACAGATAGACAGACGAGACAGATCAATGTATTATACCCGCATCTACCATGGAACAGATAGACAGACGAGACAGATCAATGTATTATACCCGCATCTATCATGGAACAGATAGACAGACGAGACAGATCAATGTATTATACCCGCATCTACCATGGAACAGATAGACAGACGAGACAGATCAATGTATTATACCCGCATCTATCATGGAACAGATAGACAGACGAGACAGATCAATGTATTATACCCGCATCTACCATGGAACAGATAGACAGACGAGACAGATCAATGTATTATACCCGCATCTACCATGGAACAGATAGACAGACGAGACAGATCAATGTATTATACCCACATCTACCATGGAACAGATAGACAGACGAGACAGATCAATGTATTATACCCGCATCTATCATGGAACAGATAGACAGACGAGACAGATCAATGTATTATACCCGCATCTACCATGGAACAGATAGACAGACGAGACAGATCAATGTATTATACCCGCATCTACCATGGAACAGATAGACAGACGAGACAGATCAATGTATTATACCCACATCTACCATGGAACAGATAGACAGACGAGACAGATCAATGTATTATACCCGCATCTACCATGGAACAGATAGACAGACGAGACAGATCACTGTATTATACCCACATCTACCATGGAACAGATAGACAGACGAGACAGATCAATGTATTATACCCGCATCTATCATGGAACAGATAGACAGACGAGACAGATCAATGTATTATACCCACATCTACCATGGAACAGATAGACAGACGAGACAGATCAATGTATTATACCCGCATCTACCATGGAGCAGATAGACAGACGAGACAGATCAATGTATTATACCCACATCTACCATGGAACAGATAGACAGACGAGACAGATCAATGTATTATACCCACATCTACCATGGAACAGATAGACAGATGAGACAGATCAATGTATTATACCCGCATCTATCATGGAACAGATAGACAGATGAGACAGATCAATGTATTATACCCGCATCTACTATGGAACAGATAGACAGACGAGACAGATCAATGTATTATACCCGCATCTATCATGGAACAGATAGACAGACGAGACAGATCAATGTATTATGCCCGCATCTACCATGGAACAGATAGACAGACGAGACAGATCAATGTATTATACCCGCATCTACCATGGAACAGATAGACAGACGAGACAGATCAATGTATTATACCCGCATCTACCATGGAACAGATAGACAGACGAGACAGATCAATGTATTATACCCGCATCTACCATGGAACAGATAGACAGACGAGACAGATCAATGTATTATACCCACATCTACCATGGAACAGATAGACAGACGAGACAGATCAATGTATTATACCCGCATCTATCATGGAACAGATAGACAGACGAGACAGATCAATGTATTATACCCGCATCTACCATGGAACAGATAGACAGACGAGACAGATCAATGTATTATACCCGCATCTATCATGGAACAGATAGACAGACGAGACAGATCAATGTATTATACCCGCATCTACCATGGAACAGATAGACAGACGAGACAGATCAATGTATTATACCCGCATCTACCATGGAACAGATAGACAGACGAGACAGATCAATGTATTATACCCACATCTACCATGGAACAGATAGACAGACGAGACAGATCAATGTATTATACCCACATCTACCATGGAACAGATAGACAGACGAGACAGATCAATGTATTATACCCGCATCTATCATGGAACAGATAGACAGACGAGACAGATCAATGTATTATACCCGCATCTATCATGGAACAGATAGACAGACGAGACAGATCAATGTATTATACCCGAATCTACCATGGAACAGATAGACAGACGAGACAGATCACTGTATTATACCCGTATCTATCAAAGTGGGCAAAAATATAATACCTGTGCATATTCGTGACATGGTTTGTTTTTAAATTTGAATTTTCAAATAATGCAAATTCCACTAATTAAAAAACACACATTCATATATAGCTAACCTTTGTCTTCTGTGATGCCGACCTATCAAATTTTGATTGCCTGACTAGGCCTTCAACAGGGACAGCGAGGGGTCTATTGTCCGTGAAGTTTGTCACAATCAACGTGATCATCTCCAGAGTCTTACCCAGACCCATATCATCGGCAAGTATACCTGTAAGTATAGGGAAATAGCAAGTATACCTGTAAGTATAGGGAAATAGCAAGCATACCTGTAATTATAGGGAAATAGCAAGTATACCTGTAAGTATAGGGAGATAGCAAGTACACCTGTAATTATAGGGAAATAGCAAGTATACCTGTAAGCATAGGGAAATAGCAAGTATACCTGTAAGCATAGGGAAATAGCAAGTACACCTGTAATTATAGGGAAATAGCAAGTATACCTGTAATTATAGGGAAATAGCAAGTATACCTGTAAGTATAGGGAGATAGCAAGTATACCTGTAAGTATAGGGAAATAGCAAGTATACCTGTAATTATAGGGAAATAGCAAGTATACCTGTAAGTATAGGGAAATAGCAAGTACACCTGTAAGTATAGGGAAATAGCAAGTATACCTGTAATTATAGGGAAATAGCAAGTATACCTGTAAGTATAGGGAGATAGCAAGTATACCTGTAATTATAGGGAAATAGCAAGTATACCTGTACTTATAGGCAAATAGCAAGTATACCTGTATGCATAGGCAAATAGCAAGTATACCTGTAAGTATAGGGAAATAGCAAGTATACCTGTAAGTATAGGGAAATAGCAAGTATACCTGTAATTATAGGGAAATAGCAAGTATACCTGTAATTATAGGGAAATAGCAAGTATACCTGTAATTATAGGGAGATAGCAAGTACACCTGTAATTATAGGGAAATAGCAAGTATACCTGTAAGTATAGGGAAATAGCAAGTATACCTGTAATTATAGGGAAATAGCAAGTATACCTGTAATTATAGGGAAATAGCAAGTATACCTGTAAGTATAGGGAGATAGCAAGTATACCTGTAAGTATAGGGAGATAGCAAGTATACCTGTAAGCATAGGGAAATAGCAAGTATACCTGTAATTATAGGGAAATAGCAAGTACACCTGTAATTATAGGGAAATAGCAAGTACACCTGTAAGTATAGGGAAATAGCAAGTACACCTGTAATTATAGGGAAATAGCAAGTATACCTGTAAGTATAGGGAAATAGCAAGTATACCTGTAATTATAGGGAAATAGCAAGTATACCTGTAATTATAGGGAAATAGCAAGTATACCTGTAATTATAGGGAGAAAAGCAAGTATACCTGTAAGTATAGGGAGATAGCAAGTATACCTGTAAGTATAGGGAGATAGCAAGTATACCTGTAAGCATAGGGAAATAGCAAGTATACCTGTAAGTATAGGGAGATAGCAAGTATACCTGTAATTATAGGGAAATAGCAAGTATACCTGTAATTATAGCAAGTATACCTGTAAGTATAGGGAGATAGCAAGTATACCTGTAAGTATAGGGAAATAGCAAGTATACCTGTAATTATAGGGAAATAGCAAGTATACCTGTAAGTATAGGGAAATAGCAAGTATACCTGTAAGTATAGGGAAATAGCAAGTATACCTGTAATTATAGGGAAATAGCAAGTATACCTTAAGTATAGGAAAATAACAAGTATACCTGTAATTATAGGGAAATAGCAAGTATACCTGTAATAATAGGGAAATAGCTTTTGTAAAGCCTGTGCAACAACGTTTGTGGAAGGGGGGGTACAAATTAAAATTATGATGGTGGTTGGGCATTTCTTAGATTAAAATTCAGTGGGTGAGGGTATTACTCAAATTCACATTCTGCGGTTGGGATTGCAATGGAAATTGGTGCTGTTAACATATATACATGTGTCCATTAGTCTGGTCACTGGAGGTGAACTGATTAAATGCATAGAGTCAGTACCATGGGAGGTAAGCTGATTAAATGCATAGAATCAGTACCATGGGAGGGGAGCTGATTAAATGCATAGAATCAGTACCATGGGAGGGGAGCTGATTAAATGCATATAATCAGTACCATGGGAGGGGAGCTGATTAAATGCATAGAATCAGTACCATGGGAGGGGAGCTGATTAAATGCATAGAATCAGTACCATGGGAGGGGTGCTGATTAAATGCATAGAATCAGTACCATGGGAGGGGAGCTGATTAAATGCATAGAATCAGTATCATGGGAGGGGAGCTGATTAAATGCTAGAATCAGTACCATGGGAGGTGAGCTGATTAAATGCATAGAATCAGTACCATGGGAGGTGAGCTGATTAAATGCATAGAATCAGTACCATGGGAGGGGAGCTGATTAAATGCATAGAATCAGTACCACGGGAGGGGAGCTGATTAAATGCATAGAATCAGTACCATGGGAGGGGAGCTGATTAAATGCATAGAATCAGTACCATGGGAGGGGAGCTGATTAAATGCATAGAATCAGTACCATGGGAGGGGAGCTGATTAAATGCTAGAATCAGTACCATGGGAGGGGAGCTGATTAAATGCATATAATCAGTACCATGGGAGGGGTGCTGATTAAATGCATAGAATCAGTACCATGGGAGGGGTGCTGATTAAATGCATAGAATCAGTACCATGGGAGGGGAGCTGATTAAATGCTAGAATCAGTATCATGGGAGGGGTGCTGATTAAATGCATAGAATCAGTACCATGGGAGGGGAGCTGATTAAATGCTAGAATCAGTATCATGGGAGGGGAGCTGATTAAATGTTAGAATCAGTACCATGGGAGGGGAGCTGATTAAATGCATAGAATCAGTACCATGGGAGGGGAGCTGATTAAATGCTAGAATCAGTATCATGGGAGGGGAGCTGATTAAATGCTAGAATCAGTACCATGGGAGGGGAGCTGATTAAATGCTAGAATCAGTATCATGGGAGGGGAGCTGATTAAATGCTAGAATCAGTATCATGGGAGGGGAGCTGATTAAATGCATAGAATCAGTACCATGGGAGGGGAGCTGATTAAATGCATAGAATCAGTACCATGGGAGGGGAGCTGATTAAATGCATAGAATCAGTACCATGGGAGGGGAGCTGATTAAATGCTAGAATCAGTACCATGGGAGGGGAGCTGATTAAATGCATAGAATCAGTATCATGGGAGGGGAGCTGATTAAATGCTAGAATCAGTACCATGGGAGGGGAGCTGATTAAATGCATAGAATCAGTACCATGGGAGGGGAGCTGATTAAATGCTAGAATCAGTACCATGGGAGGGGAGCTGATTAAATGCTAGAATCAGTACCATGGGAGGGGAGCTGATTAAATGCTAGAATCAGTATCATGTTCTCCAAATTATGCTTGTACTCAATGATTACTTCTTCATTCAATTTTCAAAACTTATTGAACAATTTTTCTCTGAGATGTTAATGTCTTGCAAAAATTCTTCAAGAGATTTTCATGATCTGTAAATAATTCTTCAAGAGATTTTCATGATCTGTAAATAATTCTTGATGAGATTTTCATGATCTGTAAATAATTCTTGATGAGATTTAATATCATTTTCATGATCTGCAAATAATTCTTCAAGAGATTTTCATGATCTGTAAATAATTCTTGATGAGATTTTCATGATCTGCAAATAATTCTTCAAGAGATTTTCATGATCTGTAAATAATTCTTCAAGAGATTTTCATGATCTGTAAATAATTCTTCAAGAGATTTTCATGATCTGTAAATAATTCTTCAAGAGATTTTCATGATTTGTAAACAATTCTATATAAGATTTTCATGATTTGTAAACCATCGTTATGGAGCTACATCTTACATCGTCATGGAGTTACGTCTTACATCGTTATGGAGTTACATCTTACATCGTCATGGAGTTACGTCTTACATCGTTATGGAGTTACCTCTTACATCGTTATGGAGCTACGTCTTACATCGTTATGGAGCTACGTCTTACATCGTTATGGAGCTACATCTTACATAGTTATGGAGCTACGTCTTACATAGTTATGGAGCTACGTCTTACATCGTTATGGAGTTACCTCTTACATCGTTATGGAGCTACGTCTTACATCGTTATGGAGCTACGTCTTACATAGTTATGGAGCTACGTCTTACATCGTTATGGAGTTACGTCTTACATCGTTATGGAGTTACCTCTTACATCATTATGAGCTACGTCTTACATCGTTATGGAGCTACGTCTTACATCGTTATGAGCTACCTCTTACATCATTATGGAGCTTCGTCTTACATGGAGTTATGAGCTACGTCTTATATAGTTATGGAGCTACGTCTTACATAGTTATGGAGCTACGTCTTACATCGTTATGGAGCTACATCTTACATAGTTATGGAGTTACCTCTTACATCGTTATGGAGCTACGTCTTACATCGTTATGGAGTTACATCTTACATAGTTATGGAGTTACGTCTTACATAGTTATGGAGTTACATCTTACATAGTTATGGAGTTACCTCTTACATCGTTATGAGCTACCTCTTACATCGTTATGGAGCTACGTCTTACATCGTTATGGAGTTACGTCTTACATAGTTATGGAGCTACGTCTTACATCGTTATGGAGCTACATCTTACATAGTTATGGAGCTACGTCTTACATAGTTATGGAGCTACGTCTTACATCGTTATGGAGTTACGTCTTACATAGTTATGGAGCTACGTCTTACATCGTTATGGAGTTACCTCTTACATCGTTATGGAGTTACCTCTTACATCGTTATGGAGTTACCTCTTACATCGTTATGGAGCTACGTCTTAACATCGTTATGAGCTACATCTTACATAGTTATGGAGCTACGTCTTACATCGTTATGGAGTTACCTCTTACATCGTTATGGAGCTACGTCTTACATAGTTATGGAGCTACATCTTACATCGTTATGAGCTACCTATTACATCATTATGGAGCTTCGTCTTACATGGAGTTATGGAGCTACGTCTTACATCGTTATGGAGCTACGTCTTACATCGTTATGGAGCTACCTCTTACATCGTTATGGAGCTACGTTTTACATCGTTATGAGCTACCTCTTACATCATTATGGAGCTTCGTCTTACATCGTTATGGAGCTACGTCTTACATAGTTATGGAGCTACATCTTACATCGTTATGGAGCTACATCTTACATCGTTATGAGCTACCTCTTACATCATTATGGAGCTTCGTCTTACATGGAGTTATGGAGCTACGTCTTACATCGTTATGGAGTTACCTCTTACATTGTTATGAGCTACATCTTACATAGTTATGGAGCTACGTCTTACATCGTTATGGAGCTACGTCTTACATAGTTATGGAGCTTCGTCTTACATGGAGTTATGGAGCTACGTCTTACATCGTTATGGAGCTACGTCTTACATCGTTATGGAGCTACGTCTTACATCGTTATGGAGCTACCTCTTACATCGTTATGGAGCTACGTTTTACATCGTTATGAGCTACCTCTTACATCATTATGGAGCTTCGTCTTACATCGTTATGGAGCTACGTCTTACATAGTTATGGATAGGGGTGACTATTGGGGTCAATTTTACTATTGCGATAGTATTGCGATAGTTAAAATACTATTGCAATAGTATTGCGATAGTATTGCGATAGTTGTAGGACTATTGCAATAGTATTGTGTAAATACATATTAATTAAAAAAATATTCTGTTTCGCATGGAATACACAAGTTTTGTGTATTTATTTATTAGCATGCAATTTTTTCTTTAATATCATGACATCGAACACACTGCACTAATTTACTTGTCCGTAGTGAAAAGTTGAAAACCCACTTGCCCGTATATCCGAACTTTATATGTTTAAATAATATAAACCAACCTTATTTAAAAATCGATACACAGTCCCGCTAAGTTACATGATTGTTTACCTGTCGTCTTCAATAATAAGGCTGCGTCACGTATCCGTTCCCGTATATCGATTTAGCGACCGCGTAGTATACTTGTAACTGACGCATGCGCTATAGCACTTTAAATTACCCATACCCGGGATTATGGGGGTCACATCGCCTACTTTGCTCACTATTCAGTACCAAAGAAGCCATTTTCGACAGTAGTTTTTTTTATTGACAGCTGGCTTGTTTTGAGCGGAAAATACATTACATACCCACCGCATTTTACACAGTTTTTATGTGACGGGCGATAACTCTTGACATTTCCGGTTCTTATTCAGGTTATTGTCGGCTGGAAATGTTGTCCGCCACCGTTGTCGGCTGGCTTGTGTTTATTGCGGAAGTTCCACAGGAAAATAAACAAGAACATTTGCCGATGCTTTCTCATTAAAATACGATTTAAATGCCATGGGAACATAAAGTAAATGCACACGCCGGTATTTTTACTTGTCCACGGACAAGTTACATTCGAAAATCTACTTGCCCGGCGTAACAAATGACCGATTTCGCCATCCCTGGCAACTATCGAAACTATTGCGATAGTACTGCCGCAATAGTCAATACTATCGATGGTCATATTTACCATCGATGGTTGACTATCGTGACGCTGTCTATTGCGATGCATCGATATTTCGATGCATCGTTACACCCCTAGTTATGGAGCTACATCTTACATCGTTATGGAGCTACATCTTACATCGTTATGAGCTACCTCTTACATCATTATGGAGCTTCGTCTTACATGGAGTTATGAGCTACGTCTTACATCGTTATGGAGCTACCTCTTACATCATTATGGAGCTTCGTCTTACATGGAGTTATGGAGCTACGTCTTACATCGTTATGGAGTTACCTCTTACATTGTTATGAGCTACATCTTACATAGTTATGGAGCTACGTCTTACATCGTTATGGAGCTACGTCTTACATAGTTATGGAGCTTCGTCTTACATGGAGTTATGGAGCTACGTCTTACATCGTTATGGAGCTACGTCTTACATCGTTATGGAGCTACGTCTTACATCGTTATGGAGCTACCTCTTACATCGTTATGGAGCTACGTTTTACATCGTTATGAGCTACATCTTACATAGTTATGGAGCTACGTCTTACATCGTTATGGAGCTACGTCTTACATAGTTATGGAGCTACGTCTTACATCGTTATGGAGCTACCTCTTACATCATTATGGAGCTTCGTCTTACATGGAGTTATGGAGCTACGTCTTACATCGTTATGGAGCTACGTCTTACATCGTTATGAAGCTACGTCTTACATCGTTATGGAGCTACGTCTTACATCATTATGGAGCTACGTTTTACATCGTTATGAGCTACATCTTACATAGTTATGGAGCTACGTTTTACATCGTTATGAGCTACATCTTACATAGTTATGGAGCTACGTCTTACATCATTATGGAGCTTCGTCTTACATGGAGTTATACGTACCACCTCTCACACTCTCTGGCCTCGAGTTGGACGTGAAATTTAGCACAGTATTGAAATATTTCCCATTTTTCTCCTGCCAGAACGGGGGTAAAGTGGAACTATTTTCACACTTGATCATCCAGTTAAGAGCTTGTTTCTGGTGCGGATACAGAGGGGTATCTATTGCCTGTGTAATCAAATGGAACAAAACACATTCTAATTTTTTATCAACACTTGTAACAATATCATCGGTATAACAAGAGGCGTATAACAGCGAGCTTCCTAATTACCTCGGGAAACACTGAGGTTATCTCATGCTCCGGTCCACCTCCGGGGTCGAGTGGTTACAGTCGCCGACTTGTATACCACTGTAACCTATCATCACTGATGGTCACGGGTTCGAGCCCCGCTCAGGCCGTGTCTCATTTATATGAAAAAGTTGGCAGTTTCTTACGGAGGTTGGTGCGCCTAAGTACTGTTTAACCGCTGGAGCCTTCCCAGGAAAGGTGTTGTTAGGTAAACTGCCCGCCGGTGATATAGCCCAAAATGGTGCTGATGCAGGCGTAAAACCCGAAATATAACATAAAATATAACTCATGCTCCGATATACTGTGACCATTATTGGAAGCTTACCCAGATAGGTAACACTCCCAGCCTATGATTAGCTTAACAGGGCTCATTCTAGAGGGCGAATTGGGCGACTATTTCACCCTAGGGACCCCGACTTTGCCCCTGCAGGCGTCACTTCTCCCTAAAATAATAAAATTAGTTTTTTACAATTTTCATTGAGAATTTTGTCCAGTAAGATACACTGGCCCATTATAAAGCACTCCTATTCAAATGTTGTATTGAATGGTCACACTGCATTTTAACCATATTTTGTTGAAATTTATTAAATAACACCATTTTAGGAAGCGATCTCACTTCTCCCAACAATTCTGACCTAGAATGAGCCGTGAGCTATTATGCATCAGTCGATTATCTGTCAGCAATCTGTGCGACTACCACAGACATAAGATTTGGTGCCTCTAAAATAGCAGAGTTTGTAAGATGTAGCTAACATCTGAACATCCTTATATGGACACTCACTAGGTGAACTAGAATACTGTTCCTGAACCTGGGAAATTGTGTTCAATTACCGGTACTTGATTAAAATGTAGATGTTAAAAAAGTGAATACGCTGTTTCTTCTTCCACGCAGTTTCTTAATTGACCGACATGGTACTATGTTACAACCTTTCTATTAATGTTAATCTACGTAACGTATTACATAAACTACAATCCACGCAGTTCCTTAATTGACCGACATGGTACTATGCTACAACCTTTCTATTAATGTTAATCTACGTAACGTATTACATAAACTACAATCCACGCAGTTCCTTAATTGACCGACATGGTACTATGCTACAACCTTTCTATTAATGTTAATCTACGTAACGTATTACACAAACTACAATCCATGCAGTTCCTTAATTGACCGACATGGTACTATGCTACAACCTTTCTATTAATGTTAATCTACGTAACGTATTACATAAACTACAATCCACGCAGTTCCTTAATTGACCGACATGGTACTATGCTACAACCTTTCTATTAATGTTAATCTACGTAACGTATTACACAAACTACAATCCACGCAGTTCCTTAATTGACCGACATGGTACTATGCTACAACCTTTCTATTAATGTTAATCTACGTAACGTATTACATAAACTACAATCCACGCAGTTCCTTAATTGACCGACATGGTACTATGCTACAACCTTTCTATTAATGTTAATCTACGTAACGTATTACATAAAGCACATTTATCTCTATTGTTGAGCTGGGTTGTCCAGCACCCAAGTGAACCGGTTGCATGGTGAGAAACAGCATTGAACATTGTGGTTTTCTAAGTCATTTACAGGCAACCGAGATGATACATGCCGATCTCATAGTCTCCCATTATCATCCTACACGGCTATGGGCGTAGTCCCAATATTCGTGTGCCCCGCATCTCCGTAATTTCTGAGAAGAGATTTGAAATGTTGGCACTCATTTGTCCTAGTTTTAAGAAAAAGTGACCTAATTTCAGCTCTTGAAAGAGGACCACCCAATGATCAGTGCTGTGAAGTTTCATGATGATTGGACAAGTGGTTCACGAGATGTCATTGGAAGCAAACACTGGACGACATGCACCATGTTCTCAAGTGGGGTAAAACTCCCCCCTACCTGAATATATTGTACTGTAGAATACCAGCTTAACCCACATAGACTGGTACACAACACCAGGTAACCCACATGGACTGGTACACAACACCAGGTAACCCACATGGACTGGTACACCAGGTAACCCACATGGACTGGTGCACCAGGTAACCCACATGGACTGGTGCACCAGGTAACCCACATGGACTGGTACACCAGGTAACCCACATGGACTGGTACACCAGGTAACCCACATGGACTGGTACACCAGGTAACCCACATGGACTGGTACACCAGGTAACCCACATGGACTGGTACACCAGGTAACCCACATGGACTGGTACACCAGGTAACCCACATGGACTGGTACACCAGGTAACCCACATGGACTGGTGCACCAGGTAACCCACATGGACTGGTACACCAGGTAACCCACATGGACTGGTACACCAGGTAACCCACATGGACTGGTACACCAGGTAACCCACATGGACTGGTACACCAGGTAACCCACATGGACTGGTACACCAGGTAACCCACATGGACTGGTACACCAGGTAACCCACATGGACTGGTACACCAGGTAACCCACATGGACTGGTACACCAGGTAACCCACATGGACTGGTGCACCAGGTAACCCACATGGACTGGTGCACCAGGTAACCCACATGGACTGGTGTACCCATTCAACACCAGGTAACCCACATGGACTGGTGTACCCATTCAACACCAGGTAACCCACATGGACTGGTACACCAGGTAACTGACATGGACTGGTACACCAGGTAACTGACATGGACTGGTGTACCCATTCAACACCAGGTAACTCACATGGACTGGTGTACCCATTCAACACCAAGTAACTCACATGGACTGGTGTACCCATTCAACACCAGGTAACTGACATGGACTGGTGTACCCATTCAACACCAGGTAACTGACATGGACTGGTGTACCCATTCAACACCAGGTAACTGACATGGACTGGTGTACCCATTCAACACCAAGTAACTGACATGGACTGGTGTACCCATTCAACACCAGGTAACTGACATGGACTGGTGTACCCATTCAACACCAGGTAACTGACATGGACTGGTGTACCCATTCAACACCAGGTAACTGACATGGACTGGTGTACCCATTCAACACCAGGTAACTGACATGGACTGGTGTACCCATTCAACACCAGGTAACTGACATGGACTGGTGCATTCAACACCAAGTAACTGACATGGACTGGTGCATTCAACACCAGGTAACTGACATGGACTGGTACATTCAACACCAGGTAACTGACATGGACTGGTACATTCAACACCAGGTAACTGACATGGACTGGTACATTCAACACCAGGTAACTGACATGGACTGGTACATTCAACACCAGGTAACTGACATGGACTGGTACATTCAACACCAGGTAACTGACATGGACTGGTACATTCAACACCAGGTAACTGACATGGACTGGTGCATTCAACACCAGGTAACTGACATGGACTGGTACATTCAACACCAGGTAACTGACATGGACTGGTACATTCAACACCAGGTAACTGACATGGACTGGTACATTCAACACCAGGTAACTGACATGGACTGGTACATTCAACACCAGGTAACTGACATGGACTGGTACATTCAACACCAGGTAACTGACATGGACTGGTGCATTCAACACCAGGTAACTGACATGGACTGGTGCATTCAACACCAGGTAACTGACATGGACTGGTACATTCAACACCAGGTAACTGACATGGACTGGTACATTCAACACCAGGTAACTGACATGGACTGGTCCATTCAACACCAGGTAACTGACATGGACTGGTACATTCAACACCAGGTAACTGACATGGACTGGTACATTCAACACCAGGTAACTGACATGGACTGGTACATTCAACACCAGGTAACTGACATGGACTGGTACATTCAACACCAGGTAACTGACATGGACTGGTGCATGATATTTAACCCATTCAACACCAGGTAACTGACATGGACTGGTGCATGATATTTAACCCATTCAACACCAGGTAACTGACATGGACTGGTGCATGATATTTAACCCATTCAACACCAGGTAACTGACATGGACTGGTGCATGATATTTAACCCATTCAATACCAAGTAACTGACATGGACTGGTGCATGATATTTAACCCATTCAATACCAAGTAACTGACATGGACTGGTGCATGATATTTAACCCATTCTTGGACTAGTGGCCCAGGATATGTTGTAGAAGCATAATGTTGAGGACAGACACAGGGCAGAGTCGTTACGATTGTGCCCTTAGGCAAGGCATTTAAATTCCACGTTGCCTCTTCTCTCTCCCTCTCTCCCTCGTAGAGATGAATTCCATCAGGAATGAGGTCTCGAGAGTGATTAATATAAATTGAAATAACTTGTTTCGCAATCGAGCTAAAATAAATTTGTATAAACTAACGACACAATGCGATTATAAAGCTTCTGCTCAGGTGAGGTAAACATGATGAAACAAGCTGTGAAGTATGCAGCCGATGGCGCTGAATATGCCCCACTTATGAATCCAAAATCCTCTACTACGTGAAGCCAAATCATACTAGTGTTCAAAGAAAGGTACATAATGTATAATAAAACAAAAAATATAAATAAGATAATAAAATGCCATCTCTTACATGAGCAGGACTTGCTAAGCTGGTCTTGTCTCCCTCTTGTATATTCTCAAACAGCTTATCCAACTCATTCTTCACCTAGTACAACACAACATGTTTACAACTCATTCTTCACCTAGTACAACACGACATATTTACTTCATATTAGGGATGGCAACGAATAACGATTTCGCTATTCAAATATTCGATCGAGAAGGTATTCGAATAGTCGATAGAATTCTATCAAAAACTCAAAATCACTCAAGAGTCTCCTCTGGTTCATTTACGTGCACGGTGTAAAGCACCGACACGAGACCACGATTCCCATCTGAAAGACTATTAATTTTATTAGGGACAGACAGAGGGTCGAACCTGCGATCACTGGATTACCAGCCTGGCGTGTTAACCACTGGACTATAGGATGGTCACAGTTTTGACATCATAATTAAATACTACACACCTTAGCACCTACTGCAATTATCCGATTACATGGCACAAAGTGTCAATTAACACCTGCCAATGCAGCCATGGATGCGACAGCATAATGATTTATTCACACATCCTCTAGCGATTTCTTTTGTATTGGAAGGTTTTATGATGGTTTCAAAAGAAAACAAAGTATCTGATTTTACTGTCAGTTATATTTCATTTTTGCAAATATATTATTATTTTCCGAATTACGAATACTGGAATAGTATTCGAATATTTGTTGCCATCCCTACTTCATATCCATATCACCAAATGTATGTCTATCTTGTACATGTGAAGAGGACCTAAGCAGACATGTGTTACAACTATATTCTTGGTATATTAATATTTACAGAATTAAAAATACCGTTAAGTGTATAAAGACAACTCTAGAAATAACGTGATTAGGAACCATCATTCATTAAAATAAACGTGGTTTGTGAAATCAATCATTGCAATTACATGAACAAAGCACAGGCTTTACAAGTATAATCCTACACAATGCTGCATGCTTGGACATGGAATTAAGCGCGTCTACTATACAGTTTAACCCTTTAACTGCCGAATAAATTGGACGGAATGTGCAAACAACATAGATCCAGATCAGCATATGTTATTTGCTATTCAGAGAAGTGTTTTAGCTCCACTATCTGAATATCAAACAGCATAGAGCCAGATCAGACAGCATGTTCTGTGCCATCTGATCTGGCTCTATGTTGATTGCAAAAACGACGTTAGTTGTGATTGACAGGTTAAGGGTTAATTGCTTTCTCTATCATTATTGGGACAGTTAGAGGTGTATTTCGTTCAAATGAATTTAGTTTCGCTGTATATTACGAGGATGACCCGACTTGCGCAAGCAAAATGTCATCATCATTTAGGAAATATTTGGAATGACTCGATATTATCGAATGCTCATCTACAATGTACGCAAATAATTTATCTCTGCATATCATCACATAGAATTCAAGTGACTGTACCTCTGCAGGGGTAAGGTATGTCCGTCGTGGTTGAACAGCAGCAATGGAGAAGCTAGCACCATCACATGTTGCCCCGGTAACGGTGCTGGCCGATGGTTGGGTTCCTCCAGTCAAGTAGAAACCGCATGTCTTCAATTTATCCACAGCAGTCTTCTGGTGTTCTGGTTTCCCCCACAGGGTGATTTCAACAGGCATAGAGTACGTGTTCTGGGCGCCGAATGGCACAACTCTAAGCAAACAACAAAATACTCCATACTATTGAATTCCATTTCCAAATTACCTACATTACGGGCATCGCTTACTACAATGGGTATGCTTACATAAACCTAGGAACTAGGCTGTTCGATATGCGCAGTGGTTAGCGCGCTCACTTCTCACCAATGCAACCCGGGTTCGTGAGATGGTATTCTGGTCGCCAGATCGGACAGGTGGGTTTTCTCCGGGTACTCCGGTTTCCTCCCACACGAATAACTACATTTACGCTTTCATCCGCGCCAACGAGAGTGATTAATATAAGTTGTTAGAACTTGCTTTGCAATCGGTTTTTTTAACAATCTTGTAACATGGTATTATGTTTCAGATATTAATTTGTGTACAACATCTTTTGAAGAGCATCTATTCTGCCTCTCCGATTAGTGCAGTGGTTAGCACGCTCGTTTCTCACCAATGCAACCAGGGTTCGAACCAGGAAGTATGTCAGATGGTCCGGTGGTTGCCAGATCGGACAGGTGGGTTTCTTTTTAAAGGGCAGGCTTAGTGGGAGGAAACCGGAGCACCCTGAGAAAAATACACCTGTCCAATCTGGCGACCACCATACAATCTCACATACTTCCCGGTCTGAGGATCAAACCTGCGTTGCTTTGGTGAGAAGCGAGTGTGCTAACCACTTCTCCCTTGATTGAAGAGCATACCCTTCGGGCACAGGGTAGAACTACCAACCTTCCGCAAGCCAGATGGATATTTCCTCACATGAAATAATTCACAAGTATGTATACAAATGACAGGTCTACAAGTCTAGTCAGAGATTAAGTAAGATTTCATTTACTTACCCTTCCAACCTAGCCAGCCCTTTGTCCATGATAAAGGCCATGGGTTTGGCGAGCTCCCTTTTAATATGTCCCACTTGTACATTGCCAACATTCTTCACTTTGATGGCATTTATGTCGTAGCGATTCTGTGGCTCACGTTCCAAAGCAACCATCTCTTTTTTATTTACCTACAACACTTACAAACTTTACAAAGTTATTTATTCAATGGGTTTGATTTTTTAATTTTGTGAGTTTGTTTTGGGGTTAAATATAACACTGATACTTTCACAGATGCCCTCAATGTGGAAGTTGTGATAGCGCAGCGGATGCGCGTTCGCTTCAGGTGCGAAAGGTCTGGAGTTTGAGCCCCGCTGGAGCCATTACGATTGTGCCCTTAGGCAAGGCATTTAAATTCCACATGCCTCTTCTTTCTCCCTCGTGGCGATGGATTCCCTCAGGAATGAGGTCTCGAGAGTGATTAATAAAAGTTGTTAAGAACTTGTTTCACAATCGAGCTAAAATAAATTTGTATAAACTACAGGTGCCCCTCAATGCAGCATAGCAGTCACTCACATACATCATCCATGTAGAACCACATTTCTTCCACAAGTCAGCTGGGTAGTTTCCTCCAGTGCCTTTATGGCTGGAGCTAGAGGACAATTTGGGGCAAATACTCTCCCCGAGCTCCCTCAGATTCTCCCTACTTTGGACTCGGGAGAAGTATATATATATATACAGAGGTTACAAGGCTGTGTCATCAAACTTCTCCCTTATTAACCTTCTCACTACTATGCAGGTCTACAATTAGTCCTGACATTTCTTTTGTTCAGGTTTTTGTTGAGGGTAAAGCAACCAAAGCCCGGGAAGTATGCGAGTTGGTACGGTAGTCGCCATCGGACAGGTAGGTTTTCTCCGGGTACTCCGGTTTCCTCCCACACGAATGACCACATATATGCTTTCATCCGTGCCAACGAGAGTGATTAATATAAGTTGTTAAGACTTGCTTCGCAATCGTTGTAAAATAAATAAAGTTTAAACTAAAGCAACCAAACTTCTGCAAGCCAGCTGGATAATTTCATCATATGTAAGAAGATGTGAACCTACAGTGGTGAGAGGCAAGTGCAAGAAGTGAAAAACCTTAACCGCTCGGCAACCCCTGATGGCAATCTAGCACTTTTCATGTATAACTTATACTTACAGTGCCCAAGTAATACTGCAGGCCTACAATGTGTCCACGCAGAGAACCAAAGCAAATCTCATCATCCAGATCATCACGACCCATCTCATCATCGTCATCATCATCATCATCATCATGGATCACCACTGATTGACTCGCCTGCGACAAACTCGCAACGGATGTACCTGAGGAAGAAAATACATTGTATACGGTAGTATTAAACTCACAGAATGAGAAATCTTAAGCGGAAATTATTAATTCTTACTGGAGGACCATTTTGTGTTTTGAATCAATGTGTTTTTCTTAATAAGCATGTCATGAAGGTTAGCTATAGATAAGTTACACCCTCAACAAGGGCCTCTAAAATCGCCGGTCTCCCGGTCCAAGACCAAATTTTAAACTGGCGAAACGAGTGTAGAACCAAAAAGTCATTAAAAAAAATCGGTCCAGAAAATTGTTGCCAAGAAATCCATCAAATAGATTTTCAAACAAACCTAAATTGGTAAATATAATCTCTTGATAAGGTGTATAATTGTTCACACCTGGATTGATATGCAACCTGCTTGACTAATCCATGTTAATTGACCCTATTGTGGGATAATCCAAAAGCCATACATAACCCATCCGAGACATGTTTTGCCCGAGGCACTAAATTGTCAATAAGATTATAGTCTATAAAAGGGAAGTAACCGCTACGGAGCTTCTTACAGACGGATCTGTAGTCCAGTGGTTAACATGTTGGACTGGTAATCCAGGGATCGCAGGTTCGATCCCCCATCTGACCATAATAAAATTAAGTCTTTCAGATGGGACGTTAAACCGAGGTTTCGTGTCGGTGCTTTACACCGTGCACGTAAAAGAACCAGAGGAGATTCTGGAATGGTGTCTGTCTGTATCATTGCACTATCCTCCAAAAATCTAAAATAACTACTCTCTTCAGGAGGCGTCGCTCATATGGGCAACCGGTAGCGACGATAAATAAGCGTAAAACACACACGGAACTTCTTCACAACAGGTGCGTGTCTAAAAATAGATATGGAATTTCTGTGTTTTCTAGAAAATTAATTTTACTACACAGTGTGGACTTGTGTGTGTTGATGAGTTGATGCCATAGGCAGCCGATTGCATTGATACGCCCATGCAGCTCTGACATATACATGTATGCGGTCAACCCATACCCTATTAACTTGACCCTTGACCACGTCTTACGCCGTAGTACCCCTGGCCGATGTACACAGCGATTTTCGATTTCAATGAATGACAAGCACTTCACTGTTCAAATGTCAACACACTTTACTATAAAAGCCTTGTTTTTATAACTGATAACAAAAAAACCACACCAATTGTTATGTTATGTTATATTTCGGGTTTTACGCCTGCATCAGCACCATTTTGGGCTATATCGCCGGCGGGCAGTTTACTTAACAACACCTTTCCTGGGCAGGCTCCAGCGGTTAACCAGTACTTGGGTGCACCAACCTCCGTAAGAAACTGCCAACTTTTTCATATAAATGAGACACGGCCTGAGCGGGGCTCGAACCCGTGACCATCAGTGATGATAGGTTACAGTGGTATACAAGTCAGCGACCTTAACCACTCGACCACGGAGGCGGACCACACCAATTGTGCTATACAAATATGTACAAAAATATTAGAATGACATGGACGCGATTTCTACCTGGACCGATTTGGTTTTGAAAATTTTAGAAGACCTCGAAATATATGATAAAACAACAGGAGGGAGCATATGAGAGTGCAAGTAAGGGCTCCAGGACGATTTGGGAGTTATCTCCCACAGCTGTCTCACTTCTGTCTATACATACAGAACACTTAATTGCGTCAACAAATTTCTCCTTTGTACACATTAAATTTCTCCTGACCTTCAGTCATGTAAGCACCCATTTTATGGTCAAAAACCTATAAAACAAAGACCATAAGAATGCTAGAGGTAAGATTATAATGAATTCCTTCTATGCCTATTCCATTCTGACTGCGAATCAGTTAGATTTTGCCGACTTGATTACGGAAAAGGCCAGCTAGATATCGGGTATGTAGTCTGGTGGTTCTTCAGGTAAGTATATCGTACACAAGACATATCGCCAAATTTATCTCTGCTCATGATCACAAGATACAACTACAGGGCATCTTACATAAATCTGTGTTGGAAACTATGACACGAGTACCGTACACTCTCTGTTACGCCTTACCAAGACCGAAATTCCTCTCAGCCAGATCCTTCTGAAGGATCAAACTTAAATACGAGTAGTCCTCCAAGTCCTCCAAGCTCTCTCTGACATGTCTCGAGTAGCGCGAGTTCCCTGTACTTCTCTTCCAACCCCAACTACTGCTATTTCTCCACCATCCACGCCCCATTATCTGCAAAAGATTGTAAGTAATAGGTTATAAAATTGACTTTCAATGATGTGTGTTTTACTGTTTAGGCAGAATGGTCTTACATTGTCATTTGTGTTCTTCCTTGGTGAAACTTTTTATTTTATACTTTTATTTATTTTACAATGATTGCGAAGCAAGTTTTAACAACTTATATTAATCACTCTCGTTGGCTCGGATGAAAGCATATATGTGGTCATTCATGTGGGAGGAAACCGGAGTACCCGGAGAAAACCCACCTGTCCGATCTGGCGACCATCGTACCATCTCACATACTTCCCTGTCCGAGGATCGAACCCGGGTCGCATTGGTGAGAAGCGAGCGCGCTAACCACTGCGTGGGAGTTCATGTCCGAAAAGCTTCAAAATATTGGTCAGAAATCTCGCCATCAGATCAGGATGGAAAGTGTCACATTCAGGATGGAAAGTGTCACATTTTTCAAGTGTAGATATTTGGACTAAACAGTGGCCCGGCTAGCTCAGTTGGTAGAGCTGTCCGACTAGTGTTTGGGAGGTCGTGGGTTGGAGTCCCACGTCGGGTCACTAACTTTTCCGCTCTTTCTTTGCTTGGTCACTTTAATGGACGAGGATATATGGTACGGGCAAAGAAGTAGGGGTGCGGCTCCAGGAATCGGAGTGTGGCTCCTAAAGAATAACAGAGGGAAGAGTGTAGTGTATTTCCATGTGGGTAGAACAGCGGCCCGGCTAGCTCAGTTGGTATCCTCTAGTGTCCTCAAATCGTGATACCTTCATTTTCGTTACCCCGTAAGTATTTACAATACTGCACGCGGTCGGTGTTTTCTGACGTCACCAATCAGGAATAGATAGTGTCAAAGGTCATTTTCCATATTTGGCAACAAAAATGCTCCGTATAATCGTTGGAGGCGTAAGATATCGGTTATTTTCCTTGGATTGGTATAAAACATGCTATCTTTCATAATGCAATATTGCATCACCATTTGTCCATTTGATTTACTGCAAAATATTGACCATTTCCAGTTTTGTTTTGCGTTGTCTGATTTGTTTACCTACCTGTCATTTAATGTGAAGGTCAAAATAGACTGGGTTACAATTTTAATTAGTGTAAGGGGAGATAGTTTTGGAGACTTCTCTTATTAGCAACCACCACGCATCTCGCAATCGGTGTTCCGATAAAAAACTGACCCCAAAATATGTCCTGTGTATTACGGTCTTGTATGAACAGAGCAAAGGCTTTCCGATTGAAATATTTGCATAAGTGGGAGGAGATATGACCAAATATGGCGTATATGCCCATTTGGCTGTTACGCAGTATATATTTACAGTTCAAAACCGAAAGTGAAAATTTCAAATATCATAAATTTGTCCAAAACGGCCATATACGCTAATGAAATTGGTATTTTATGATAGATATATCAGTATTCTTTTCATTCTGGGCACTTCCAAGAATGTAATTTGACGTATATCCTGTGTATTTGGCTCGCATCCGAGTGACATGACAAGTCTCACCTGACAAGGGAAGTAATCAAACTTAACTATTACCAATATTCCACTTCCGCCGTCGTAATCGTAATTCATGCAGAGTAAAAAAAACATTAACATATTGCAAAGTGTGTCCTTCTCTCAAGCTCGATTGAGGTATAAATAGATACGGTATTGTGGTTTGGAATAAACGCAAATATGCATTTGCGCTCACTGAAGATTAATTAGCTTGTATTTGCAATTTTCTAAAATCAAAATGGCTGTTCGTACACAGTTCATTCGTACTCGGTTACCGTACACCGTTCATTCGTACTCGGTTACGAGTCGGTATATTAAAACTATATTAATTTATAAGTGTGTTGTAAGTACTGTGTGCATAAAATTGTTACAGAACAGGTGAGAAATGTTTATAGAAGAACATAACACTGACTACTATGTAGAATACCGTTTCATGATCAAGTAATAAGCTGGGGTCAACTTTTTTAAGAAATTGAAAATCAAGCCTTTTCTGACTGCAATTTTTCATCATTTACAAGTCCATTAATTTCAAAATTTGTGGTGTAACAAAGTTAAACTATACATTTTTGCAAATGGTTTGATGAGATCTACCAGAAAATGTATAGTTTTACATGTATTATAGCTGTTAATAAAATCATTGAATGTTGCTACTCTTATATTGTTTTGAGGTCCATACAGTGGTTTGCTGTCATCGTCAACTTAAAAAATTACAGGCAATATTCATCAACAGCCCTTACAAATGGACACAGTGTGACATATGTGACCATTGGACCCACCTCATTTACTGTTCAAGTCAGGTTTACAAGAAGAGGTGATGAATTCAGTTGTCCACATTGTGAAAATGCTTGTTAAACTGTGAAAAGAAATATTCATCAAAATAATAGAAATTATCATTATGCTGCACAAAACGTGTTCGTTTTATATTTACACTCATTCGATGTTACGCAAAATTGATTTTCTGAAAGGTCATGAAAAAACTCCGGTACCAGTAACCACATATGTCGGTTTCGGGTCATGGTAAAAATACAGCGACCGTTGTTATTTACGTAGTCATATTCATTTCTAATTCTTTGGAATAAAAGAAGAACGTTACTTTATTTACATAATGCATTTAGAAACTATGTAGTTTTAAGATTCGTTTTGTTGAATGCCGATCATTTCTTATCATAACGGAAACCGGAAACTCGAGCTGTCCGACTAGTGCTTGGGAGGTCGTGGGTTCGAGTCCCACGTCGCGATACTAACTTTTCCGCTCTTTCTTTGCTTGGTCACTTTAGTAGAACTAAAGACTTAAACGAGATACTATGTTTCGATACCATAAACAAGCCGGTCACAAACCTGTTAATGAGGCTAAATAATCTTATTTATCAGACGACTGACAGCTCCCGCAAATATTTTCCCGGGAAATTTGTTTTAACCGGTGTGCGTACAATTAGCAAATTATAAAAATAACGTTCTTTGTAGTGTACCCCTATTGAAATGATCAGCCATTTCTGACTTATGAGACACCTCTTATGAATAGCAGGCGCCTAGCTGATGATGATGATGATGATGATGATGATTGAGCGTATTTACCCTCGTCTCCGACGAACAATATGGGCGAGCGTACTAAGGAGCTTAGTTAACACGCATATATTATAAACTAAGGTGCTTAAGTTGTGTGTGTTAATAATACGATTTGAATGCTCAGCCCAGGAGTCACTCTATACTGTCTCATATTCGTAGATGTATGAATATGTTTGATGTATAATATTATTTGCATGCTCAGCCCGGCCATAGATTAGGCTACACGCACCAAAATGTATAGAGTCGGTACAGGAGTCACGCTGTACTAATACGCATCTTAATTCTAGAATGTGTGAATTAGATGGGTAATGTTATTTGATAACTCAGCCCGACCATAACTTAGGCTACAAGCATCAAAATACATAGGGTCTGTTTAGGAGTCACTCTAAACTGTCCTCGTATCTCTTGTAATTATATATCTTTTCCATGTTCGCTAAAGCCTAATCTCTATGTCCTCGCACGCGACGCGCGACCAATTCTCGACCCGATTTATTATGCATCTCGTCGTTTATATGTCTTTTTTATGATTCAAACAGTCACAAATCTCCAAAAACGGACATCAGAAACAATTTAACGTTTGAATGTTTTCGGCTAGATCCAGCGTTTGTAAGGATGTGTTTTCATTGTTTGTTAGGTCCTAGCTCGAACTGTTTACTGATTGGCTGATTTACTATCCGTTTTTGAAGCCTAGCTCAGAGCAAATTTGTAACCACAAGAACCTGTACTCATGTTAATAATACAAACTGTATTTATTTGTTTGCTTATGACTAAAATAATTACATACGTTATGCTTAAATATATACAATGTTTTAATGAAAACATTACGTCTAGCTTATTGTTATCTACACTTGAATATTTCATATCAGTTCAAGAGGCTATATATAACCATAACATTCTGTAGATATATAATGTGGTTCTATAATTGACCTTTCTGCAAACGCTACTTAGGCACGCCCCCCCCCCCCCATAGTTACAGGTGCTCGCTGTAACCACGCAAGACAAGCTATCTAACAAAATGGCGTCTAACGCAGACCTGCATCGAGTTAATCTAGATCAAATTCCGTCGAATTTCTCGGTTTTATTTCACCCAGATAAGAATATCTCGTTGAAAGCAAGAAGGCAAGGTTTTAGGTGAATTCAGGTGATTTCGTATAACCCCTTGTTCGTCTAATGGTAGTTTCGTATACTAGTGCATTCGTATAATCACAGGTTCGTATTTAATATATATATAGTACTGCACTATACAGGCCCATTATAATAATGCTATTATTAGCTATTTAGGTAATTAGACAGAATTATGAATGGGACTATGTAGCCGTGTGTTTGCCATACCAGGAGTGATTATCTATTTAGGTTTCAGGCCACTAATCAAGATTAATTAAAGTGAATGGGGGAGAATAAATAAATCATTCCGCATTTTCGATGATTCCAACGGTGGCACTTATCGCAGCTAAGAGCATGCATACGGCTGGAAACGTGACGAGAGCAAAAAACGCATGGAAAAATAGACGCCATGGTTGTAATGAAATTGATGTGAAGAGCATGATATTTATACATGATTCAAGGGCTTGGACATACGGCACGGCTCAGCTCTAAAGCTGATAAAACATGGGCATACAAGCCAGCATCACAAATGTTTGAGCCGACCAATCAAGGTGTGAACAATAATATATTCTCCAGTAATTGATTAATTTGTCAACAGCCCATCTCATAATAGACGTAGGTGTTAAGGTTATTTCTCTAAAATAAGATATATTTAACGGGTGAGGTCGTGTTAAGTGTTCGTGGAAAATGCTTGCGCAGTCAACGGAAGAGTGAACAACCACATCGTGTCAACTTTGACATCAAAAGAAATGAAATATGCCACCGTCTTGAGAGACTCGACCCTATGCCTCCTAGAAGACTCGAACATTAGGCCCAACAACTGAACACCAGTACGTTCACTGAGCTAATATGGGAATCCCACAGCTCTGCACATGCATGGGTACTATCTGATCCCTAGTCCACCATCCACGGCAATATGTATGAACCACATGTATAATCACCACTATACTCACATATCTCTTGTGAACGGTATATCTATTAATGCAGAATATATTTTTTCGAAATATTTTATTATGCATAAATAAATTAATTTCAACTTATTTTTGTGCAAATATATCTGTTTGCATTAATTTTGGATGTATTCAGCTGGTCGTTTGGTCGTTCACACAACTTAATCCACCTTAGACATTTTTTCAAGATTTGAACCGTAACTACATCTTTTCACCATTGTCAATAACAGACAGCATTAATTAATTTGTAATTATTTTTCAAAAAATAATTTCAGATCACGATCACTCGTTATCAGATTTGATTAAAATGTTACTACATAACTCGTTTGTCTAACAGAACGATAAAACAATGACTCGGTGTAGTAATCAATTATATAATTATGTGCACACATTTTATAATTGACCAATTAGCACAGTCAGTGCATTCACAATAAATTCCGATGTGAAATACTTTGATCTTGATAATAGCAGTAGGCCCCTATCGGGGGCGGTCTCTGTGATGTACCGTGAGTCGGTAAGTTGTTGATTACTCCCAATAAACAGTGTGATACACTTAAATTTGATTGCTGTGTTTGTGAGAAAAGAATGACTATATGGGGTCAGTCGGTGTTTTTATAGATGCATTGTTTTTAAAGCAGCTGTCTGGTATTTTGTGGTTCATATACACACTTTTAGATTTGTCCAAGGATTTTGAAATGGGTTGAATTTAACGTCGATCACCAGGATATCGACTAATTTTGTACTATAACTAACCCACACACCAAAGCGACACATTTTCAACATCATTAAAACAATTTTAAACCCGTATTTTCGATCAAATTCATTTTCAAATTTGTCTACTCGTTACTAGTGTGTCTAATATGCATTGTTTGTCTAACAAGATGGCGGCGATAAACCGTTGCCGGGGGTGTGCGCGAATGGTGCGATGCGATTGGCTAACGCCAGCTGTCAATTGATGCATATTCTGAAATAGGTAGAAACTGTTCCAAGAGGTATTTGGATCAGTGTGGTCAAATTTTTTCAGAAAAACATTCTAGATCTTTCTTGAAGCTTGACCAAACGGCCTTGTTGTATGTTCTGACCAAGCTCTTTGTCTGCCCAGCTTTCCGCGAGATGATCACTTTCACATTCTGGGGAAGCATCAAACTAACGAAGAAGAGGTATCTTAAGAATTAATGGGATCTTTTACAGACTTTTTTATGCATCTTGTAGACGAAATATTTACTCCGTGGTTTTAGGAATACATTGTTTCTCGTAATAAAAGTGAATATACTGATTGATAAAACACAGTATCGACCATACGAGTCGTGATCATGAATTATCTGAACGTACAGGCAGTTTATTTACATTTTCCAACCAAGCATTGACTGGACATAGTTTTTGAACATATTCACTATCGATATTGAATTATTCTCAACAAACGAATCCCGAAGAAACGTACCGGGATAGTTTGTGAATAAATGTTAAGTATTAATTTATTTATAATTTTATTATATGATTATTCCAATCTGATATATAAATAATTTTCAAATGTACAAGTTAATTAATTTAGTTTCGAATATAATGGTGGAAAGTGTGAATGGTGCAGTGTGGGGTTTCCAGTCACCTGTGTATAACGTCACTGTGTTTACACACTGTATTCCTCCCCCAAATAGTACGGTATATCAACATTCAGTTTGCCTGAATTCTTATACCACACATCAACTAGTCCAAAGTCTTCTCAAGTCTCATAATTTCTCAAAAACACAAATACTATACACTGCCTGTCATGAAAATGCATTTTTACCAAAATGAAAAAAGAACTATTTGGACTACATTCGGCCGCGAATGCACTTCTGCCTATTTACGTTCATACAACCTTGTTGCGTGGTTACTTCGTCTGAGGTCTGTTCATTAGATAGTTTGCTAACTGCACGGGTTGTACGCATTAGCTAACAACTTATTTACATAGCAATTCAAAACCTACATCAAGATGTTATTTAAATCGGCAGCAAAAGCTGTGTGCAACTGGCCGAATGCCTTATTGTTCATTCTGGCTTTTTGCACGTTAGGCATGATTCCAGATTTCAACGGTTCACCAGCAACCAGTAGTGCCGCCCCGGCCTCCAGTGAAAGGTATGTGTATCTGTTATAATGAATTGAAAAGTCATGCTTCTTGTCTATTGAATATTTGACCTAGCAGGACTCTGTAGTGGTACATATATCTATTGACGTATTGTCTATTGAATATTTTACATAAAATGAATCTGTACATATCTACTGTCTAGTGAATATTTTATCTAGCAGGACTCTGTAGTGGTACATATCTACTGTCTATTGAATATTTTACCTAGCAGGACTCTGTAGTGGTACATATCTACTGTCTATTGAATATTTTACCTAGCAGGACTCTGTAGTGGTACATATCTATTGTCTATTGAATATTTTACCTAGCAGGACTCTGTAGTGGTACATATCTATTGTCTATTGAATATTTTACCTAGCAGGACTCTGTAGTGGTACATATCTATTGTCTATTGCATATTTTACCTAGCAGGACTCTGTAGTGGTACATATCTATTGTCTATTGCATATTTTACCTAGCAGGACTCTGTAGTGGTACATATCTATTGTCTATTGCATATTTTACCTAGCAGGACTCTGTAGTGGTACATATCTATTGTCTATTGCATATTTTACCTAGCAGGACTCTGTAGTGGTACATATCTACTGTCTATTGAATATTTTACATATAATGACTCTGTAGTTGTACATATCTACTGTCTATTGAATATTTTACATAGACTGACTCTGTAGTGGTACATATCTATTGTCTATTGAATATTTTACCTAGCAGGACTCTGTAGTTGTACATATCTACTGTCTATTGAATATTTTACATAGAATGACTCTGTAGTGGTACATATCTATTGTCTATTGAATATTTTATCTAGCAGGACTCTGTAGTGGTACATATCTACTGTCTATTGCATATTTTACCTAGCAGGACTCTGTAGTGGTACATATCTATTGTCTATTGAATATTTTACATAGAATGACTCTGTAGTGGTACATATCTACTGTCTATTGAATAGTTTACATAGAATGACTCTGTAGTGGTACATATCTACTGTCTATTGAATATTTTACATATACTGACTCTGTAGTGGTACATATCTATTGTCTATTGAATATTTTATCTAGCAGGACTCTGTAGTGGTACATATCTACTGTCTATTGAATATTTTACCTAGCAGGACTCTGTAGTTGTACATATCTACTGTCTATTGAATATTTTACATATAATGACTCTGTAGTGGTACATATCTACTGTCTATTGAATATTTTACATAGAATGACTCTGTAGTGGTACATATCTACTGTCTATTGAATATTTTACATAGACTGACTCTGTAGTGGTACATATCTATTGTCTATTGAATATTTTACCTAGCAGGACTCTGTAGTTGTACATATCTACTGTCTATTGAATATTTTACATAGAATGACTCTGTAGTGGTACATATCTATTGTCTATTGAATATTTTATCTAGCAGGACTCTGTAGTGGTACATATCTACTGTCTATTGCATATTTTACCTAGCAGGACTCTGTAGTGGTACATATCTATTGTCTATTGAATATTTTACATAGAATGACTCTGTAGTGGTACATATCTACTGTCTATTGAATAGTTTACATAGAATGACTCTGTAGTGGTACATATCTACTGTCTATTGAATATTTTACATAGACTGACTCTGTAGTGGTACATATCTATTGTCTATTGAATATTTTACCTAGCAGGACTCTGTAGTTGTACATATCTACTGTCTATTGAATATTTTACATAGAATGACTCTGTAGTGGTACATATCTATTGTCTATTGAATATTTTATCTAGCAGGACTCTGTAGTGGTACATATCTACTGTCTATTGAATATTTTACCTAGCAGGACTCTGTAGTTGTACATATCTACTGTCTATTGAATATTTTACATAGAATGACTCTGTAGTGGTACATATCTACTATCTATTGAATACTTTACATAGAATGACTCTGTAGTGGTACATATCTACTGTCTATTGAATATTTTACATAGAATGACTCTGTAGTGGTACATATCTACTGTCTATTGAATATTTTACATAGACTGACTCTGTAGTGGTACATATCTATTGTCTATTGAATATTTTACCTAGCAGGACTCTGTAGTTGTACATATCTACTGTCTATTGAATATTTTACATAGAATGACTCTGTAGTGGTACATATCTATTGTCTATTGAATATTTTATCTAGCAGGACTCTGTAGTGGTACATATCTACTGTCTATTGAATATTTTACCTAGCAGGACTCTGTAGTTGTACATATCTACTGTCTATTGAATATTTTACATATAATGACTCTGTAGTGGTACATATCTATTGTCTATTGAATATTTTACATAGCAGGACTCTGTAGTGGTACATATCTACTGTCTATTGAATACTTTACCTAGCAGAACTCTGTAGTGGTACATATCCAGTGGCGCCGCGCCTATGACGGCTGGGGCGGTTGTGGCCGCCCCAATAATTCGGCAAGAAACGGCAATTTAAAAGAAACAAAAAATATATAGGTGAAGAAAAAAAACCAGCAAACATCTCTGCCGTAGAGTCGAGAGCTATCTACACGCACTGTTACGGACATGCCCTGAACCTGGCGATCTGTGATACAATGAAAGCATCGAAAGTAATGAGAGACACTATGGACACTGTCTATGAGATTTCAAAGTTAATTAAGTACTCTCCAAAGCGTAACGCCAAACTACAAGAGTTGAAACATCAGATGTGCCCTGACACACCAGGCTTCCGGACTCTATGTCCGACTAGGTGGACAGTGAGAGCAGCCAGCCTAGAGAGCGTTTTACTTAACTATACTGTGCTCCAATCACTGTGGGAAGAGTGCTATGAGAGCATCAAGGACAGTGAACTTCGTGCGCGTGTGATTGGTGTTCAGACGAAAATGAGGACCTTTGATTTCCTGTTTGGTGTGTGTTTTGGACACGATATTTTGCGGCATACGGACAACCTCAGCAAAGCCTTGCAACATAAAGAGATGTCTGCAGCCGAAGGACAGTTACTCTCTGCCATGACCATCGACACGTTACGGGAACTGCGCTGTGAGACAGCGTACGACTCAATCTGGGCACGTGTCAACGAGCACCTCGACAAATTCGACGTGGACGAACCAGTTCTACCCCGCCAACGAAAGATGCCAAAGAGGTTCGAGACAGGCAGCGCCCCGTGTGAATATCCAACGACAGTCAAGGACATGTACCGCCAGAAATACTTTGAAGCTTTTGATCTGGTCACAACCAGCATTACTGAGCGTTTCGACCAGCCCGGCTACAAGACCTACCGCCATCTAGAAGACATGCTTCTCAAGTGCGTCGCCGGTGATCCAACCTACGTGGACGACATAACTCACGTCGTGGACTTCTATGGGTCAGACATCGAGAAGTCGTCACTCTCCACTCAGCTGGAAACACTCCGAGTGTATATTAAAAACAACGGCATCGGTGTTAAGACCTTGAACGATATTGTCAGTGTAGTCAGAAGCATGAAGTCAGCTACCAAAATGTTGTTTAGCGAGGTTGTGACTGTCCTGACGCTGATTCTAGTAATGCCAGCCACGAACGCAACTAGCGAACGCTCATTTTCGGCACTTCGTCGGGTAAAACGTACCTTCGCGCCAACATGACACAGGAACGTCTTAATCACCTGATGCTGTTACATGTGCACAGAGAGGCTACTGATGACATGGACCTGAACTGTGTTGCTAATATGTTTGTCATGGCAAAGGAATCACGTACTAGCGTGTTTGGACGACACTGAACAATTACTTAAAGCTTTAGCTATATAGACAATCATGGAATATGTTACCACATGTATGAGATTTGAAATTTTTGAGTTGAGTTGAATCTCAAGCTGAGAAGTTTTGTGAAATTATAAAATGTCATAATTCAGTTTCGCTTTTTCATATTTATTAAAGTTCTTTGTGTGCCTTATACATGTAGTTGTATTAGTTTTGTCTAAAATTTAGAAGTAACAGAATAAATGGTTCAAAGGCCTGCAAATAGCCCTAGTTATGTCACAAGGTTCAGCAAAAAAATCTCCAGCAAAGGAGAGCCCTTAGGGGAAACCCCTACCATACCCAAATGACAGGGATGATATACTGCTATAGGAGGCCTCACGGGTGTGTAAAATATACGCCAAAACGCACCAGAGACGTTCTAGGGTTTCAAATTTTCGGGGGGATATCCCCCAGACCCCCCTGGTGGGAAGGGGAAACCCCTCCCACACCCTCCCAAATCGGCACTCAGTGGGCCGCCCCAATCGCTAAGACCGCGCGGCGCGCCTGATATCTACTATCTATTGAATATTTTACCTTTTCTCATTGCAGTTGCTGTGGCGTGGAAGATGTCGGCATATGGACTTTGTTTTCAATGTTGCCAAAGTCTGTTCAGGAAACAGGTACTATTATAAAATTATGTGACCTTGGGGAGCAATGTTTATAATTATATTTTACAACATTTATAATATACTATTCTAGGAATAGTCACAAACTCAGCCTTTAGTTTTAACATTAATTTCAGTCAAACTTAGTTGCCTCGAACTCGCTTAATTAGAACACACCCGATTGCCCGAACACGTGGTCTGCCATCTTCCACTATTTCAAAACAGTCAAAGATAGCATTTTCATTCACTTTGAAGTTCAATCATTCGTTGGAAAGCATATAAGAAATATCGACTATTGTATTGTTTCAGGATTTGGACTATGGAGGATGTACCAAGGCGACAGAAACACTGCTGAGCCAGATTGTGCCCCTATATCTGGACACAGTGTCGATGACAATACTGTGATGTCAGCGATAGGGTACTTCATGCTCCTTTGTTTCACCGTCATGCTTATTGCGATGTGTTTTTTACGTTGCTTCGCAAGAAAAGGTAAGTTGTATGTTCATGCTACACTTTTAGGTTGGAGTTTGTCTTCCAAATGTGGCTTTAGTTTATACAAATTTATTCGAGTTTGATTGCGAAACAAGTTCTTATAACTTATATTAATCACTCTTGAGACCTCATTCCTGATGGATTCCATCGCCACGAGGGAGAGAGAAGAGGTATATGGAATTTAAATGCCTTGTCTAAGGGCACAATCATAACGGCTCCAGCGGGGCTCAAACTCCGGACCTTTCGCACCTGAAGGGAACATGCAACCGCTGAGCTATCACGACTTCCACATGGCTTTCTTCTTTCCAAAATGTCATGTATTATGCAAATATCATTCTGCATCAGAGTCTGAGAGAAACTATGTAGAAGGTAACACAAAAAAGATATGGCAGTTTTTGGCACCATCTAAATAAATGTTGATAGTCTGTACCACATATACCGAAAACCGGTATGCCCATGGTACTTTTAGTTCTCCGCAGCACCCATTTGTGTATCGAACGATGTTGGTCTGAACATCTACCTCTCCTTGTTACACAGGAAAAATAAACATATTCTTTTGCGATTTGACCTACATGCCAGGCTATCATAGAATGGATACCAAGCCGTTTTGCGCCTTCTCTTCCACTGTGCAGAGCCGGAAAGAAATTTACCTGCGCGCCAACATTTAAAGACATAGCATACATAGTTTTAAAATCATCTTCTTAAAAACCACAATGTCCAGAGCTTTTATATTTGCATATATCATCATCTAGTGGACCACTACTAAGTTTGTTCAAATGGTGATCCAGGGGTCAATGCATAGCTCACATAGTTTACATATACAGTACAAATATTTAAAAATCATCTCTGAAACCACACTGCCCAAATCATTGACATTTTGAAAGCACCATTACCTAGTGAACCTCATATTGTGAACATTTGAGTTATAATTGACCACATGAGTAGGTTTTACAGTCATCTACTTAGAAACCACAATTTCCAGAGATTTGATATTTTGCATGTAGAGTCAAAAGTGTTTATAGCGTACATATATTAAGAAATAACCTGCCTTAAACACAGATCCATAGCTCTTGCAATTAAAATTATTTGAATGTATGCACTTTTCCCCCATTGATTCATACAACTTACACAGGATGATTCTCTTCTCAATAAGTAACCATATATACCATATATTGATATGTCTTTCTGAGATTCCTGTCCGGACCATATGTTCACTACTTGAAGATATACAGATACCAAACTAATTGGCAAGTGGATACATCTAAGGATGGTTGTTTGTCGTATACTAAAGTACATATCTGGGCTATTTTTCCTATGCCATCCGACATAAAGGTACCAAAGTATCTATGCAGATATTTGTGTTGCAACTATAATCGTTCAATGGGTTACCTGTTAAAATAATATTATGAATGAATTTGATATACCTAGTACTTTTAAAACGAATGTGCAAACTTCCAGGTGAGCGATCATAGGGCCTTCATGACCCTCTTGTTTGTTGATTGGCCTCTGTTGCTTACCGGTAGTCTGTTTGGCTGTACATCGACGTCCTGACCCCATGGTTATTAAACCTTTCTCAGACCTCAAACCCAAGTAATAATCACTAATTTGATTGGTCAATTCTCAGATTTACTGTCAGCTGAACCAATCAGAAGCTTGAGACTGAGTTTGAGATTGGTGAAAAGTTTTATGACCTCGAGGCCTGGTCATTCTGCAGTGCAGTTCCCGGTTGTAATGTACTTGGTATGTCGTCTAATAAACTTGGTACAAGTAACATTGTATCATTGTCCAAGTAACATTGTATCATTGTCCAAGTAACATTGTATCATTGTCCCAGTAACATTGTATCATTGTCCCAGTAACATTGTATCATTGTCCAAGTAACATTGTATCATTGTCCCAGTAACATAGTATCATTGTCCAAGTAACATAGTATCATTGTCCAAGTAACACTGTATCATTGTCCCAGTAACATTGTATCATTGTCCAAGTAACATTGTATCATTGTCCAAGTAACATTGTATCATTGTCCCAGTAACATTGTATCATTGTCCAAGTAACATTGTATCATTGTCCAAGTAACATTGTATCATTGTCCAAGTAACATTGTATCATTGTCCAAGTAACATTGTATCATTGTCCAAGTAACATTGTCCAAGTAACATTGTATCATTGTCCAAGTAACATTGTATCATTGTCCCAGTAACATAGTATCATTGTCCAAGTAACATTGTATCATTGTCCCAGTAACATAGTATCATTGTCCAAGTAACATAGTATCATTGTCCAAGTAACACTGTATCATTGTCCAAGTAACATAGTATCATTGTCCAAGTAACACTGTATCATTGTCCCAGTAACATAGTATCATTGTCCCAGTAACACTGTATCATTGTCCCAGTAACATTGTATCATTGTCCCAGTAACATTGTATCATTGTCCAAGTAACATTGTATCATTGTCCCAGTAACATTGTATCATTGTCCCAGTAACATTGTATCATTGTCCAAGTAACATTGTATCATTGTCCCAGTAACATTGTATCATTGTCCAAGTATCATTGTATCATTGTCCCAGTAACATTGTATCATTGTCCAAGTAACATTGTATCATTGTCCAAGTAACATTGTATCATTGTCCAAGTAACATAGTATCATTGTCCAAGTAACATTGTATCATTGTCCCAGTAACATTGTATCATTGTCCAAGTAACATTGTATCATTGTCCAAGTAACATAGTATCATTGTCCCAGTAACATTGTCCAAGTAACATTGTATCATTGTCCAAGTAACATTGTATCATTGTCCAAGTAACATTGTCCAAGTAACATTGTATCATTGTCCAAGTAACATTGTATCATTGTCCAAGTAACATTGTCCCAGTAACATTGTATCATTGTCTAAGTAACATTGTATCATTGTCCAAGTAACATTGTATCATTGTCCAAGTAACATAGTATCATTGTCCAAGTAACATTGTATCATTGTCCCAGTAACATTGTATCATTGTCCAAGTAACATTGTATCATTGTCCAAGTAACATAGTATCATTGTCCCAGTAACATTGTCCAAGTAACATTGTATCATTGTCCAAGTAACATTGTATCATTGTCCAAGTAACATTGTCCAAGTAACATTGTATCATTGTCCAAGTAACATTGTATCATTGTCCAAGTAACATTGTATCATTGTCCAAGTAACATTGTCCAAGTAACATTGTATCATTGTCCAAGTAACATTGTATCATTGTCCAAGTAACATTGTCCCAGTAACATTGTATCATTGTCTAAGTAACATTGTATCATTGTCCCAGTAACATTGTATCATTGTCCAAGTAACATTGTATCATTGTCCAAGTAACATAGTATCATTGTCCAAGTAACACTGTATCATTGTCCCAGTAACATTGTATCATTGTCCCAGTAACATTGTATCATTGTCCAAGTAACATTGTATCATTGTCCAAGTAACATTGTATCATTGTCCAAGTAACATAGTATCATTGTCCCAGTAACACTGTATCATTGTCCCAGTAACATTGTATCATTGTCCCAGTAACATTGTATCATTGTCCCAGTAACATTGTATCATTGTCCCAGTAACATTGTATCATTGTCCCAGTAACATTGTATCATTGTCCAAGTAACATTGTATCATTGTCCAAGTAACATAGTATCATTGTCCCAGTAACATTGTATCATTGTCCCAGTAACATTGTATCATTGTCCAAGTAACATTGTATCATTGTCCAAGTAACATTGTATCATTGTCCAAGTAACATAGTATCATTGTCCCAGTAACACTGTATCATTGTCCCAGTAACATTGTATCATTGTCCCAGTAACATTGTATCATTGTCCCAGTAACATTGTATCATTGTTCCAGTAACATTGTATCATTGTCCAAGTAACATTGTATCATTGTCCAAGTAACATAGTATCATTGTCCAAGTAACATTGTATCATTGTCCAAGTAACATTGTCCCAGTAACATTGTATCATTGTCTAAGTAACATTGTATCATTGTCCCAGTAACATTGTATCATTGTCCCAGTAACATTGTATCATTGTCCCAGTAACATTGTATCATTGTCCCAGTAACATTGTATCATTGTCCCAGTAACATTGTATCATTGTCCAAGTAACATTGTATCATTGTCCAAGTAACATAGTATCATTGTCCAAGTAACATTGTATCATTGTCCAAGTAACATTGTCCCAGTAACATTGTATCATTGTCCAAGTAACATTGTATCATTGTCCCAGTAACATTGTATCATTGTCCAAGTAACATTGTATCATTGTCCAAGTAACACTGTATCATTGTCCAAGTAACACTGTATCATTGTCCCAGTAACATTGTATCATTGTCCCAGTAACATTGTATCATTGTCCAAGTAACATTGTATCATTGTCCCAGTAACATTGTATCATTGTCCAAGTAACATTGTATCATTGTCCAAGTAACATTGTATCATTGTCCAAGTAACATTGTATCATTGTCCAAGTAACATTGTATCATTGTCCAAGTAACATTGTATCATTGTCCAAGTAACATTGTATCATTGTCCAAGTAACATTGTATCATTGTCCAAGTAACATTGTCCAAGTAACATTGTATCATTGTCCAAGTAACATTGTATCATTGTCCCAGTAACATTGTATCATTGTCCAAGTAACATTGTATCATTGTCCCAGTAACATTGTATCATTGTCCAAGTAACATAGTATCATTGTCCAAGTAACACTGTATCATTGTCCAAGTAACATAGTATCATTGTCCAAGTAACACTGTATCATTGTCCCAGTAACATAGTATCATTGTCCAAGTAACACTGTATCATTGTCCCAGTAACATTGTATCATTGTCCCAGTAACATTGTATCATTGTCCAAGTAACATTGTATCATTGTCCAAGTAACATTGTATCATTGTCCCAGTAACATTGTATCATTGTCCAAGTAACATTGTATCATTGTCCCAGTAACATTGTATCATTGTCCAAGTATCATTGTATCATTGTCCCAGTAACATTGTATCATTGTCCAAGTAACATTGTATCATTGTCCAAGTAACATTGTATCATTGTCCAAGTAACATAGTATCATTGTCCAAGTAACATTGTATCATTGTCCCAGTAACATTGTATCATTGTCCAAGTAACATTGTATCATTGTCCAAGTAACATAGTATCATTGTCCCAGTAACATTGTCCAAGTAACATTGTATCATTGTCCAAGTAACATTGTATCATTGTCCAAGTAACATTGTCCAAGTAACATTGTATCATTGTCCAAGTAACATTGTATCATTGTCCAAGTAACATTGTCCCAGTAACATTGTATCATTGTCTAAGTAACATTGTATCATTGTCCAAGTAACATTGTATCATTGTCCAAGTAACATAGTATCATTGTCCAAGTAACATTGTATCATTGTCCCAGTAACATTGTATCATTGTCCAAGTAACATTGTATCATTGTCCAAGTAACATAGTATCATTGTCCCAGTAACATTGTCCAAGTAACATTGTATCATTGTCCAAGTAACATTGTATCATTGTCCAAGTAACATTGTCCAAGTAACATTGTATCATTGTCCAAGTAACATTGTATCATTGTCCAAGTAACATTGTATCATTGTCCAAGTAACATTGTCCAAGTAACATTGTATCATTGTCCAAGTAACATTGTATCATTGTCCAAGTAACATTGTCCCAGTAACATTGTATCATTGTCTAAGTAACATTGTATCATTGTCCCAGTAACATTGTATCATTGTCCAAGTAACATTGTATCATTGTCCAAGTAACATAGTATCATTGTCCAAGTAACACTGTATCATTGTCCCAGTAACATTGTATCATTGTCCAAGTAACATTGTATCATTGTCCAAGTAACATTGTATCATTGTCCAAGTAACATTGTATCATTGTCCAAGTAACATAGTATCATTGTCCCAGTAACATGTATCATTGTCCCAGTAACATTGTATCATTGTCCAAGTAACATTGTATCATTGTCCCAGTAACATTGTATCATTGTCCCAGTAACATTGTATCATTGTCCCAGTAACATTGTATCATTGTCCAAGTAACATTGTATCATTGTCCAAGTAACATAGTATCATTGTCCAAGTAACACTGTATCATTGTCCCAGTAACATTGTATCATTGTCCAAGTAACATTGTATCATTGTCCAAGTAACATTGTATCATTGTCCAAGTAACATTGTATCATTGTCCAAGTAACATAGTATCATTGTCCCAGTAACACTGTATCATTGTCCCAGTAACATTGTATCATTGTCCCAGTAACATTGTATCATTGTCCCAGTAACATTGTATCATTGTTCCAGTAACATTGTATCATTGTCCAAGTAACATTGTATCATTGTCCAAGTAACATAGTATCATTGTCCAAGTAACATTGTATCATTGTCCAAGTAACATTGTCCCAGTAACATTGTATCATTGTCTAAGTAACATTGTATCATTGTCCCAGTAACATTGTATCATTGTCCCAGTAACATTGTATCATTGTCCCAGTAACATTGTATCATTGTCCCAGTAACATTGTATCATTGTCCCAGTAACATTGTATCATTGTCCAAGTAACATTGTATCATTGTCCAAGTAACATAGTATCATTGTCCAAGTAACATTGTATCATTGTCCAAGTAACATTGTCCCAGTAACATTGTATCATTGTCCAAGTAACATTGTATCATTGTCCAAGTAACATTGTATCATTGTCCAAGTAACATTGTATCATTGTCCAAGTAACACTGTATCATTGTCCAAGTAACACTGTATCATTGTCCAAGTAACATTGTATCATTGTCCCAGTAACATTGTATCATTGTCCAAGTAACATTGTATCATTGTCCAAGTAACATTGTATCATTGTCCAAGTAACATAGTATCATTGTCCAAGTAACATTGTATCATTGTCCAAGTAACATAGTATCATTGTCCAAGTAACATAGTATCATTGTCCAAGTAACACTGTATCATTGTCCCAGTAACATTGTATCATTGTCCAAGTACACTGTATCATTGTCCAAGTAACATTGTATCATTGTCCAAGTAACATTGTATCATTGTCCCAGTAACATTGTATCATTGTCCAAGTAACATTGTATCATTGTCCCAGTAACATTGTATCATTGTCCAAGTAACATTGTATCATTGTCCAAGTAACATTGTATCATTGTCCAAGTAACATAGTATCATTGTCCAAGTAACACTGTATCATTGTCCCAGTAACACTGTATCATTGTCCAAGTAACATAGTATCATTGTCCAAGTAACACTGTATCATTGTCCCAGTAACATTGTATCATTGTCCAAGTAACATTGTATCATTGTCCAAGTACACTGTATCATTGTCCAAGTAACATTGTATCATTGTCCAAGTAACATTGTATCATTGTCCAAGTAACATAGTATCATTGTCCAAGTAACACTGTATCATTGTCCCAGTAACATTGTATCATTGTCCAAGTAACATTGTATCATTGTCCAAGTAACATTGTATCATTGTCCAAGTAACATTGTATCATTGTCCAAGTAACATTGTATCATTGTTCAAGTAACATTGTCCAAGTAACATTGTATCATTGTCCAAGTAACATTGTATCATTGTCCCAGTAACATAGTATCATTGTCCAAGTAACATTGTATCATTGTCCCAGTAACATAGTATCATTGTCCAAGTAACATAGTATCATTGTCCAAGTAACACTGTATCATTGTCCAAGTAACATAGTATCATTGTCCAAGTAACACTGTATCATTGTCCAAGTAACATAGTATCATTGTCCCAGTAACACTGTATCATTGTCCCAGTAACATTGTATCATTGTCCCAGTAACATTGTATCATTGTCCAAGTAACATTGTATCATTGTCCAAGTAACATTGTATCATTGTCCAAGTAACATTGTATCATTGTCCAAGTAACATTGTATCATTGTCCAAGTAACATTGTATCATTGTCCAAGTATCATTGTATCATTGTCCCAGTAACATTGTATCATTGTCCAAGTAACATTGTATCATTGTCCAAGTAACATTGTATCATTGTCCAAGTAACATAGTATCATTGTCCAAGTAACATTGTATCATTGTCCCAGTAACATTGTATCATTGTCCAAGTAACATTGTATCATTGTCCAAGTAACATAGTATCATTGTCCCAGTAACATTGTCCAAGTAACATTGTATCATTGTCCAAGTAACATTGTATCATTGTCCAAGTAACATTGTCCAAGTAACATTGTATCATTGTCCAAGTAACATTGTATCATTGTCCAAGTAACATTGTCCCAGTAACATTGTATCATTGTCCAAGTAACATTGTATCATTGTCCAAGTAACATTGTATCATTGTCCAAGTAACATAGTATCATTGTCCAAGTAACATTGTATCATTGTCCCAGTAACATTGTATCATTGTCCAAGTAACATTGTATCATTGTCCAAGTAACATAGTATCATTGTCCCAGTAACATTGTCCAAGTAACATTGTATCATTGTCCAAGTAACATTGTATCATTGTCCAAGTAACATTGTCCAAGTAACATTGTATCATTGTCCAAGTAACATTGTATCATTGTCCAAGTAACATTGTATCATTGTCCAAGTAACATTGTCCAAGTAACATTGTATCATTGTCCAAGTAACATTGTATCATTGTCCAAGTAACATTGTCCCAGTAACATTGTATCATTGTCTAAGTAACATTGTATCATTGTCCCAGTAACATTGTATCATTGTCCAAGTAACATTGTATCATTGTCCAAGTAACATAGTATCATTGTCCAAGTAACACTGTATCATTGTCCCAGTAACATTGTATCATTGTCCCAGTAACATTGTATCATTGTCCCAGTAACATTGTATCATTGTCCAAGTAACATTGTATCATTGTCCCAGTAACATTGTATCATTGTCCAAGTAACATTGTATCATTGTCCAAGTAACATTGTATCATTGTCCAAGTAACATTGTATCATTGTCCCAGTAACATTGTATCATTGTCCAAGTAACATTGTATCATTGTCCAAGTAACATTGTATCATTGTCCAAGTAACATTGTATCATTGTCCAAGTAACATTGTATCATTGTCCAAGTAACACTGTATCATTGTCCCAGTAACATTGTATCATTGTCCAAGTAACATTGTATCATTGTCCAAGTAACATTGTATCATTGTCCAAGTAACATTGTATCATTGTCCAAGTAACATTGTATCATTGTCCAAGTAACATTGTATCATTGTCCAAGTAACATTGTATCATTGTCCAAGTAACATTGTATCATTGTCCAAGTAACATTGTATCATTGTCCAAGTAACATTGTATCATTGTCCAAGTAACATTGTATCATTGTCCAAGTAACATTGTATCATTGTCCAAGTAACATTGTATCATTGTCCAAGTAACATTGTATCATTGTCCAAGTAACATTGTATCATTGTCCAAGTAACATTGTATCATTGTCCAAGTAACGTTGTATCATTGTCCAAGTAACATTGTATCATTGTCCAAGTAACATTGTATCATTGTCCAAGTAACATTGTATCATTGTCCAAGTAACATTGTATCATTGTCCAAGTAACACTGTATCATTGTCCAAGTAACACTGTATCATTGTCCAAGTAACATTGTATCATTGTCCAAGTAACATTGTATCATTGTCCAAGTAACATTGTATCATTGTCCAAGTAACATTGTATCATTGTCCAAGTAACATTGTATCATTGTCCAAGTAACATTGTATCATTGTCCAAGTAACATTGTATCATTGTCCAAGTAACATTGTATCATTGTCCAAGTAACATTGTATCATTGTCCAAGTAACATTGTATCATTGTCCAAGTAACATTGTATCATTGTCCAAGTAACATTGTATCATTGTCCAAGTAACATTGTATCATTGTCCCAGTAACATTGTATCATTGTCCAAGTAACATTGTATCATTGTCCAAGTAACATTGTATCATTGTCCAAGTAACATTGTATCATTGTCCAAGTAACATTGTATCATTGTCCAAGTAACATTGTATCATTGTCCAAGTAACACTGTATCATTGTCCAAGTAACATTGTCCAAGTAACATTGTATCATTGTCCAAGTAACATTGTATCATTGTCCAAGTAACATTGTATCATTGTCCAAGTAACATTGTATCATTGTCCAAGTAACATTGTATCATTGTCCAAGTAACATTGTATCATTGTCCAAGTAACATTGTATCATTGTCCAAGTAACATTGTATCATTGTCCAAGTACACTGTATCATTGTCCAAGTAACATTGTATCATTGTCCCAGTAACATTGTATCATTGTCCAAGTAACATTGTATCATTGTCCAAGTACATTGTATCATTGTCCAAGTAACATTGTATCATTGTCCAAGTACATTGTATCATTGTGATAATGTCACAGATAATAAACGTTTAGGATCAATGTTTTGGATGGGAAGATATTAGTGAGGTTGGGTCAAACATTCAATGCAACTTTCTTTTATTTTCAGGAGCACAAAAGGACAGAAATCCTCGTACTAAGCGTGTTATAAGGAAGAAACAGTCTAGCAGAACTTGCCAATCTGCTAGGAATACAAAGCCAGTTATCGATGCTGTTACTAAGGCCCATTGCCTTAGTTTCAGCATCGAGGAACAATCATTGCCACATCGTATTATGCGTGTGGCAACATATTTGTTTGTTCCCAACTGGCCCATACATGTATGGCGAATCATCAAGGGTGAAATGCTAACTGAAAGTTTTCACACGGGTGACAAAGTAAGTAGGTTTAGATTGTACAGACTTTCCATTCAAACGCATACAGTGCACAGTGCGTACATATCCCAATGTGCATTTATTAACGAGATTACATGAGCCTAATAATTAGTCTTGTCTTCTCCTGTATTGCAAAAGATCATTGCTTAATTTGCAATTGCTATGTTATCGAGGATATTTGTGTTTATTAGTGTAATTGCAATTCTGTGATGATTTAAATTCATATGTGCACGAATTTTAAACAATTGTGTACAGCTATATAATATATTGTAAACAATTGTTACTTTGACTCATGTGGCTGACTAATGAACCTTTGTCTTGTTTGTCACAGGTGTGAGCATTCAAATAATAAAGCAATAATACATTATAGTATCAGCAACCAACTGTGACACTTTATATGTTGCCAATGCATCGCTTAGATGTTTTATATCATTCCTAATATTAATAACTAATATTTTATTATTAAAAACAAGAAACAATCTTTTTTGACGAGAACACAAGTTGACAAGTACCAATTCAGTACTAGCGTAATTTTGTTGTTCACCGAGTTCTCGAGTACTGGTTTTATACCAATCTATGTTACAGACTCACGGTCCATGTTCTTTGCTATTTTACCACTTCTATTCCTATTTTATTACCATACGTCAACCTTTATCATCCAGAAATGTGATGAAAGTAATATGGCCGAGCTCGACTTATGGCCAGGTATATACGGTACTTGTGTTTCCATTTTACCTAATTTTTCTATTGTTTTACTTTTGTTTGTGTTTCTATTTTACCACATTTGTTTCTATATTGCCTTGTAGATTATAGACCCGAAAAGCGATGAGCCCAATGAGGATAAAAATGAAGAAATGGAAAATCCTGCTAAATCCAACGATCAGGAAATCAACGACTCAAAGGAGGAGCCTGACCACATAGAAGAAAGCAAGAAACAAACTTCTATGGCATCAAATGCCCAGGAAGTCAGCAGGTCGAAAGAAAATGTGGATGAGGTCACTAAGCCTGATCCTCACATCGAGGAAGAGTCAACAAATCAGGCTGACAAAGAGTCTGATGACCTGAAGTTGGAAGGAAAAGAAAATAAGAAATGTTGGTGGCGCAGTGTGGTCGCTGGTGGAGTGTCAGGTGCAGTGTCACGCACCTTAACAGCTCCACTCGATCGGCTGAAAACCCTGTTTCAGGTGAGAGTTTAATACAATTAATATTGTTGATGAATGTACAGAATATACTCGGCCACAGGTTCACCTTAATTGCTGCTCGTCCATATGGCTCACCGGTGGCCAGGTTACTAAGCTCAATCATCATCAACACCTTATGTGCTTCCAATATGTCATCTAACACGATTCGAAAGATTTTAACGTGCAACGATTAAACACAGTTCTGTTACATGAAATTTGATTGGTTGTCCGTAAACATGTGGTTTATTTTTACACCATGTTGAATTCATGTGCGAGTGAAATTGTAGTTTTAGTTGAGAATGAGAACTTTACATAATAATATTATTTCATCTGCTGTAAAAGTGATTGAGTACAAGTTATTCACCAACAAACCTTAGATGACCGAAAACCGGTATGACCATGATACATCTGTGATATTTAATTTTGATATACTAATAATATTTGTAATTTACCGTAGTTGTAGTAATAATCAATAATTCATAATCGATTGTTACCGACTACGGTAGATGTTGACGTTTGGTTTTTGCCGGGACAGGGGTTTTCTCAATTTAATAAATAAATAATTGGATATCAGATGATAGAGTTATATAGTTACGTTACGTTATATAGTTATATATATATAGTTACGTTACGTTATATAGTTATATATATATAGTTACGTGTGTGTTTCGTATATGTATGTGTGTGTGTGTGTGTTTTACGTTTATTTATCGTCGCTACTTGTTGCCCATATAACGACGCCGCCTGAAGAGATTACCATTTTAGAGGATAGTGCAATGATACTGAGATAGACCCATTCCAGAGTCTCCTCTGGTTCTTTTACATGCACAGTGTAAAGCACCGACACGAAACCTCGGTTTAACGTCCCATCTGAAAGACTGTTAATTTTATTATGGTCAGACGGGGGATCGAACCTGCGATCCCTGGATTACCAGTCCGGGGGATCGAACCTGATCCAGCAACAGAATCCTAGCTAGGTGAAGTCATAAAAATGAACTATGAAGTCCTATTGGTGGTTGTTTAACAACCTTAATTGGTATATGCCACTGGCACTGGTGACAAACTGTCTGCTGATAATTATATACTGTGCAAGTCGTTGAAGTCAATATGCAGCTTAATGCATGGTCAAACTGTTTTCATTTTGTCTCTATGGGAAAAGACACCTAGGATTCTTTTGAATTGGTGCTGTAACAATACTTAGTAGCTAATACATATAACAGTATAATAGTAGACTGCTAGTTGTTATGAAGGGTGGGGGGTACCTTTATCTATATTTCCCATTCTGCCTGCATTGAATTAACCCTTTCAACACTACAGGTCTCTAAATAGACTTACAAAAGGTGTACATCCATATGAGCCGGTTCGTGACGAGCCTTGTTAAACTGTTAATGTAAAAATGTAAAATACAATATTTTTGTTGTCGATATAAATTGTTCTCGATCCGCAAAATGTGAACGGGGATGAAAATTAAGCAATTAATTAATAATGTCTTAAATCTCTCAGTATTAGATACATCTTCAAATATTTATACATGCTTATATATGATATCAGGTACACAATGTAGGATCGGAGGGAGACAAGAAGGAGAAATTGACCATTAGAGGCGGGTTCCAACACATGATCAAGGAGGAGGGATTTAGGTCGATGTGGCGAGGTAACGGCATCAACGTCGTTAAAATAGCTCCAAGACAAGGCATAAAGTTCTTGATATATGAGCAGGTAAGACAACAGAAACTCACTATAATAACACAGTACAATTATAGAGACATTACTGGTTTTTCTATTACCTCCCTTGATGGATAAAGTCCCTAAATGTATATTGGTCCTTTCAGTTTGAATCCTTTGTTTTTACTGTTGTCGTCTAAACAGATATTGCTTTAGGATAAATGTAATTTTATCAAAATCGTGTTAATTAATTGAACCAATTTTTACAATAAGGTATCCATTGGACATGCTAAAGGATATCTGTCGAGATTTATTAATTCATAATTATAAGACGCAAATACGGATAAGAATGGAAAACATGTGGTGCAAAGGAAACAACGATAAAAACAGAGGAAACCAATTAAGAGAACCAATATACTATTAGGAGTATTCAGGGGCAGTAACTGACTAATATTTCTCATTATGAATAGGTACAATTATGAATATATTCGCTATTCTGTTTAAATGCTCTAGTAACTACATGATGCAGTATGTGTATCTGGCTGTCTGTAAACTATTCTGTTTAAATGTCTCTAGTAACTACATGATGCAGTATGTGTATCTGGCTGTCTGTAAACTATTCTGGTTTACATTATTCTGCTGTTTAAGTAACCCAATTAGTTCTCCATCTTATCTTCCTTTATATTGTGTGTTTTAGTTGAAGCCAGAAGACAAGGACCTTGGAATAGTACGATCGTTTGTAGTTGGAGCCTGGGCCGGTTTAATTTCTCAGGCACTCATATACCCGATGGAGGTAAGATTCAGTACATGTAGTTCTAAGCTGTTTGGTTAATAGGTGCAGTTGTTATTACATTGTTCATGCTCACAATCAGTATTAGAAATGCATGTTGGTGTTCATGCTCACAATCAGTATAGAAGTGCACGCACACAACAAAAAATGCACGGTTCAACCTCACAATCAGTATTAGAAATGCATGTTGGTGTTCATGCTCACAATCAGTATTAAAAATGCACGTTGGTGTTCATGCTCACAATCAGTATTAGAAATGCATGTTGGTGTTCATGCTCACAATCAGTATTAGAAGTGCACACTGGTGTTCATGCTCACAATCAGTATTAGAAGTGCACATTGGTGTTCATGCTCACAATCAGTATTAGAAATGCATGATGGTGTTCATGCTCACAATCAGTATTAGAAGTGCACGTTGGTGTTCATGCACACAATCAGTATTAGAAGTGCACGTTGGTGTTCATGCTCACAATCAGTATTAGAAGTGCACATTGGTGTTCATGCTCACAATCAGTATTAGAAGTGCACGTTGGTGTTCATGCTCACAATCAGTATTAGAAATGCATGTTGGTGTTCATGCTTACAATCAGTATTAGATATGCATGTTGGTGTTCATGCTCACAATCAGTATTAGAAGGGCATGTTGGTGTTCATACTTACAATCAGTATTAGAAATGCATGTTGGTGTTCATGCTCACAATCAGTATTAGAAGGGCATGTTGGTGTTCATACTTACAATCAGTATTAGATATGCATGTTGGTGTTCATGCTTACAATCAGTATTAGATATGCATGTTGGTGTTCATGCTCACAATCAGTATTAGA